>WOVY01009359.1:600000-1032711 GCA_013436015.1 Rhipicephalus annulatus
GACGCTCCATTCGCTGATGTCAATGCCGGTTCGTTGCTGTGATCTGACCTTCGGTTTCCTGGCCACAAATTTGGCCAAATAAACAGTTTTATGTGAACATCAAGTGTGCGCCCTTCGACCACGTCACGACCTCGTGACAACTGGTGGGAATGTTGCTTCATTCATCTTCCGGACGTCTCCGTTAAGCCACTAACCAGCCCAAGTGGCAAAGAGGACACTAGCGGACGAGCTGCAGGTAGAGCGGGCCCTGCAGGTAGAGCGGGAACCAGAGTGCGGGCCCTTTTCTGAAACAAACAGGCAGCCGTGGATTGCGATATCAACAGCAGCAACTATGACCGCCCCCATGCAGCCTACCACAATCGTTCTTCCGCAGCCCAAGAAGCCGCCAAACGTTCCGTGGATCGTCAGTCGAGCTCGGATAGCTGGATAGAGATTTGAATACCTTGTGGGGTTTAACAACCCAAAACCACGATATGACTATGAGAGACGCAATAGCGGAGGATTCCAGAAATTTTGACCACTTGGGGTTCTTTAACGTGGACCCAAATCTGAGCACATGGGCCTACAACATTTCCGCCTCCATGGAAAATGCAGCCGCTACAACCAGAAATCAATACCGCTACCTGCGGGTCAGCAGCCGAGTACCTTAGCCACTAGACCACCGCGGAAGGGCAAGTAGGATCGAGATATACGACTGATATGCCACCTTGAACAGCTGGGACCCCTAAAAAACGACGCTACTTCTACTTATTCCTAGAAGAGTCTGTGAAGACGGGGTTCGAGAACCGAAAAACTACGTGACGAACCTGGCGCCTTTTTTGGACAAAGTTCTTGGGCACCTTCCGGACCGTCGTCCACAAAGAAAGTGCCTGCATTCTGTCGGAGGCACAGGTGCAAATCGCTAACGAAAACTCTGTCATCATCGTCGAAGAGATGACTCGGCCTTTCCTCTCGCTGACTCCGCCATGGCTGAGGAGACAAAGCTTCAGTTCCTGAGGCGAGGGGTCAATGAAGAGCTGTTTGCAGAACGTCTCCGAAACCTGCCCAAGGCTGTCAGTGAATTTTTTTACTGGAGCCGTTACTATTTTGCACTTCAGAAGCACACAGCTCAGTACAACCACCACGCATCATTCAACTGCGCTGAAGCCTTTACAGCGCCAACGACCAGCATGAGACTATTCAAGTTATCGAGCGGAAGGAGCTGCGCGAGCTCTTAGTGTCGACGCAGCCTCAAGCAATTTCGATTCTCGGCATTGTACGCAAAGAGGTTCGGCAGTCACTTGGAATTCCAAAGCACTGCTGCTTGAGCGGGAAGCTATGAGCTACACCACTGCTCTGCGCCGCACCGCTCCTACTCGTCCGCGTCAGGACACTGCTCGACCATAGTACTACCACCAGACACCACCGAAGCTACTACTGACTGCTGACGTGTACCATCTTTCACGTATAGAGGACGCACTGGACCGCCTCCGCAACGCGAAGTCCTTTTCTTCGGTGAACCTCAAAACGGGCTATTTGCGAATTGAGGTTGACGAGAGAATCGAAAAAAGGCGGCGTTTATCACACCATATTTCCTCTTCGAGATCAAGGTCATGTCATTTGAACTTTGCTCGGCGCCTGTGACGTTCATGCACGTTATGGACACCATACTGGCTGAATATGGATGGCAGACTAGTCTCGTGTACTCAGATGACGTCGTCTTGTTTTCCTCCAGCTTTGACAAGCATCACCGGCGTCTTGAAGCAGTACTTCAAGCTATCAACACATCTGGAAAAACGCTGAAGTCAGGAAGGTGCCACTTCACGTAAGAGGAGCTGTTTTTTTTTCTGGGACACGTGATAAGGAAGTATGAAGTCCTTCCCAACCCACGGGAAACATCTGCCATCGCTGATTTCCCGTGGTTCATCTGCAAGAAGGCTGTACAACGATTGCTCGAATTGTGCGCCTATTACAGGCATTTCGTCAAACGTTTTTCGCATATCGTCGAGCCGCAAACTCACCTCACGAAAAGCAACGTCGAATTCATGTGTGAAGATGCACACGAGGACGCATTTCAGGCACTTCAACCACGCCCACAAACACCACCGATACTTTCGCATTTCGACGAATACGCCGAAACAGAAGTACACAGCGACGCAAGCAGCGTAAGATTCAGCGCCATCCTTGTGCAAAGGGCTGGTGGCGTAGAAAAGGTCCTCAGTTGGGCTATCCGGTCGCTATCCAAGGCCGAGTCCAACTATTCCACAACAGAAAAAGACTACCTTACCATCATCTGGGCCGCGCCTAAGTTTTGCCCCTACCTCTACGGCAGGCCTTACAAAGCAGAGGCGACAACCATGCCTTGTGTTAGCTGGCAAACTTGAAAGCCCCTTCGGGTTGCCTCGCACGATGGAGCCTCTAACTTCAAGAATTTGACATGACCGTCGTTTACAAGTCCGGAAAAACACACTCTGACGCCGTCTGCTTGTCTCCAGCCCCTGCCAAATCACCGCTTCCCGGCGGCCTAGATGAGGACAGCTTCTTAGAAACAATATAAGCCAATGAATTCACCGAGCAACAGCGAGCTGACCTGGAACACAGAAGCTTTGTGGAATACCTCTAGGGTAGCAGCAAGATTGTTCCAAATGTTTTGAAGAGAGGACTGGAGCCATTCTTCTCGCAAAACAACGTTACCTTATATAATAACTTCTCGCACCTTCAAGCTGACTACCTTCTCGTGGTTCCCTCAGCAGTGAGACCAGTAGAACTGGAAGCCCTACACGACGACCCGACGGCTGGACACTTCCGTGTTTCCCGTACGCTCGCAAGAATACAAGTAATACTGGCCACGGTTATCACCCGACGTCACTCACTACGTCAGGACCTGCCACGACTGTGATGATGAAAGAAACCGGCGACTAGGCCAGCTGGACTTCTCCAGCCCACCGAACCACCTCACAGGCCATTTCTGCAAATCGGCATGGACTTACTGGGGCCGATCTTGACGTCCCTTTCCAGAGACAAATGTATCGTATATAAAGCAGCAACTGACTAACTCACATGCTATGCCGAAACAAAGGGCCTCCCCAAGGGCAGTGCCTACGAGGTAGCAAAGTTCTTCGTCGGCAACATTTTTCAGCGTCACGGAGCTTCGCAGGTCCTCATTACTGATAGAGGTACAGCCTTTACGGTGAACCTAACTCGGGTGATTTTCAGGTACAGCCAGACAAGCCACCGCCACACCAACGCCGACCATCCACAGACCAATGGCCTCTCCGAACGCCTTAATAAGACCGTCGCTAATATGCTGGCTATGTACGTCGACGTCAAGTCAAGTACAGAACGAGGGATGAAATGCTTCCGTTCATGACCTTCGCGTACAATACGGCTGTCCTAGAAATGACGCACACGACGCTGTACAATTCGGTCTATGGTCTTCAGCGCTCTGAAGAAGCTCGTCAGTTCGACCGCCTGCGCATTAAGTATCAGCAGGCGACCGACAGCCGCCGTTACAATCTTCAACGAAGATTCGTTGAGTCCCAGCCTGGGGACCGTGTCTGCGTATGGACGCCGCTACCCCGACGTAGGCTCAGTGAAAGACTTCTGCGACGGTATTTCGGACCGTACAGAATAGGTGAACGTCTCGGCCCACTTGACTAGGATATTGTTCCCGACGGCATTACGAACTCACAACAGCACCGTGCTTGACCTGATGTCGTCCATCTAAGGCAGAATTGGAGGACAAGGAAATCGCTGAAATTGAGAGTTGGGTCCCAGGAATCAAGGCAGACTGGAAACAATTACCCGAGAAGTTACCCTATCTATGAACACGATAAAGGTGGACAAGATTCTCTTATTTTTCCGGGACGCCCGCCGGGGCCTATTAAATAGACGGAAGTGGCAGAAACACAACCACAAACTGAGACTTAGGATCGCTGCAGTCACTAGGAAAACTGACGAGTATTCAACGGCGCTGTCTAGGCGCAACTGGGACAAAAGATGCAACGAGCATTTGTAAGACGACCCAAAATATTGCATACCGATTCGAAGGCACACACCAGGAACTGCTAGAACACATCAAGCATCGCTATATTGGCGATACAACGAATACTGACTGCAGTCTGGCATACATTGGTGAAGGTAATCCCACTCTAGACGAACCCATTACCACATAGGTTCGACATACTAATCTGTCGGCAACAAAGAACACTATGCCAGAAAGGATGGCATCAGCAACGCTATGATACGGAACCTCATTGACAAATATCTCACAATGTTTACAGAATTCATCAAGAAACATTGGGAATAAGTCACCGTTCCAAACGACTGGAAACATGCGGAAATAATAATCATTCCAAAGTCTGGAAAGGCTCCATGCTTGGAAAATTTTAAGACCCATTTCGTTGACCTCCTGTCTGGGAAAAGCATACGAGAGAATCGTGCTTCAGAGGCCTGAGACCTACCTGCAAGACAACGAACTCATGCCGCACACCAGGTTTGGCTTCCGAAATTGCCTCTCAACAAAGGACGTCCTCCTACAAACCAAGGAGGAGGTGCTTACCGATGTTCCAAAATATAATGAAAATGTATAAGTTGCACTGGATTATAAGGCTGCTTTCTACAATGTCAGTCGTAAGGCTGTCCTAGAGGGGCTTAGAAAATTAGGTTGTAGAAAGAGAATACAGAACTACATCAAAGCTTACCTCAGTAATAGAACTGCCACAACTGGTATAGGAGGAATTTGCACTGATACGTTTATTACGCCCACAAAACGAACACTCAAAGGTTCTGTGATATCACCGATGCTGTTTAACATCGTTAGGATCGGCTTAGCTCGGAACTTCGAAAACAGTGAAGGACTCAGACATGCCATCTACGCAGACGATCTTACAATCTTGGTGACAAGGGGATCTCTCGGATAAAAACAAGATCATCTGCAGCACACAGCACATACTGTTCACGACTACGTTCGTCAATGCGGCCTCATCTTCTCTCTGGAGAATTCAGAAGTCCAGAGAGTCTGCAGACGAGGATACAATCTGCAAAACTCCATAGAGGTTTTTAGAGGGAAGAAGATTCCAGAATGTGTCCCAAATTAGGATTATCGGCATGTGGATACAAAGCAACTGTCGTAAAGACCACAGCATCAGACAGCTGTTAAACACTACAGCACAGATCACGAAGATGATCACCAGAATCTCTAACCTAAGACAGGGTATAAAGTAGGAGGACACTTGTAGGCTTGTGCAGGCCCTCGTAGCCATTTAGATTGTATACAGTGTCCCCTATCAGACACCACTCCCGCAGAAAAAAAAAGAATTAGAGGCAATCCTTAGAAAAGCCGACAAATGCGCCCTTGGTCTACCTGTGAGCAACTCAACCGAGAAGTTCCTTAAATTTGGGATAAACAACACAGTAAAAAAACACATTGAGGCGCATTTTCTTGCGCAGAAAATGAGACTAGTGCTGACTGCTAACAGATGGTACACGCTGCATACAATCGGCATGAGGGATGCTTGCATTGAAATCAATAACACAGCGAGCATACCAAAGGACATTCGCCAAATCATTAAACTCAGCCCAATACCTCAAAACATGAATCCAACAATTCATAAGGCTAGAAGAAAATTCTCATCAGAAGCACAAGAAACAAATTTCAAGGCGAGAACCGACGTATTGTACGCTGACGCGACCACATACAGAGAGCTATCCGGGACAGTTGTAAGCGTTCTTGATTACCAACTTAGGGAAGTCAATAGCACTTCGATCAGAAGCAACAACATCCTCGAGGCTGAAAAAGTAGCGATCGCACTCTCCAACGCACACCAGAGCGTAGACTCTGCTACAGAAATGGTAACTGACTCGCAAGAAGCTTGTCGACGGTACAGCAGTGGACGCATATGCAGTGCTGCCGTCCTCATACTCAAGGGAAGAAAAGTCAACTTCTCGAGCCGCTCCATTTTGTGGACACACACAAAGACCTCAGCAGAGAGCAGTTGGTTGCCTGGAGACAGCTGCAGACTAATACGTATCTCATTCTTCTGAGTAAAATCTATGCAGGAATTTACGCCAACCAATGCCCGCTATGCAGAGAATACTCCACACTTTACCACGTGATATGGGCTTGCCAACACACACAGGTAGTGCCAAGAAACTGTACACCAACACCGGAGCAGTGGGAGGCTGCGCTTTCCTGCTCTGAGCCTGAAAAAAGCTGAAGCGGATCGACAGAGCTTGCAAGATGCCAACGGCCACAAGAGCCCTGGACTGAGGGCTTCACCTTCACCGAAAAATATATGTAATAAAGTTCTGCATTCATTCATTCATTCAGATTGGGCAATGTCACGTTACTTTCCTCAAATTTTGTTATCCCCTTGTTACACTACATTCAGCGCTAACCACACCTATGACGCTCGAGAAGCTTCGGGGCTTTAGTATAACGTTTTGTTAAGATTACGGCCAGTTTTAGAACGTCACAGATTATTCGGGAGCCTAGGTCACCGCTAGCGATAACCCTAGATTATTGTATGGCAAGGATATAAATGCCGACACGCTTCGCCGCTTGTCAGTCGATTGACGGCCGATGCTCCATTCGCCACTGTCAGTGCAAGGCTGCTACTGTAATCCTACTTCCTGTTCACCGGGTGCAGGTTCGCCCCAATAAGCAGTTTATTATTCGACCCACAAGTGGTACATTCGTCCACGTCACGGCCTTGTGACAATATGGGTAATTTGGGACGTTACATCACGCATATGAATCAATCTCGATAGCAGCAGCTCTTTAACATGAATTGCATATAAGCACTTAGACGCTCTTTGTATTTCAACCTTGGCGAAAAGTGGCAGCCTTGGCAGAGAAACAGTGCGTAGAAATTTAGCTGTCTGGCCAACATTTTGTATGAGTATTTTTTTTCACGGCTGAGTGTACTGAAGACACAAAATTCAAATTACTTGTGCGCGTGAGAACACCTTCAGTGACAGAAAGCATGTGCTGATTTATATATGTTCAAACAATGCACACCCTGTACAACATTGATTTTCAACCACACCGCAACGACCAAAGAGCTTTGAAAGCCACAGTAAATGAAATGCACCCACATAATTTAGCAGGGTCCGCTAGTAACGGATCTCAAATATGTTCCACAACTCCCAATACTCTGTTAAGACCAAGGTAGTTCGGTAGTGGGTACAATTATTTTTTCTGTAAGTCTTCCTAAACGCAGACAATATTTAAATATGTTTTTTTGTTACAGTGTCGTTCAATCCCTTTTTACGAACTGTCTAATCTAATCGAATGGTCTAATTGTTCGTGTGAATTCTATTCTTATATTTATTGCGAGGAATAAAAAATTACAGACTTTCAGCATTTTGTGCAAGGTGGGATGACGCACGAACGATTCTTGGTATCATCCCGATACTTGTTCGAACGCATGGAGCATCAATCACCTGACAGTTTTACAATAATATCAATTAGCTAGACAAGAAATAGCAGGTATACCAGGAACGTGTAGGCGTCGTTAATTGTATAGCTGTAAAAAATGTGGCATTTGGTGTGTTCGGGCTTCTAAGTGAACATGCTCGCGTCGATGTCAGCATTTAACAATAACTTTGCCAATATTACTCCGTCTATATAAAGAGCGAGTAGTAAAGAATTTGTTAACTCTCCGAAGGAAGCACCTCGTAAAAGCCAGAGGGCAATACTGCGGATCAGCAAGCAGATATTATGGCGCGCTATCTCTTCACAACAGTGCTCTGCATTTTTCTTCTAATTGGTAAGTTGTGACTTGCTAAAACCAAATAAGGGTGCAAGTTCAAGTAAAACTGAAAGATGCATTTTATACTCATACCATCATCATCAACTGCCTGACTAAGTCCACTGCAGGACAAAGACTTCTTCCATGTTCCGCCAGTCAACTCGGTCCTGTGCTTGCTGCTGCCAATTGATATCCGGAAACATTTTAATCTAATCTACCCACCTAACCTTCTGTCTCCCTCTAACCTACTTGCCTTGTCTAGAAATCCAGTTAGTTACCCTTAATGACCAGTGGTTATCCTGTCTGAGCACTACATGCCCGGCCCTTGTCCATTTCCTCTACTTGATTTCAGCTACAGTATCTTAAACCCCGATTTCTTCCCTAATGCACTCTGCTCTCTTCTTGCTTCTTACGATTACACCTATCAGTTTCTTTTCGGTTTCTCACTGCGTCATCCTTAATTTATTCTGAATCATAGTATTTAAAAACATTCATTTTCAAAGAGACGTCATTTGCAATGATTTTCAGAATAAATATCTCAATTCGGCCAACGCTGAATTTCAACAGACGAGTACGTAGCGTGTATTTCTCTAGGATTCCACAGAAATCTGTTCAATGAATAATTCACAATATCTAAAAAGACGTTAGGCGATTCTTGAAGTAAAACATTTACACGAAATTTGCAATTCTCTGCGGTGCAGGGGCAGTCGCTGCTAAACAAACTGCAGTTTCTGTCAATTCAGATATAGAAATTTTTGTAAACTAAGGTATAGATACCTGCTTGTTGCAAGTAATCGAAAGAATCTGTACAAAAGCGGCGTTCTAAACCTCTAGCTATCTCTTCCATCGAGGCTTTCATCTCTTGTGGAGTCAAAATACATCAATCTAAAGTTAAAGTTGTTGGCAGTTTTTTTATTGACCACAAATATGCAAACAAAGCAAGCTTATTGTTTAATTTGGAAAAATAATCAAAACCTCGACTCTCATATTCTTCGTTCGCGAATGGCGCAGTGTGCCTAAATACGCCGGCAAAAAACGGATAGTCTTTTCTATTTGTAGGGCAGTGATGATGCAGATGCTTCTTTCAAGCGGTTTTCTATCTTCTGTAATCACGCGTACATTCATCAGTGCACCAACTACAAGATGGCTGTTTACTCAATGAAATAACAAATTTTTCTTTTTTTTGACATTACTCTAGTACGCAACCGATCTTAGGTGTCATTCTATGGCCATTGTCCTTCTTAACTTTTGCAGTGGCCGAACGCAGACAGATGTGATGTTTCTTATGGTTGAGATATACTCGAAGTTGCTGCTGAAAAGTTATTATGGGACATAAAATGCCAAAAAATACCGCAAGATGGTCGCCGTTAGTTACAGATTCGACCACGGAGCATGACGAAATATTATTAGCATCGGTACAAAAAGTCCAATCTAACACAGCTTGAGCCTGACCTTGAACGATGTTACGTGTCCTTTATTTATACACGAGACACTTTTGTCAATGAACCAATTCGACAAACGTCTACCACACAGGTCTCTCTTATAGACCGAAAGGTTAAATAGCAAAAACTTTGGTGCAGTGAAACACACAAAACACATGGTACGCAGTTTGCGTTCACTGTTGTGCCATAACATTTGTGAATGAACTAAGACGCATAGGAAGCCTTGTGCATAAAGGATATCAGTTTTCTTTCTTCATCTACGAAGTACAGGACTTCAACACTTTAACTATTTTCCCAATATCCATAATAATTCATCAATTGATTTGGGTTATACACATGGCAAGACTGCTGCGTACACAGCTCAGCTATGTATATTTTCTTGTAATGGGCTAGCTTGAGAATCGAAACTTGAGCAAGTTGGTACGTATTCATCTTGATTTAGGCTGCGCACTGGGAGACGAGGAATAAAAAAAGAGTGTCTACAGCATGGGCGCTCATTCGCAACCAACTTTCAGTCAGAAAAAAAAACAAAAATATAAAGGTGAAGAATTACTCATTGGAAAACTGATAATCTTTGTATTCAACATATGCAGGCGGCGCTTATGTATCGAAATTGCGCATCACTCAGCCTGATAGAAGGTACACTGATACGTTTTTCTTGTTTCCTTCAGATGCAGAAAGCTCTAATGCCCTCTCTTGCTATCTGTTGTATGCAGTGACAGTTTCTTAGTCTCAGCGAAGAATGAATTGACACAACAGTGTTTACACTGTGCGGCGACTCAAAATATTTTGGCGTCTGAATATGATCGCTCATGCTCCCTAAGACATTTATTGACGCATGCTCTGCTTTGTTCAACGTATGTCTTACCCCATGATAATGTGACTTGGGAGACGATGGCCTTTTTGCGATCAGAAAAATGAAAAGTGTGTTTAATGCCACTATTTTCGCGAACACTTTTTTTTCTTCTGATTTGTGCGTGTCATGAGCTAGCGTTGAGCGAACCTTGCAGGCTGACATGTCACGGTATACTTTTGTTTTTCATCATACTTAGAGTAAAGCGCCAATATGTCTTTCTAACAAATAAACAACTGGTTGGGGCTTCTTTTTACTTCAACTCCAACGTCCTGCTTATTCAAAAGAAATAGAGGTTTCCACTACCTAACAGCCTCGTTCTTCAGCAATGTTATTTTGCACACAATGAACTTACACTGAAAACATTGCATTTTAGAGAAAGGAATGATGAAACCGAATATGCAAGAGCTGTATCAACTGCAACATAATAAAAATGAACAACAGCGGGCCGTATTTGTTGAAGAAAGAGGTAAGTATCGGAAGTTCAAAGCAGTCCAACTGTGTTTAGGGCATTGTTCAAAATTATAATTCAGTTAGCTGCGTAATTGCTATGTGGCTCACTCATTATTGTCGCTCCTAATAAATTGAGGGGGACGATGCCAAAAAATATACAGATAAACGGGGTTTTTAGCAAATTTCTGCGTGGGTTGGTCTACTTGCAATATTGTTATTATATACTGATAATATGGTTATTCTATGTTCAATCTATGCACGTTTGCGGGTCGCTTCTTCAGTGAACATAGTGCGAACAGTGTTGCACGCCCACTGTTACAACAGGTTGATTATTTTCAACTTTTTAAAGATCAGGGTACCTACCTGCATACCACCGCACATAGTAGGCTATAATGTGCCACGGGTGACTAACAGTCTACGTAAAACAAAAGTAGTAAAGAAAGCTTCGATAGCTACGTTTATCACGAATTACGTCACATCACTTAGCGTGTTTGACAGCACGGAGGCCCCATTCTTCGTTCTGCGGTATTGTCACAAATCATCGCTTGGCTTCAAACTTGCGATGCGACCAGCATCTGCGTTATGAAGTTTCCGTCTACCTGATGCGTGCTTATCGGTTCCTGAAATTGTTAAAAAAAACACGCATGTGACCGCTAGCCCTCAAGCAAATGACTTTGCGTCTGCTGGACGAAACATTCTTTGACCGCATACATGATTACACCGATGACTCCACTAATTCCTACAGCTTTACAGGAGCACTGGTTGTTCCATCTGGTAATGTGTTGTCTCAATACAAGTTTTCTCAGACCACGACGTCGACAGCAGCAGAGCTCGCAGCGCTTCAAGGTGCAGTTAAGTACATTCTTCAGCAGCGACCTAATCAATGGGTCATTTTTTTCGCGACTCGAGCTTTGTTGTGCTGGTCTAGTGGCTAAGATACTCTGCTGCTGACCCGCAGGTCGCGGGATCGAATCCCGGCTGGGGCGGCTGCATTTCCGATGGAGGCGGAAATGTTGTAGGCCCGTGTGCTCAGATTTGGGTGCACGTTAAAGAACCCCAGGTGGTCGAAATTTCCGCAGCCCTCCACTACGGTGTCTCTCACAATCATATGGTGGTTTTGGGACGTTAAACCCAATTTATCAATCAATCAATTTTTCTCGACTCGATGTCAGCCTTACAGACACTATAGTTTTTTATGTAGCATGGGTTACATAAACAATCAGTATATAAGATAAGGCATGCCTGTCACAAAGCGCTCGAGGAAGGTCACAGTATTGCATTTCAATGGTTACTGAGTCATTGCGGAATTATCGACAATGACCGCGCGGATGAATCTGCTCGATGGGCTCACGACCAAGACCTGCGTACGCCCATACAACCCTTGAGAACGGACGCTGTAAGGCGACTACAATCACTTGCTCGCCGTATAACACTCTTATGATAGAATGCTCCGGGTTTCTTCAATGAGCGCCTGTATTCAATCGACCCAAACTTGCAACTTCGTTTGCTATCCTGCTCGCACGATGTGCTGAAACTTAGCTGTGTCGCATGAGGCTGGGCGTGGCATTCACGAATGCGTATTCTCGTTTCCTCGAAATAGCGAGCAGTTCGGCATGCAACTTCTGCGCCTGCGTGGAGACGCTTGAAGAGATTTCACACCACTGCCCAGTATACCAGTCTGAACGACGTATTATAGAAGCCAAGCTTTGTCAGCTAGATTCACGGGCGCTTACAGAAAAGAAGATCCTGAGACCTTGGCCGATGGTTTCGCATACGCGCAAAGCCACGAAAGTCCTCTTGTACTTTTTAACGACCACCAGGCTTCACGAGTGCTTCTCAGAGAACAGCGTGAGACCATGCTAGGTAGTCTCGAACTGACGATTCATCCACCGCCTTCTTCCTCCTCTTCTTTTCTATCGCTTTATTTTCGATTGTTCTCCTTTCCTCCACTCCAAGTGCAGGGTAGCCATTCGAGACAAGCTTGGCTAAGCTCCCTGCCTTTCCTCTCTCTCTCTCTCTCTCTCTCTCTCTCTCTCTCTCTCTCCAGAACCCTCTACTACGGAATCTCTCATAATTGTATCATGGTTATGAGACGTTAAACCCCGCAGATTAATCAATCAGTTAGTGTTTATGTCCATAGGTGGTTTAGACAATCGAAATTACTTAATGGTTGCGTCTTAGTTGATAAGGCAGGTTGCGAGTACATTGCACTTGAATATATTTTGAATGATTAATCTTAATTTCATTTAAAATTTGAGGGAGCAAATGCAACTCATATAATTGATTTACCTTCAGCACAGAGTGTCCTAACCACGCAGGGGCGTCTGCGTTTGGTGTATGGAAAGACCGCAGACGCAAGCAAACAGGGGGGAGGGGGGGGGGGTTCGACTCCTTTCAACGTGCTGCCTTGCGTTGATTAGCCGTGTCCGAAAATAAGGGGGCACTGATGATTCAGCCAACGCCGGCTGATATGACCATTAGGGCCCCTTGCAGAGGCAACACATCCCTATGGCTCTGGTTTCACGTAGACGGCCCCCATGGACTGACCTACCCAGCGGAAATCAGCAGTCTCCTTTGCTCATTTTTCCCCTAATCTTCGTCTTTTTTATTAATTTCGATCTGTCATCTTCTGACTTCGTTTACTTCAACGTTACTCGGCAGCAAGAAATATCCTGCTCTGTAAATCGAACCTTGGGTAGATATATTAGATTATAGAGTTGATGTAGAGCTGCCGCCTGCTTTTTCACTGTCTCAAGCGTCCTCTCGTAAAGCTCAATGGTGGACGGCTGTCATGGCTGCCGAATAAGCAGCATAATTTATCAGATCCTCTGACCTTTTCAAAACCAATCGCTCCTCGAAGAGGTGGCGAACTGACGAAATCTTTGAACTGCTGCCCAAACAGAACGGCAACTTTCGAAAATAACATATTATTCAATGCCAGAATACGAAAAAGAAGCGAGGAGTATGTAACCTTTCTTAGTATCTAAGTGTCTCATGGAAACACTGGACGCGGGCTACAAAGCCAATAAGACCACCGGTGGTGGCTTCCTCCTTGAATTGAAAGATTATCTACAATAAGAATTACTACGCAACTTGACAGCGTTCGGTGACCATCCAATCACAATTATCCGACATTGTACAGTGAACACCGTAAAGGGTTTCCTATCTGACGGCGACCTAATGGAACTATTTGATAACGAACTGCTGGAAGGCTGGAACGATAAAATTGTCATGCTTGTACAGCGTAATAAAATACAAATAGACAGCCGAGAAATTTTAACTAAACACATTACACTAACTTTTGGTTCCAGAATGATTCCTACTAAAATAAAACAGGCTACTTTAAACAAAAAGTGATACCTTGCATCCCATACTCTTGGCAGTCGGCGGTGCTAAGGAACGCTTACATGCGTCAAATGCGGCAGCAGAGGACTGACGACAGCTGTCAATTTGAATTGCACTATGCCACTTGTATGGGCACCAATCGGCATATTCCAGATCTCACGTGGTCTGGAAAAAAATTAAGTTATCACTAACAAATTCAAGCTAAACATCAGCTTTTAAGTAGCGAGACAGCGTGTTTTTTGCATTAGGCAGGGAACACGTCATACACTGAAGCAGTGCGAGGAGGGTCGCCACCACTATGGTTATCGGTGATGCCTCGGAACCCGCCAGGCGTGCCGAAGCAAACGCCGCAAGCCCCCATGGTGGGGACACCCTAGGTGGCCCCGCCCGCCCTGAACATGGCCTTACCCAGGGCTCCTGTGAACCCTGGTAGTAGCCAGAGAAGCACACAAACTAAAGACGTTGCATAAACCTCCGGCGAGGTGAAGTCGAAGGCTGCGTTCATCTCGACGAAGCCTATCATACGTGCACGACTATCTGTCCCCTTACCAGAACCAATCGACACAACTGGCTCACTGGCGCCGGCTGCGCCGAACGAGTGGTGCGATCGACTCGACCACTCTTTAAAAAGGCTAAACACAAACTATAGAGCCTCCAAAAGGCTCTGTAAAATATGTCACTTTTTTACACCAGTTACTCCCATCTTTTACACATAGCACTTTTTTATTCCCAGTATGGAGACACAGATTATACAATGTAACACTAGAAAACTGCTTTGAAACCTCGAAGATGTCTAAAAACATTCACCAAAACTTTCTCTAACACACCTAACATTCATGAATACAATTTTTACGTCAATATGTTAACTTCTCAAGGACAGAGATGATGCTGTGGTGTAATTTGGTCTTGTATTCATAATTGTTATGCCGCATGTACACATGGACCGCTAAAAACATCCTTAGAGGCAGTGGCTGTTCGTGCAGTTCTATTGAGTAAACTCATCATCTGCTCTTTATACATTCCCCCACAACACCACCTTCAAAAACATGGGTTCCAGCTTTTTATTGATGAATTGCCAGAACTTTGCCTGCTCCTTGGGGACCTGAATGCGCACAGCGGTTTTGGGGTGACTGTCACTGTGATACACGAAGTTCTCTCATTGAACAGTTTCTCTTTTCAACACTGCCTGTCGGTTCAATCCCAAAGAGCTAACATATTACAACCTCGGTAACAATACTTACTCGTCAATAGACCTTAGAATTCCATATCCACCATTTTTATCTCCACTTTAATGGAAATCATAAATAATCCTATCGAAAGTGACCACTTTTTGTTGTATTAGGCACAGCAGTATCAAATCAATGTTCTCCACAGGTTCCCAAATGCCTTATACAAAAAGTAGATTGGGGACAGTTTTCTGAGAATCATAGTTTAAGTAGAATGGACATGTCACTTTTAAGCGTAAATGAAACTGTGCATTACTTTAGAGCTTTTTTGAAGGAAGCTGCAATTCAATACATCGCTCAAACATCTCTACTTTTCAGCAAACCATGAGTCTCATGGGGAAACAACGATTGCAAAGATGCCGAAAAAACAAAATAACGCATGAAATGAGCTCCGCAACTCCTCGACAGCGGAGAATCTTACAAAATTTAAAAACGTAAATTCCCATTGTACTAAGGCACGATGACAGGCAAAAAGAGAATGTCGGCCCGAATTTTTATCAGGCATTCCCTCATATTAACAAGAGGATAAAGTTTGAAACAGGGTTTTTTTGTAAGGGGATGGGGAGACAAGTGCATTTTTTCTCTCATAAACACGGAAGAAGACAGCTTCGAAGACCAGGTGAATTCTTTGGAGGCTTACTTTGAGCACGTTTCTAGCTTGTCGCACTACTCCCAAGCTTTCCAGCAGTACAAAACCAGGATAAAAAAGCAGAAACTAGAACGCTAATGTACAAATATACAGGCATACAACCAACCTTCTAGCTTGGCTGAGCTACAGACATCGCTAAATAGCTGTATTAATTGCACCCCAGGCTCATACCACGTGGTGTATGAAGTGTAGAAAAACTTACTTCTCGAAGCACTATAAAACCTACTTTCTTAGTACAATACAAATTGGTTCTCTGGTGAGATCCCTACTCCTTGGAAAGGGGCTATTTTTGTTCCATTATTAAAACATGGCAAAGATCCGTTCTCGGTAACGAGTTACAGGCCAATGTTATATAAACAAGTTGCCTCTGTAAGCTGTTCACAAATGCTTAACCACCGACTAATATATTTTTTTGGATGAACTAACAACACTCTGGACCCATAGCAGTGTTTATTTCGCGAAGTTAGATTGATCACTGACAACGTATTACACATCTAGGCACAAATGCGTGATGGTTCCGTCCAGAAACAATTTTTCCTTTCAGTATTCCTCGATATAGAAGGGTGTACGAAACCACATGGCGCGTTGGCATCCTGCGAGACCTCTCGCACTAAGGTGTCCGAGGTACTGTGCTAATCATGATCGAACGACATTTGTCGAGTCGCACTTCTCGTGTCTGAGGGGGGAACGTTTTTTCTCTAACATTCTTCCAAGAGACTGAATTGCCATAAGTTGGTGCAATAAGTTGCACACTTTTTATTATAAAAACTCATAGCCTGCATTCCTAAAATATTGCGCAATATGTTTCTTGCATGCTTCTTGACCACGTACAGATAGGTTTTGAATCATGCAGCTTTGCAATATTCGAGCGATAAAATCAACATGGATTGAATAAGCCAACCAAGGAGGCTCAAAAGAATGGCTTCAAGCTTAATCCACAAAAAAGCACTTGCGTTTTCTTCTCAAGTAAGAGAGGTGTCTATCCACAACCGGACATTCACCTGCATGGTCAGTGACTACACTCTTAGTCCAATCCTGGCTAGAACACAAGTCAACAGGCAGGAAATTAGGTCAAATTTTCGTCGCTTAAAGTCTGTTCGTTGCGTGGCTCTGTAGCCGCGTCCCAGAAGAAGCGGCCCTATTTGAAGGGGCCTTCATAATGGTCGGAACAATATTTAGCCGGGATTTCAAGTCGAATGTCTCCTGACCTGCGGTTACGCGTGACATTTCCGTAGACGGCCCAGCCCTGACTTGGTTAGGAAAAAAGTGTTATTTCACGCTTTCAAGAGTAGTTTCTCGACAATAAAGTGGTGGATATTACAACTACAGGTAATTTGAGAACCTTTAGTATTACAATCAACTGCATCTGCGAGATTAACCAGCAAAGCACACTCAGCAGTATAGTGTAACTCGCAATCGCAAGCACATGAAGCTGACTTCTTACCGAGTTGCACACTTGTACTAAGCACCACACTGCTACCGCATGAAGGTGATTTTTTTTTGCGGTGTATATATCTACCAAGTGACTTTTTTGGAAGGAAATTGTCAGCAGAATCTTACTTTTTTGTGCCATAAGCATCTTTTTGTGCATGCATGTGATCAGAGAATAGTTTGTAGGGCTTCATTACCTCAAGACAACCACGGTGAGAGCTTTCGGTTACGACTTTGGTTCGTGGTGCGCCATTCCACAAGAAATACTAGCGTTTTGTTTTGCGTCCTTTTAGTGCTTCTCCGTGAACCACTTGTGTGTCGTTGACCGAAAATTCCCGGATACCAGCGCTATGAGGCTGTGTTCGGCTGTCTAAATCTACGTATGTTTCTCGAACGTGCGTGTGCTGTGAGCAATTTCGCCTATTTGATTCGCGAAGTGCAAGCGTGCCAGTCACAGTAGCCTATTTCCAGCTGTTTGAACACAAAACGCTTTCTCAAACAAGAGTAGGACTTTCTTCATCATAAACGTTGTTTCATGCTATGCTTTCGACCAAGGATCGAAGCTTAGTGAGAATATTGTGATGTAGAATGCAGTGTACTATTTTTTAGGCTGGTAATTTCTTACGTTGCTTATTATTCTGTGAAAGAAGCGAAGTATAGTTTGGTGGTCACTTGAAAAAAATGTGAACACTCCAGCTAAAACACAAGGCAACTCATGATTAGTGGCACGGTGATATAGTAACGTATCACTCTCAATAGTTATTCTTGTTAGTGACTGGATTACTATAAATCAGTCAAGTCCATCAATGATGTCAAGAAATAAACGTCGTGGGAAACTGTTTTTCGGAAGTTCGATTACAAAATCTTCAGCTAAAACAGCAGACGTATTGAGGGTACCTGCATAATCAAGGTCACGCACAAACTGAACAATTTTGGGAGTTTCACTTTATGTGGGGCGATAACCACAAGCAACCAAGCTTCCAAAACATTTAACATTGATTCATTCAATAATGTATACAAACGAAAGACAACTCTGAAAAAACCTCGTACTAAAGATTTTCTTTAAAGAGCAATGCAAGGACACCGCCTTTACGCCTTTCTCTAAATACCCCCTCATATTTGTGTCCAGAAAATGACACATCAGTGTCACTTGTCAGCCACATTTCCGTGTAAGTGATTATATCAAGTCTGCGATTCAAAGAATGCAAAGCTGCCTGTATATCGAAACCCTTATTTGTCTTGCTTCTACCATTGACGTGAAAAACTCATATCTTGTCAGTTTCACGAACCAGAAAACTCCGCACAGCCTATTAAAAGATGAAGCATCGTAGTAAGGTTGCGTGTTTTGAGACTCCTTGAAAAAAAAGGAAGGCGAAGCTTATAAGCAAGACGAAAGAACAACAATGCCCTTTTGAATTATTCTATGTCGGCATCACATCATACATGTATTGCCGACTAACGGCTCCACTTGCGCACAAACAGCTTACCATTGCTGTGCCATGCAAAGTCGTACTTCTTTTTTGTGGCCGTTTCTCTCATCATCCACATTAGTTTTATTATCTGCGATGGTAGAAACCGAGAAAGTACACTGTTGGCATAGACTGGCGCATATTGTGCCTCTTTTCCTCCACCGAATATTCATTACACGCGAGAAAACTGAACCAGTATTGCTGGGGCTTAGCCACGTTTAGTTGGAAGTCTATGAATGAGAGCTCCAAGTCCTATACGATTGCGTTGTTTTTTTTTAATTATATTCTTGTTTTCAACCTGCACGAGACCATGTACTTCCACGTTATTTCTTTGCATATACTATTCGACGCTGTCTATTTGTTGTCGTAATTTCACGAATGCCCGCTCTGTGTTCGTCGTCTCAATATTTTGAAATCTTTTTTAGCAAGAACTTTTGTTGACCTAAGCTTCATAATTCCTAGTATTTTTTCACGCTGATCTGAAATATACCGAAGAGACTTCTCCATACTTTCCACACTTTGTTTGAGCTGCAAAAGGTCATCCAGCTTCTGTTTGATTTCGGGCAGTTCCGTAGGCTTTTTGTTAATTTCCATGATCATCTTTTGAGCGAGCGTCTGTTTGTTTTGTGCTTGCGTCCTCACTCTGCGAGGGCTTCGAAGAGCTAATTATACGCATGTTTGGTATTTCCAGCTTCAATAGCAGTGTCTGCCATTTCTTTGTAGTTTGCCTTACTCGTAGAAGAACAGGCGCGCAAATTATAATTACAACTGCATATCAACAGATAAGGCAAGAGCCATTTCTTGAAAGTGACTGATCACACACCAGGCATGAATTAAAAGTATAATTAGCGTTTCTCTCCCAAAAGGGTTTGAAAGCAACAGTAAGGACTCAAAGGCAGGCACGAACACCTGTGCCTGCGCACATAAGATTCACTGGTAATTGTATAACTAGAATCACTCAGCAGCATTGACTTCCAACGTATATTTGTATCATCATCATCATCATCATCATCATCAGCCTGACTACGCAAACTACCGGACAAAGTCCTCTCCCATGTTCCGCCAGTTAACTCGGTCCTGTGCTTTCTGCTGCCAATTTATACCCGCCTATGACACCACACCAGTAATGATAGAAGTCAGAAAAGATTCAGAGAGCATGCAAAGAGGCAAAGCTACTGGTGACGTTCAGGTAACATCAAATCTGCAGAAAGAGGGAGGGCAGATTGTGATATAAAACTTGCCACCCTGCTTACGAGGTCTCTCTTGACGGAAAGAGTACCAGTCTTGGAAGAATACTAACTTCATCTTAATCCATAAGAAAGGACATGACAAGGACTTGAAGAAATACAGGCCAATCAGCTTGTTCTCCATAGTATACAAGCAATTTACAAAGGTATTTGGTAACAGAGTTAAAGAAACATTAGAATTCAATCAACCAAAGGAAAAATGCAGGATTTTAAACAGGCTACTCAACAATTCGCCACATTCATACCATCAATCAGGCAATAGAGAAAAGCTCGGAATACTGCCAATCGCTATACATAGCCTTCATTGAATACAAGAAGGCGTTTGATTCAGTAGTATTATCAGCAGTCATGCAGACACTGCGGAATCAGGGCGTCGATGAAGCATACATAAAAATCCTGGAAAAATTCTACAGGGGATCAACTGCTACCATAGCGCTTCATAAAGTAAGCAACAGAATACCAATCAAGAAGGGCGCAAGGCAGGGGGATACACTGTCCCCGATGCTATTTACCGCATGCTTACGGGAGGTTTTCAGAGGCCTAGAATGGGAACAGTTAGGTATAAGAGTTAAGGAAGTGTACCTAATAACCTGCACTTAGCTGATGACATTGCATTGCTAAGTAACCCAGGGGACAAATTGCAACTCATGATTACGGAGTTAGACAAGGAGAGCAGAAAGGTGGGTTTTAAACTAATCTGCAGAAAACGAAAGTAGTGTATATTGTATATATGTACCAAAAGCAAAAGTAAAAACGTAAAGAAGACCTACCTGTGTAGTGAAAGATTTCTTAGCCACTTGAAAAGAATCTCAGTGGTGCCACTACCGCTTGCTGTGTGTAGATCCTTCGTCGGTACAGCGTGCTTTTATGTCTTGTCTGTGACGTAAAGACCATGTCAGCTTCAGGGCCATTGACTGTCCACCTTTGCGGTGGGGAATTATTGCGGCAGTTTCCATTGCGAGGTCAATTTGCAACAAGAACCAGAAAAGTAAGACATTTAGTTATGGCACTGAAGCGTTGTTCAATAATAAGCAAGACGAACTGATTTGAGGTGTTAAGCAGAGAGGAATGTTCGTTTTGCCGCGCATATTCATTGAAGCCGTGACATTTTTTGTTTTTGCGTTCAACGTATTTAACACCATCTCCTGGTGATGATATGCAGCATGCATTTACGTGCCTAGATGAGCAGGCCTGACAGTTGTTATATGTTTTGTTGCACTTCAAGATTATGCAGTAACATAGCTTCTTTCTTCGGCAGCCGGGGAAAGATACGGCTGCCAACGTGGAGGGGGAAAGTGCAAGGAGAAGGATAAAGGATGCGGTGAAAGGGATCCTTTACCGGACACGTGCCCTGAGAACAGAGTTTGCTGCAAGTTTTAATAAAACACTAACCACCCCACAATGCCCAGAGCACTCTGAAGTGAATGATCTATTTTCGTTTGGAATAAACTTATTTCGAATTGTCACCTATTCGTGTTAAATGCAGATATTGAAGTTGCAATGCACGTTGAACCACTGGCAATAATTTGCAGGAACAGTTGGTTAGTGTGACAGTATGTAAACCTTAGTGATTCATTTTTAATGAAATATTCTGATATTATGACAAAATCGCTAACGTATATGGCAGTAAAATAGGCGTGCAGTTTGTCCATAGACTTAACTAGCGTTTGCATATTAGGAGAAGAGCTGCATTGCATTCTCTCTCCTACCAGTAATCACATGTATTGTAGTCAAATGGCATTCAATGAAAAATCCTAAGGTAACGCCAATAGTAGTAATCACATGTATTGTAGTCAAATGGCATTCAATGAAAAATCCTAAGGTAACGCCAATAGTTTCATCAAAAAGAGGCATGGATTTTGTCTATGGCCTTGAACAACAATTATTAGAGTGAAGCTTTTGTACGAGATAACTAAGATCTAAATGCACGCTCAGAAGAAAATCTCGCAGATAAAAACAAATAATGTGAAGACTACGACGAAGGCACGTTTTTTCACGAGCACGAGCCTGTACTTGTCCTTTTCTGCTTGAATTTTCCAGAACCATTAAGAGCAAGCATATAGTTGACGTAATGATTAAAATATCTGTGCGCTATCAATTTACCGATGGTGGCACTGATACCTAAGAAAAGATTTTGAGGTTTATAGAAGTATTTCTAAATGTAAATATGTGGTTTTCAATCACGCACTTTATCCCAGGAGAACAGAATCGCCTCCAAGCCTGCACTAATTCACGCAAAGCTTAATGCAAAGCGAAGTTGACCAGCATCATACTTTTTTATTACTGGATTATGCTAAACTTCGTTGTGGCAAGGCTGAACTTGGCTTGAAATTTGCTATTAAGAAATTGAGCTTGGAAAAACTTGGATGTAGTCAGGTTGAACTTACCATGATCCTAGCTGTAGCGCTTGTTACAGCTCAGGTGTTGAACGAAGTTATGACCAGATGTTACCAGAGATATATGAGGCCTTGTATATAATTTACACAAGGAAACAGGTAGGTGTGTAAGTGTGCGTTCAACCTTACCAATAAAAATACGTTTCATGAAAGGTGCGTGCGTGAAGCGTTGCTTGGCGTGGGTAGATGGTATGAACGGTAGAATAAGGACGGTACTATCAATTTAGATTTTTTTAATGTTCAATTTGTGTATCACGTTCCAGAGCAAAGTTTGAGGCTGACGTGTAGCAGCTGTACTGTGTGCACGTTTCTCTTTCTTGTTCTGGTCCGTTATATTATTTATTTCAGTCAAAATTAACTGGCCTAAATTTCAGAACCGGCTGTAAAACTTCATAATTGAATGGGCCCTTCTCTTTTTCCCCTTTTGGTTTCATTCTTTTTGTAACCTACGTTAAACTTGTCGCTAATGCCGGCTATCGGATGCGAGTGCTATTTTGCCCTAATCATTAAATTTGTACTTCTTAAGGTGCAAGCATTTTTCATTCCCTGTACTGCATCAATGCGCCACGCAAGAAAAGTTGCCGGCTTCCTCGGGTCAGAAATTCAGTGTAAGATTTTGTTAAGGGGAGAACGATGAAGTTGAGAGCAAGACAGGCGACTTGATGGCGAAGGAGGGTGGTGTAGTTGTGAAGGCGTCGATGGTGTAGCAGCATTATTATCGTGGATGGGCAGTCGGGAACTAACAGGAGAACGCCAATTGTTGAAATATTTGCACCAGGGTTGCGAGTTCTAGGAACTACGGCAGTGTCAGGAAATGTGGCTGACGCGTCCACAACAGAGGCAAATGAGCCTGTCGTCAGGAATTGGCCATTCCGCCGGGTTCCGGTACCGAGGATGGTCGTACGTGTTTCGGAGCAGATCTGGAAGACAGGGTGGACGGTAGTCTGGTTTGTTCATGGGGCATAGCATGTAGAGTCCGACGGTAGCGAGCTCCTGGCGCACGACGGTCTGTATTAAAGAGATTGTGTGGAAATAATCGTGGCCATGACATTGAATGGGGACTAGAGTTGGGGCTTCGATTTCGCGGCGGACGAGGCGTTCTCGTCTGCAGCTCGTGGTTCTAAAACCACGAGCTTCAGACTGAGTTCTCTCGTGGTTCCAAACCAATTTTTGGCCGCGCCCGCAAGGTAAGCTTGAACATTCGCCAACATGAGCATCGTTCTGCCTGGCCGCGGAACTTTGTGAATATCACTGGTTTGTTGAGGTGAACACCATAGTTGCATTGTGTGCTCGGAAAAAAGGTAAAGCGACCAAAAGTGTGAAATAAGGGTAGGTCACGTCGTTGAGCAGTTTTACTGAAATGTGAATATGGCGCCTCTTTTCTTCCAACTATTTTGGACGGTTTTGAACGCGGCGCTACACCCGAAATCGCAACAAAATACCAACTAGCCTGCAGTGACACCATTGATCAATTACTACTTCACTTAGTTATCGTAATGAGCTGTAGCCCTAAGCGCTGCGTGGAGCCTACTAAAAATCTAGTACGTCTAGTTTCTTTATCTAGGAAAGTATATCAGCAAACACGGTGTGCAGACAAAACAGATGTATTTGGGAAGGTCTTGATTTCCCGGTGTCTAGGAAAGCTATTTGCAAAAGGAAGCCGCTGAGTGTCAAGAAAGCTATTATTTCCTGTGGGATTGATAACAAGTCTTGTTGACATCTTATAATGTGCAAAGATTTGTGGTAGGCCTGTCGGGCACTTCAAGTGGCAGAGAGGGTGAAGCGAGTGAGAGCTAACACGCAGCGAACGGGTGGCAAACGAGGGATAGAGACGGCACCGCACACTGCTATGAAGGCGTGAGGTTCTTGGCATGGCTCCAACACCTACCGCCAGGGGAACGTTGCGAACGGATGGACAGCGTTACAAGGGTTAGTCAGGAACCTGTTTCGCATTCAAGTGAAGTTGGATTCTTAGAAGAGGCATGCGTGATGCGTACCTTGGCTTGTGTTTTTGCATGGACGGCCATAATGGGATGTTCCTGTCAGTATAGCTTTTTTACGTTTTGTTTGTCACGTGTTCAGAGTAAAATTTTCAGTGAATATTTCGTGGTCATCTCGTGTTTATTTTTAACTGTAGTTGCTTTGCTCCGCAATATTTTGTACTTGAGTCAAAACTAACTTGACCACATTTCAGCTTCAATTCACTGTAGCAGGGTTGGCTGTAGTGAGCTTGCAGCAAGTGTGGTCGCCATCTTTGCCATATTCTTTACGTTATCTACCCGTGATGACTGTCCTTGACAAGAACTGCGAATTTCTGATGATGGCTCAAACGCCTGAAAGCCATTCGCTTTCTGTATTCAGAAGCTGCTCTTCACGATTCTCTTCAATATTATTGTAAATTCTGGTATCAAGCTCTACTTTGTTGTGTGCAGTGAACCAGTGCTGAGTAGCTGGATGTACTCAAATTTTAAGATGATCATCGTTTCGTGATACAATTTCTCAGGCAAACTGCCAGATATTAAGTGAAATGAACCAGATACATACGCGTTATTGCGCAAGTTGTAATACCAAGAAATATCAAAAACGCTATTTATATCTATAAAAGAAACTATCACCAGTGGAAAATCTTTTATGCTGAACCACGCAAGGCAGGCATCACCAGTGAAAAAGCTCTTATGCTGAACCGTTCAAGGAAAACATCAACAAGCCAAATTTATGTCCAAGGCAAAGTGGCGTGACCTGCCAACAAAAAGGTGGCATATTTGTCCTAATATTTCATTCATAAATAAATTACTCATGACAACCCTGTTGACCCACGCGAAAAAGCCTTTTTTACGAATAATTGAGGCATATGGGGGTGGTGGGAGTGAGCAACAGCCACGGGCACTGGCTCGCAGTTCTTCTGTTACCTTCAATGTAGCCAAACGTACGGATCTGGTATCCCCTTCGTCTTCTACACCTCGTTGTGGTGTCACAAGCCAGGACAAAACCAGGGACCTGCAGTTTATACTGTACATTTTCTCCAACTAGTTCGCCAACCCTGCCAAATGCTGCCTTCATTCTAACCTATCAACTCGAAAGCTTCAAGACTCCACTGCTGCATCACTAAATTCTGCCAGCTGTAGCCGATACCCGCTGCAGTCTACCGCACTCGAATCAAATGCGACAAAGAACATTCGGAGGACGCCTCCGGAATAACTGCTACTTTCGGTGACTGGAAATATCTCGAAGCCATTGCGTGGGGCCGTCATCATTCCAGGTGAATCGCGGCACCGTTTGTATCACAAATACAAATATTAGGGCTGCTTGATGCATATTTATATGTTGGGTTTAACGTCCCAAAACCACCATATGATATAAGATGCACCGTAGTGAAGAGCACCGAAAATTTTGGCCCCCTGGAGTACTTTGACGTGCGCCCTAATTAGAGCATATGGGCATACAGCATTTTCGCCTCCATTGAAAATACCAAAAATTGACTAAGTCGCGAAAGTGGATAGGTAATGAGCGTCGCACTATTCTATAAAAAACTTTACAGTGGATACCTGCCACTGCGGATTACAAGGCAACGTTCAGGCTGATGACGCTGCCAAAGCTGGACATGACACTTCAGCAGAAGTTATCGGGATACATTTCTCGACGCAAGACGCCGCAACGCTAGTGTCGGCACACGCCTGCTTCCTCCAGCGATCCCTCTGGACAGACTCTAGCCAACAGTATGGGCCTCTGTACAAGATCGATCCATCGTGTGACTTCAGGATGCCGCGAAATTTCAACAGGCAAGATGAAACGTGTATACACAGCATTCAATTAAGCGTTGCATATACGAACTACTTCAGGATAAAATTGTACTGTCTGACTGAGCATTTTGTGCCCAATACAACGTCGTTGAAGACATCAATCAACTCCTCTGTGAGTGTACGAAATACTCATCAGAGAGACAGTCTCTCAACTTGGGCTCAAAAATGAAACAAGGCACATATTTTCTAAGTTACAAAATATTCTAGGCCCATGGCAGAACACCTCCAGTGCGTTAGACTGCAAAAGCGCTACTGACGTTCTTACGGGCTACAGACTTGAACGAAACGTTGTAAATAGTGCAGTGAGTGTAATTGACTTTATGTGTTATGTGGCTATTATTCGTGTATGTAACTGTATGTGTTGTGTGTTTTTAATTGTATCTATCACTGTTATCACCCGGCAACTGGAGTGGCATTTCAGGTGAAAAATCAGGCAAACCTCTCCAGCTTCCCATCAAAATAACTCTCTCTCTATGGGGAGCATTACGATTACAATAGACTATGGTAGTAATGAATCCGTGCATTTTGCAGTGGTGATCATTTATCTTGTCTGGACAATCTTTACCAAAACCAATTTTACGACTTGGCTAATTGTTTTATGCTTCTCATTCGGTAGCTTGAGACGTTAGTTGCTTAACCAGTTAACGCATTTCCACGGAAGATCGATTACCCTATTGAGATGTTTTTATTAAAGTTTGTTACAACTTGTGCATCAGCTACACGTTTTTCATCAAGGGGGCTAGGACGTCATCATGTCTAGATGCTTTGAATAAACATTGCATTTATTTCTGGTCGACACATATTTCGAAAACGTAGAATAATACGTTGCGATCAATTATCTACCGCAATATGTCATAAAGAGCACGTTATTGTGTTTATTGCAAGCAGCTACCGTGATCTAAAACTAGCACTTGGTATTTTAACACCTTTGAAAATGCTCATAGGTTAGGGAACATATTCTAGGCTCATTTTGTTAGACTGTAAATAACGATAAAAGTGTTATCTCAGATCACAAGATCAAATCGCAGAGCCAGAAATATTGAACTGTTGTCGCCATCTTGTGCTTATTCACTTTGCTAAGTGCCACTTGTTTTCCTGATAACGTGCTGAAAAATATAGCCTTTCGATTAACTGTAACTTTGGGATACAATGGCGGGAAATATTTCTCTGTTTTTCTTGCTATATTCATCAAACTTGCAGGCACCATTTGCAAGAACAATCTAAAATAATTGTACGCACTGTAAGCGAGTGTGAATTTGCAGGCTATGCCGACAAGGAAAGCTTGGTTATCGTTATAAAATTTCTAGTTATAGAAATCCTGGTGCCACATGTATGTGCACTACAATCATGACCAGTGTTCCTCCTAATTTGAACACTTTCTTGCCACACGGTGCTTGAAAACCACTATCTAGATTGCTCAGCGAACTTATTAATTCCATGTTCACATCGCCGAGTTTTCAGCTAAGCTAACATAAGAATATATCTAAGAGTTTCTGTGATATGTCGGTGATTTTAAAAATGAAAATGAATTGTAATGGCTGCCTTGATTAGGTTCACTTATGAAAGAGGCAGAAACACGAACATGGTTGGCACCGCTCGTTGTTGAGAAATTTTGCCAGCACAGCGTATACTGGCATGATAATCGACAATGTGCGCGAATGAGCCATGCATGAGCCGTTCATGAGCAGTATTGTACCTAGGCTTCGAAGAGAGTGCGAATATTCCGCGTGCTCTGGGCGCCAGTAAGGTCCCTAGATGAAACAAGTTTCCAAGGTAGTGACACCCTCCCTTTTCCTCCTCGCTTATTTGCCTGAAGCGCCCCCTAGAAGGTTTAAAACTTTCATTCAAAAGCGAATGTTTGGGTTTTGTTGCTACGGTGAATAGATGTAAATGAAACAAAATGGAACGAAATAAGACGTAGAATAAACAGTTACCTTTATGAACATAAAAGGCACAACACAAGAGCAAGCGGGATGTGCGTTACTCAACCGGCAACGTTGTGCAGTTCTATACTTTACACCACTAGCCATGGCGTCTCGCGTAGTACATTTTAGTTCCACGGCCACGGTATTTTGTCCAGTTCTAACTAGTCCACTTCTCCGATTGTGCTTTGTTCGTGCTGTGACATAGTGAACGTGCTTCTTGCTGGATCCTGTAAGTGGCCACAGGGCGTGACGTTGTGACGATTGATTACAACCGGCTTGTGTACACGTAAGAAAAAAAAGACTACGACCAAATTGGTACGAACACTCGTCCAGCAGCATTGCGATGACGTTTTTTTTTAAATGTGCCCATTTGGACAATCGTGATGCCAAGTGATTCTGATGCGGTGCTGGGAACTTCCTGAAAAGTGGGAGTTCTACTAGCGAGGTGTCTCGAAGCGGCGCGTTTCGGCTCAAGCGGGAACTGGTCAAGAGTAAAATGTTTCTGAAGGTGCGTTGATTGCAACCTACAGCTGCTCTGTATACGTGCATACCCACATGTATTTGTACCAACTGGCATGCACTAGACACGCATTAGTCGCGCGCCCGGCGTTTCAATAAAAACCGACAAGTGAACTCGCTTCGCAGATCCGCGTCGACATACGTTGACGGAGTTGCACGAAAGCAATCGCGTGAAATGGTTCATAGTTGCGCTTCATGGTGCGCTTCATCTCGGAAAGCACGAGGTAAGTTGAAGAGAGCGAAACCATTTTCTGTTGTTTACAGCAACGCAGCATTGCTGAAAAAAGCAGATGTTGCATTGAACGAGCATGGCGAAACAATCTTGATCGACTTAGCGCACACCGAAACGCTCCTCCTCTTCAGTTTATGTTCTGGCTACGATTTTGTCTTTGGTCACGGCGAGAATCCGGCTGGAGCCATATGCGCATGCGTACTCGTTTCGAACCTTTTGCATAATAATAAATAACACCACCAGCCATTTGCAAGATCACGTGCAAGTAATGCACCAATTACATTCGCGGATGGCAGAAAAAAAGAGGAGTAATCGAGAGAGTGAGGAGGATGGCTCGAGAACAATGAGTGACGCAACCTTGTTTCAGCTAGGGACCTTAGGTGCCAGCTGTACACACCGCCATCTCGTGAGGAATACTTCACCGAATCAGCACACACTTGTCCTGTTGGCAGAGAGATGGCCCTAGTTATCAAGCGCCCAAACTACCGCAGTATTGTTGGTAGAACACTGGAAGTGTGTTGAAAAATTGCGGAATTTTCGCTGCCTTCAAGAGTTCAACATGACTGTATGAAGAGCATATTTCACTAGTCATAACATGAAAATCATGACATGAATGTCATGAATGTCATGATTTACAGTTCATGGCCTTGCTGCTCTTGCGTAGGTTTCGCTCACATGGCATGTTGCAATACCGGTATGGTATGACATATGATTCCATAGCGTCCACAAGCGACAGACCTTAACATCAAAATCATGATATGCGACTCGTGTAAACACATGACTACACGCCATGCCCATGATGCGCTCGCAGCCGTTTCGCTAGCGTCACATATACCAAATTTGGTGTTACAGTACGTGTATGGATTGTGAAGGTATGTGACTGGTTCAAGCATGATAATCATGAGATGCGTGTCATGTAACAACATGACTGTACGCCACGCTCATAATGCGCTGGTGGCCGTTTCGCTAGCTTCACTTATACCAAGTTTGGTATTGCGGGACGTGAATGAATGACGAAGGCATGATACTGGTGCAAACATGATAAAGATGAGATGCGTGTCATGTAACAACATGACTACAATCTACGCTCATGATGTGCTCGCCGCCATGTCGCTAGGTCACAAGCGTCACATGTACCAAACTTGGTATTACGCCACGGCAACGAGTAACATAGGTAAACGACACATTTATTCATGAAAATCACGACATGCGTCTCATGTAACAACATGCCTACATGCCACATTCGTAATGCGCTCGCGGCCATTTCGCTAGCTTCACATATGCCAAAATTATTACGTGACGTGAATGAATGAAGAAGGTATATGACTGGTGCAAATATGATAATCATAAGAGGCGTGTCATGTGAGAACATGACTGCATGCCACAGTCAATGCGCCAATACATTTAGACGTGACATGATGCGCGTGCTCGCCGGCGCTCATTGTGTGGCGTCTCGCCGTCGTTGCCACGCCAGGCGCCAGTTCTGCCATCTACTCGCAGACAGGAGCCGCGCTGCGTTGCTTTGACGTATGCGCATTTCAGAGCGTCCGGCGTCTCTCCGTCACGAAAAGAGGCAAACGCAGTGCTGTCTGGGTTACGCATTGGCACGAAGTGCACTGCGCATACCGGCGCGGTGCATTCCGCGGCAACCGATGCGGCAACCGGCACGGTGCATTCCGCGCCGGTTGCCGTCGGGCCGCGCCGACGGACGCTGGTCGCGCCTGGCATCAGCCATTAGGGTGCTCGTGTTTAGCTAACGTAGCGTCGCTGCGCCCAGCGTTCGCGCGCGTCAACGCTGCATTCGAGAATATTGGGCCCTTCATGATGCGCTAGTAGCCGTTTTGTTTGCTCCACGTATGCTAAATTTGGTGTGACGTGACGTCAATGGATGACAAATTATATGACAGGTGCAAACATGATGCTCCTAACGCACGTGTCATGTAAGAACATGACAACATACCACGCTCATAACGTGCTCACGTGCGTCTCGCTAGCTTCACATTTGCTCAGTTCTGTATCACGTGACGTGAATGTTTGACGAAGGTGAACGACACATCGAAACATGATAATCTTGACACGGAAGTCATGCGCAGCATCATTTATCTCCACCTCGTAACGTTGTGCTGATTTTGAAATGACACATCAACCTTTCTTATTCGTGCTTCACTTATCTTCTATTCCCACTGTTCTTGGGAGTTGCCATTTTTTTGCATAACTCTAGTTGACGCTGCCGACGGTCAATTCTGCTTTTCATGAAACTATGCAAGGAAACTTATCAAGAGATATGGCGCATTCGAGCGTTCGTGCGCAAGAGTATGGGGAACAAGTATGTTTTTGGAAGCTACTAAATTAGAAGGCCATGTAACCTCTGTGCAGACACACCTTTAGTGTACCAACCAGAGGTCAATGTTTAGTTGTTTCGTTGCAACTGTTCACGAGAGTGTGCACAAAACAAGCCGCAGGGAGAAATGTTCTGACTTGTCGCGGTGGTCTATAGTGGTTATGGTGCTCGAAGGCTGCCCTACAGGTCATTGGATCGAATCCCGACTACTCTGTCTGCACTTTCGGGAAGCGAAAATGGTAGAGGCCCGTGTACTCATGGCGCACTCAGTTGGCCGTTCAGGTCCTCTGGCTCGGTTTCGTCATGCAGATTCTCAGGCAGCTTAAACCTGCGCAGCATCGAAAAATAGCGCTAATGAGTTCAGTGGACATCTCCGACTGGACGCAGTGGCAGCCTTTATTGCTCAGCTCATAAAACAGCTGAGCACATAAATCTGACAATCGTCATTTGCCAAGGCGCTGAATATATCTTCATGCAAGTCACCTGGCTTCTACGAGCTGCTGTAACGACAGCATTGGCGTTTCCTCCACCTTCGCTAGCCGCCGCCTCCTTATGGTGCATTTGTGGCTTCGTAGATGTGAACTTGCCACACGCATGCTCAGAAACGCCACTATCAATGCACGTGCAGGAAATTGTGCACCCGACGATGCCGCTTTCCGAAGAACACCCGGATGCACTGTACAAAGCTCGAGAAAACTGGCACATCCCACTTACATTGGAAATCGACGATATGCGAAGCACAATTGAGGAAGGTCGATATGTCGCTTTAAATATCCTGTAAATCACCAACAGACACTTGCGTGCTGCTCTCCATGCGACGCCGCGTACAATAAAAATTATGCTGCATACCAGAGACGTTGTCATCAGGAAACGAAAGGGCTGTTTTCTGCTAGCACATGCTAGCGCCTGTAGAATTTCCACCTGGGATGCTGAGGAAGGGCACCAAATAAGGTGTTCAAATGAGCCGATGAGCACAGCCTAGCGAAGGAAAGAGCTTAACGAGGAAACACATGAAATTCCACCAGCGTTCACTGCACGCCAAAACACCAAGGCACTACCATGCCAGATCAGAGATTTGTATAGGGTATCACCAATACCACAAAACATAAATCCAGCATGACACGAAGGGCGAAGAAAAGCTCCAGCGGCGTACATCGACAAAACAGCAAGCTTCTCGAATATTTCGAGATTCACGGATACCTCGCCATATTAGGCCAACGCAAAATATGTGGTAGTGGTCGTTGTACACAGAAGCAGTAATATTACAGCCTGTGCTTCGCTTTCGCAAGCAACTATCATAGAAGCAGATGAGATTGCCACTGCCTTAGGTATAAGTGAAGGCATGTAGCGCAACACTGCACTGATTGTAATACAGGGGCCGAATTCACAAAGCTTCTTCTTGGCTACGCATTTTCTTAGCCAAGAATGCTCTTATCTGGAGCAATTACTCTGGCGCGGGTACAAATTTAACTTACTCAGCACTTGAGAGGTCGAGGAGGACACACGATAGCCGATGAAATGACAAAAAAGAAGTATGCTCCGTTATTATTAAGGTAGCACGCAAAACGTCTAGCATAGAGAGTATATGATGATAGCCAATGATTTGCTGCATCTAAGCTTCAGTTCTGTGAGCGTCTGCTACAGCGCTTACAGGATGCCGCGTACGTTGTAATAGACGTCTTGGTATGCTGTGCAAAGCCACGCACTCGCTTTTCATCAACGACTGTAGCTAAAATATAAGTTGCTCGATGACCTTAAACCATCCATGCACTAACTCGCCAAGTACATGTAAACAACACTCCAGGTGCACCACATCAATAAAAGCACGCATAAATTGATGCATGCATTCTTTGAAAACGCCCCGCCGCGGTGGTCTAGTAGCTAAGGTACTCGGCTGCTGACCCGCAGGTTGCGAGTTCAAATCCCGGCTGCGGCGGCTGCATTCCCGATGGAGGCGGAAAGGCTGTAGGCCTGTGTGCTCAGATTTGGGTGCACGTTAAAGAATCCCAGGTGGTCGAAATTTCCGGAGCCCTTCACTACGGCGTCTCTCATAATCATACGGTGGATTTGGGACGTTAACTTCCACATATCAATCAATCAATCAATTCTTGGAAAACCTACCTCAAATGTCTTCCCCTGTTTAACGAGACCAGTTACCTTACATTTTAATAAAGCTGCGCTGCTACTCGACTAATCCGGTGTAATAGAGCACGGTAACATGGGGAACGTAAAGGTATTTTGTACCTAGACGTAATGTGTTGCCTTTATTACAATATTATTAATCACAAGACTCAAGAGCGAATTTTGTGCCTGCGGGCGATTTGTGTAGAAATACAGAACAGCAGGAAACAAATGACATTGTGAGCGGAATTTCGCTGGTTCCATGCACCGCGTCATTTTTATAAAGCCGGAATGCCAGAACGTGCATACGCTTACGCTTAGGTATATGTCTACGTAAAACGAGGGAGATTCGTCGGGAGATGTTTCAGTGCTTATGCTTTTCACAAAACACAGTGCAGTTATTTTATCCAGCGTTGTTTGAGTGATCAAACAAAACAAAGGATGTGTATACGAGTGTTGAAGTCGAGAGACGTTATCACAAGTACGAAGAAGATGAAAAGAGAGAGAAAAAGAGACTCTCGTTTCGTCTCCGCGACAGCTTGAAATCGATAGATATTAAAGACAATTTTCCAGCCCAGCAGATGTCAGGGAAAGTGTATGCAAACCAGCGTATACGATGCTTGAATAGCATAAAAAACTGGAGTACGCGTTTTATGAGAGTGACAGCCACACAGAAAGCGAGATGAAGTGTGACTTTCTTTAGATGTGAGAATCAATGCTAAGTAGGAGAATTTTGAGTTATTGAGTGAATTTTTTAAATAACTATACTAGAAACAAACTGAGTATTCATCTAGTAAACAGGACACTAGTGAGAGTGAACTCATAACAGTTGATTAGCGTTGTCACAGGTCGATATATATATTTATTTTTTTATTTATATTTGGCAAACTATGAGAAGGTAGCGTACGATAGAGCCGGCTATCCCAACATCATGACAGTAATGTACAAGATAAATAGTGCACGGCTATACAGCCACACGTGGCGGTTTGTATCTTCTTGTAACCTTGGAAAAACGCATTCTAACTATTTTTTTCTGTTTTTTACTAAGTTTCACCGGACGTTTTTGCATTTGGCTTCATTCGAAGCATTGACGATATATCAGCAGTAGAGTGAATACAAGCACTGCTGCAGTGGACGAGTGGTTACTGCGCTAAGCTACAATCTAAGAGGTACTGGGTTCGATCCGCAGTGACACCAAGAACTTTTTTTAAGAGGTTGCCCGGCCTGAGATTATGCGTGGCGGTGGGTACTAACTTTTTGAAAAGGTGGCTTTCGCGTTTTCTTTTTTCACTCCCCTTTTGCCCCGATATTGCTGTGCCGTGCTTCATCATAGATACATATTTCAGGGTTCACAATTCTTTCCTCCTTCCTCTTTTGTCCCAAAAGTGCCCAGTGCTGAAATACCAATGTAATACCTGGTATATTACTTTTGACGTGTTTGGATATTCGACCTGCAATGAGTCGTCACGGTGTTTTGAAGAAAATATACACATGCAGCGAGCTAATTTGTGCGGCCAAGTTGACTGCCTTTGTCGGAACACGTTTTCGCGCTGATTTGGTGGACATCAATGCATGCAGCTAGGCCAAAGAGCACGGACAGTTAGAGAAGACAGAAACAGAGTGGTTGTTATGTGTCTTCTCTCCCCCTATCTGTCGTGCTGCGCGCTCCAGTGTAATGTCGCTGTAATTGGTAAAAATGAACTATAGCAGTTTTTTGAGTATTTATGAGAGGGTTCCTTATTGTCCAGAACGGAACAGAACAATGACAATTTGATTTGCGTCATAGAAAGATACTCCGAGTTTAGCCACTACAATCAAGTTTTAAACCGAAGTTTATTTTTTAATATCAACAGTTCAGGTACAGATTAAAGGTGCATGGACAAAATTCGTGTATTCAGCTTGACTAGGTTTGTTACCTTAATAGTAATTGCCAACCGGTATTACAATAAGCGTAAATATCACACACATTTACAACAACGGGTAATAGCTTGTTTATCCTGAATAAAATTGATATGGTGAAATCGACATATTCGACCAACGCAATGAGTACAAGATATGCCATGTAGAGTAGCTATGCTCTAAACTAATCTTCGCTGGTTGGTTCCATTTTACCTAATTTCTTGCTCACGACTGTACGATGGCAAAAGAAACAACGTTTTCAAATGCGCATATTTTGCGTAAGGTTAAATTTATTTTCATGCAGTAAAAAACAAATGGAAATGTATATAGGCTCAGACGAAAAAGAACTAGAAACAAATTCAGCCAAATTATTACCAAACTTACTCATCAAAGATAAACAAACTCACATTTAAAAGATACATACATTCATACATACATGCACATACATACATACATTTTTATTTTATTTTTCATTTTTTATTTTATTGAGGTTGTTATGGCCGCATTTCAAGAAATACACAACACTGATTAAGCCCATAGCCTAAGGATAGTAAGGGGCCTAACGGGAGAAAGTATACAAGCAGAATACAATTTGTATATAAGAAAAAAATCAAAACATGAAAAAACGTTGATTTTTCAACAAACGAACAAAAATACAAGAAGATACACATTGTTGCACTTTGTTCATAAATAATGAAATAATCAAGTATAGACAAAACATCAAACTATGTGTAAGGCTTACTACATGGTCATTACTATTGATCTACATGTAGCAAATATTTTTTGAGTGCGCTCGAGAAAACCCTAGAATCTTTAATCTGAAGTGGTATGTTATTCCACACTTTAGCTCCTACGAACTGTAGTAAGCGTTCACCATACACGTTTTTAGTGGGTGGAAGATTAAAATTCCGCAATGTCATGCATCTAGTGACGCGAGACGAGGAAGAAAAGATAGATACATCGAACGGTTTACTGTGTGCAATAACGTTGTTGATGGTGACTGCGGTTTTATGCTGCCATACGTAATCAAAAGGTAGAATATCCAACTTGTGAAACAAAATTCACTGGGTTCATTATATGACGCATAATCTATAATTCTAAGTGCACGCTTTTGTAATATCCGGATATGATCAAGGTCAGTTTTAAAGGTCCATGCCCATGAGTCTAAGCAGTATGAAAGATGACTATGAACAAACGAAAAATAAAGGACTCTGAGAATATTTCTGCTAAAATAATTTCTAGCAGCCAGTAGCATACGGCTAGCTTAGTACAGAGTTAATTTGTTTTTTTCAGTGTAATTAGCTGTCGAACACTACACCGAGATATTTAAATTCATTTACATGCTCAAGTTGGCAGTTGTTCATTGTAAGTCGAAATGACTCACAGTTTACATTTCGGTAACGGGAGTGAAAAATTGTGTATTTGGTTTTGTTTCCATTGAGTGTTAATTTGTTCACTGTAAACCACTTAAAAATATTTTCTAGTTCTTCATTAGCTCTAAATTCTAGATCGGCTATGTTATCGGCGGTAACTATTAAAGCTTTGTCATTAGCGTACAATAGTAACGCGGCCGATTTCAGTATGCATGGCAGATCATTTACGTATAGTGAGAATAACAGTGGCCCCAAGATGGACCCCTGAGGTACGCCTGTCTTTATGTTTATTAATGACGACGTAAGATCTTGCATGTTGACCATTTCATGACGTCCATCAATGTAGTTAGAAAAGAGGCTAAAAACTTTGCCGCGGAATCCATAGTGTTTTAATTTCATAAGCAGAATGTTATGATCGACGGTATCGAAAGCCTTTTTAAATCAATGGAGACAACTGCCACAAGAAGGTTGTTGTGCAGTGCTTTGTTAATCTTCTGTGATAACGATAACACAGCTGTTGATGTGGAATGGTGTGATCTAAATCCATGCTGCTCCGGACAAAAAGCATTATATTTTTCTAAGAATAGGCGCATCCGTTTTCCAAGAATCTTTTCAAATATGGTGTTTATAATGCTTAACACAGATATGGGCCGATAGCTTGAAGGATCAGAGGGATTGCCCTCTTTATATACCGGCACAACTTTGGCGTTTTTTAAACAAGATAAGTACGTCGACGTACGCAAGCAATGGTTAAATACGTGGCGCAAGATGAAACTCAAAATATAAATGTTATTTTTCACTAAGCGAGCAGTAATACCATCTATTCCACTGGCTTTGTGCGTGCTTATATTGGCAACAGTGTCATGAATTTCATCCTCACTGATGTAGTGAAGAGCAAACGTATTTGTTAAGGAGGTTGAAAAACATTTCATTTCTCTACTAGGGAATTTCGCGGTTAAGGTAAAGCCGATTTCTGTAAAGCATAGATTAAATTTATCACGTATACGCGCACCGACTACATCAGGTGATACACGCTGTGTTGGTTCTTTACCGACAACTTCTTTTACAATTTGCCATGTTTTTTTTAATCGCCGTGTGCTTGAAAAATGAGTCGAGAATAATAGACCTTTTTTTGTTGCCTCATCAGATTCAGGGATTGGTTTCTTAAAGGTTTGAATTGACCTAAATAATATTTATTTTCTTTGTGCTGTCTCAACTTGTGGTACCAGAAGTCTTTCTTCTTCAGCAATGCAAGGCTCTCTGTTGTCATTCAAGAAGTTAGCGGGGTGTTAAATGAGCGTCCGGACACGTGTGAACGACTGCGTTCAATGGCATGGCGAAGGGCTTTTGTTATGTTCTCTAATTCAATGTTGGCATCATTGTCATACAATGTTTCAAATTCGATGAAGAGAATGTGATTCCGTAATAAGTTGTTATTGATTTTGCTTGCATTGCTGAAAAATTGTGCATTCTTGATTGGAGTTTTTCTTATGGAAACAAAGGTAGACAGGTGATCTGCTGTCGCTTCATTATAAACACCACCATTCACTTTCGATGATACGTTAGTTAAGATGTGATCAATCGTTGCTGCCGATGTACAGGTAACTCTCGTAGGGGTATGTATGAGATTACGAAAATTGAATGAACTAACCAATTGTGTGTAATGAGTGTAACTAGTGTTTGCGGTGTCTATGTTCATATCCCCAACAATGACTGCTCGGTTCTGGTACTTAGTTGAAAGACAGAAAAGAATTTCTTCCATCCTATCGAGGAAATGCGCTGCATTGGAATTGGGTGGACGGTAAACCACGCCATTTATGCCAAAACAGTGGAGTCTGATAAAAAGTGCTTCTATATCGGTAGAGCTGTGGTTCAGGAAGGATATAACTGTATATGCGCAGCCTTTTTTTTTTACAGAGAGCACCACTCCACCACCACGTGAACATGAGTCTTGTTGATGTGATATGGTTTCGTATCCGGGAATGCTGACATTCTCTCCTTTTTAAACCATGTTTCTGTAGTTGCTAGCACATCAAAGTGGTTTGTATGTTTAGATAAGAAAGCAAGAAACAAATTTAGGTTTTTCCTTATACTGCGGGTATTGCAGTGGAATATTTTAGTGTATGACTTCTCTATGAGCTGATCTACTTGAGTTATCATGACAGCCATTTCTCTGAAAATTCTCGTGGCAGGTGATCAAGAAGAGCAGCTACACTAGTTTCACGAGATCATTCTCGCATGTCACGTGAACTATGTTCCAGTTCTAGAGACTTCCTAGCAAGGATTTTTCTTTCGGAAACCCAGACGAATCTCCAGTTCTTATCTTTCTTTCTCTGTATAGCCTTACCTAATTAAACCTTATTTTCAAAACACAGATGTTCGTTCACGAACACAGGTTGATTTGTACTGAAACCAAGAGTTGACGTGTTAAGCCTGTTCTTTCTTGCTGACTTTACTATTAGATCACGTTTGAAGCGAGACAAGAACTTAACGACAATATTTGGAACACTGTTTGCCTTCGTCGGCACTCTGTGAACAACATCAATATCTTTGGCGCTGACCTCAACACGCAAACAGTCGGCAATTTTTTCCACAATCTCCATTAGGTTTTCCTTGTCAACATAGAGAATGCCTTTCAATTCAATGTTGTTCCGTCTCGAGTGTTGTTGTATATCTATGAACTGTTTTCTTGTATCTCTTAATTCTTTTTTAATTTTCATGTTTTCATTCTGACACTCGATGCTTCGATTTCTCGCCTCATTCAGTTCCTTACGCAGCGACTTTATTTCAGTCATTAGTTCGTCAAAGCTGTCACTAGCGAAGCTTACAGATGCCTTGAAGGATATCAATTCTGCCTTGATAGCATTGTACAATGAATCAGTAGTGTTCACGTCTGTTTTAATAGCCGAGAGAACGTCAAGAAGCTTCGTGTTCATCTCCTGCATTGCCTTCCCTCTTTCCTTTACAGTACTTGGTGGTTTTTCACCTAAGGCATTGGCGAAATCCGTCAGGGCATCCATTTTTCTTTTTTTGGCTCACCCTTTGTTCACAAATAGCAACAACAAAATGACAGGGTCATAAAACAATTGCAAGTTCAGGGTGTATCGGTAGCTGTGAGTGCATAGGATTTATGCTAAGTTACACAAATGATCAGGCTCCTACCTGCGATGTGTAGAATACGCGGTTAGTCAGTCCAACCAACGTCGGCTACCCGATCCGCTCTGAATGATGTCTATCCGGGGTTGCCTCTTTATATAGTCGATGGAGGCGTGCCCAACGGCCTGCAGCGTCACTGTCGACGCCTCGTGGTCCGAAGCAGTCGGCACTTGCAGGAACCGAGGCACAGGTGCGCCTGCGCGTTGTCCACTTGATGATTCTGCGTTGCCGCAGAATGACGAGCCAGGCAATCCGATGCTTGTAGTTTTTCTTCCTGCGATGTGTAGAATACGCGGTTAGTCAGTCCAACCAACGTCGGCTGCCCGATACGCTCTCAATGATATCTATCCGTGGTTGCCTCTTTATATTCGATGGGGGCGGGCCCAACGGTCTGCACTGTCACTGTCGACGCCTCCTGATCCGAAGCAGTCGGCATTTACAGGAACAGAGGCACAGGTGCGCCTGCGCGTAGTTCACTTGATGATTCTGCGTTGCTGCAGAATGAGGAGCCAGGCTATCCGATGCTTGTAGTTTTTGTTCCTGCGATGTGTAGAATACGCGGTTAGTCAGTCCAACCTACGTCGGCTGCTCGATTCGCTCTGAATCATACATACATGTGTAGCCAGAGAGGAAGACGGGACGGTGGCTGACGTGGTGGTGTCGTTCTTTCGCCACTTTATTCCACGCCTGAAGTGGAGCCGCGGTGGCTGCCCACGTCCAACACGCCAAGTGCGTTATCTTGTTCTCTTCATCGCGCAGCTCAAGCTAGCATGAGCTGCGCGAGAGGCGCGGCGCAGTGATCAAGAAATGATGATGGCGATGATGGCACTACAGGGCTCCCCCCCTAGCGCTTTGCGGGATTTGACGGCATACGAAAAAAGAAAGACAGCGACCAATGCTAGGTACATGTACGACACTCAATAAAGTGTTCATTTGGGAAGTCCAGGTTGTCAACGTTGATGGGGCATCGGTAAGCAGAGCGTCTCCGTTGAGCGACTCTGGGAGAAGCGCAAAGGACGAAGAAGAAAGCGCCGGGTCGCTGTGGTCGCAGACAAGCGGGTCTGTCGGACTGACCGAGAGTGGACCGTGTGTCGTGAGGTCATGCTGCTAACGTCAGCAGAGGGTCGGCAGTGCGGGTTTTGACGTTGGGGTCGACGCAACACAAACCTCAAAGTCGTGCAGCGTCTGATTTGCCGGTATGAATAGACGTGCTGACAGACGCGGGAACGTGTCTGAACAACGGCACCACGTGCACGGTGGATAATCGCGTACGCGACAAGTGGTGGGACATTGCGTCGGACAGGGCGAGTAGGCACTTGCGCCGTCTTCAGGGCCATGACTGCAACTCGTAGCTGCGTAGCAGGACGGCTCAAAAGATGCCGCAATGTGTGACACCAAGCAAGTTGTCGTCATCGACGTAGGGTGACTTGTGGTAGACATGTATGAGGTGTTGATTATTTTTCACGTTCTGGGCTGGAACAAGGAAACGAGAAAGAAGAAGAGCGCGAGAGACAGCAGAGACGCGGGGACGCTCAAGTGACAGCAGAGCGCACCCGAGCGCAGTTAAATAAACAAGTATTTTTTGCCTTATACCTTAACGACGGAGTTGAGTCTGATCGCAGTGTCTGGAACGCCATCGTCTTAATATTTGGTGCTGAAGAACCGGGATTAAAAAACAGGACCCTACGCACGGCTACCAGTCAACCGCAGCGGCAGGGACCGGCTTAAGTCGAAGCGGACGTCATGGCGAGCACAGAACACGAGGATTATAGATGAGGCAAGTGCTCTTCTCGCTAATGACTCTGCCTTCTATGACCAGCTCAATTCCATATATGACAGGCTGAAGGCTAATAACGAAGAGCTTAAAAGCTTGAACAACGAGATTGAGCAGCATATACCTGACGAGGAGTTCGAAGTCGAGTATAACGCCGTCTTACAATACGAGGACAGTGCTACGCGCATTCTCGCAGAGATTAATAACAAGAAAGATAGAATGCTGAGGACATCCACGGGAACTTAAGAAAAAGTTGCCCAGACAGTCGCAGCACCATCAGACAGAACTGGAGTTAAATTGCCTAAACTGACAATAGCTCCTTCCTTCGGGGACTTATGGCAGTGGGCCGAATTTTGGGAACAATTTGAACAAATTGTTCATAGTAACTATCGCATCACTGCCACAGAGAAGTTTCATTACCTGAGACTGTATCTGAAAGGAGACGCTGCATCCGTAATTGCGGGCCTTCCGACGACAGAAAGTTGCTACAGTGACGCAATCAACATGCTACAGAAGCGATTTGGGGAAAAGACGCGCCTGGAGCAACAATAGTTTGCCAAGCTACGGATGTTAAGGCCTGTCCGTTCATCGACTGACACCAAAGCGCTACGCAGCTTGTACGACCAAGTTCTCGTTAATATTCGAAGCTTAGAAACTTTGGGTGTGCACAGGTCATCATTTTCGTCAATGCTCTGCGACATCTTACTGCATGCTCTTCCACGGGATATAGTCGTGCAGTATCATCGATCGTGTGCCGTCCAGTTGACATAAGACTCGAGAGCTGAAGCTACACCCGTGGGAATGGACCGTATGTTCCACTTCCTGTGTATCGAGCTGGAAAGACTGTAGAAGAGTGATTTTTAGGATGCCAGAGGACGAGAACATGGAACACTCCCCGTGGCCAGTCAGTCGCTGTACTCTCGGCGTGGGAAACCGGCGTAATCTGTGCTTCACAGTCACTTGGTAGGAGAAAAAAAGGACAACTGCGTATTTTGCTCATCCAGTCATTACAGATCGGAAGCCTGCACAGCTGACTTGTCACTGACGCAGAAGAAGGAACTGCTTTCCAACGACAAAAGGTGTTTCCGCTGCACCACCAAAGGACATCAGGCACGGGACTTCAAAAAGAAGATTTCCTGCTCCAGATGCCAAGCTCGGCACACTACAAGCATGTGCGATCCCGATAGGTGTTCGCAGAAGTCAGACTATGTTAACAAGAACAACGAAAAACTACGACAGTCTGCGCATCACTTGGAAAAAGGCCCGTCAAGGAAGGCTCAATCACTTGCGTTTTCCTTTAGACTTTCAGAGCATGGGCCACGAATGATAACACCTGCCGCTACATACGAGGCGTTTTTGATGGTGGCAGTCAGAGGACTTTCATAACTGAAGATCTGTCTAAGCACCTCGAGCTGAAAAGCGTGGGAACAACTCGAATAGCCTTCAATATTTTCGCAAGTACATCGGACCAAGAGGCTAAGAGGCGTCACATCGTAGAACTACGACTGCGAAGCCAGTTTTCTGACGCGGAAATAGTTTTAGCTGCAATATAGATCCCAAGCATCAGCCAGGACATCGCACAGACCGCAGCGGACGTAGCTTTCGTTGCGTCTTTCAAGACGCTGAGAAACGATGTCGCCGATGAGCTCAAACATCCATCTATCATCACTAGGAGTGGCATCAGCGTACTTATCGGGTCTGATCAGATGTGGAAAGTGTTGACCGGCGAAGTTTCACGGTGCGAAGGCAAGAAATCATTGATCGCGCTGAAATCGACGCTTGATTGGACCTTCCAGGGAAGCACATCGCACTTGGTGTCCCGACCAACTACTTCACAAATGATGGTGTGCATGCTTAAAGCCCAAGCTACTGATTCCGACGAGATTTTGCGCTCCTTTTGGTAACTTGAAAACATAGGAATTACGGACACGATAAACAAGCCACCTGAAATGAGCAACACCAAGAAGATTTTTGAGCAAATGATTGGCTTTATAAACGGAAGCTATGAAGTGGCCCTCCCTTGGAAAGATAATTTCGAGCTTGCAAACAACAAGCAAGTCGCCGTTACTCGACTCGACAAGCTTGTCAACCGCCTCGACTCCAGTAAAGGACTGCTCGAAACGTATGACTGTACCATAAGCGAGTACTTGACGGCAGGACACGCCTAAGTAGTCAGTGACGTACCTGCAGAGGTGACGAAATTATATTACATGCCACACAAGAAAGTCATGCGTGAACAAGCACTGACGACGAAAATGAGAGTGGTGTTTGACGCTTCGGCACATGCCAAAGGATGCAAGTCCCTTAATGACTGCCTTGAAAAAGGTGATAACTTATACCAAGACCTCGGACAAATTCTGCTGCGCTCCAGAACGCACCCGGTGGCAGTTATCGCGGACGTAGAAAAGACATTCCTTCAGATTCCGATTCGGGAGGACGACAGAGACGCTTTCCACTTTCTCTGGTTAGCAGAAAGAGATATATCCAAGGGCAAGCTGCAAGAGTGGAGGATGACACGAGTGCCTTTCGGAGCTACATGCAGCCCATTTTTGCTCACAGCTACTATTCTCTGCCACATGAAAAGAGCACCGGCTGCCATGGCTTAAACAGCGCCAACTCTTGCCGAGTTGTTTTACGTGGATGACTTAGTCACTGGTGCCGACACAGAAGAGGAAGCCGCTAAACTTTGCCGAGAAGCGCACACAATAATGAAATCGGCCGGAATGACATTGCGGAAATGGACCACAAATTGAGGAAGTTTGATGCAAACACTTGAAAATCAAGTAGAATCTACTATTAATGATATGGTCGTTCTTCAAGAAACGACGGTTAAGGTCATGGGTTTTGTTTGGAATCTGGCAAAGGATGAATTTAACTTTTCAGTTGAAAATCTACTCCGGTTTTTGACAGCACAGACGGACACAAAACGGTTTGTCTTGCAGTCAGCATCAAGAATATTTGACCCGTGGGGATTCGTAGGACCATATACTATTGCAATACGAATATTGTTTCAGAAGCTCTGGATACGAGGGATCGGCTGGGATGAAGTACTACCCAATGAGCTGCAAGAAGAATAGAATGATTGATTCATCCAGCTGCAGCAACTGCAAGACGTCGTCGTTTCTCGCAATCTGGATGGCGGAGCAAGGAAGCCCAATGTGCTTCAAGTACATGTTTTCTACGTTGCCAGTCCAGCGGCATACGTAACAGTGATCTACGTCGTGTCAAGTCCTGAGGAGGCGAAAGTGTTGATTGCGAAGTCCTGTGTAGCACCCACTAAGGAGACAACGCTGCCGCTATTGGAGCTGCTGGCTGCTTTAATCGGCTCAAGAATGTTGGCATACGTGAAAAGCGCTGTGAGGAATGTTCAAGTTGACTACACGATGTGGACAGATTCCGCCATTGTGTTGTCATGCATAAAAAGTGACGTCAAAAAGTGGAAACAGTTCGTAGCCAACAGAGTCAATGAAATTAGGTGCACTACAGATCCATCAAAGTGGAGATACTGTTTTGGAACGGACAACCCGGCTGACCTATTCATGCGCGGTGCAACGCTTGAAAGACTGCTGTGCAGCTGAAAATGGTGGCATGGTCACGAATGGCTAACTAAACCGATGTCTGAATGGTCCCTACAGTTAAGTGAACTAGACATAGCGGAAGCCACCCAAGGTGAAGTTACAACAGTCCACGTCGCACTAATGACGTGCTTCTCAGTTCCGGCAATTGATATTCAAACGGTACAGCAGGCTTCAGCACCTACTCAGGGTAACTGCGTGGCTTTTCAGATTTACTGACCGATGCACAAAAAAAACGGATCACACAGGTCATCTCCTGGCAACAGAAATCCTGAACGCTGAACAATATTGGATGAGCTGAACACAAGAGCAAGGCTTTCTTGAAGAACTCACCGCTTTGACCAACAGCAAACTAGTCGAGTCTACATCTCGGATCGCTGAACTACGCCGTTACATAGACAAAGACGGAATTCTTCGAGTTCGAGGCCGTTTATACCTCGTGCATTCCCCAGAAAATGTCAAGCACCCAATCATAATGCCGTCAAGCAACCACTTTTCGGCACTTTTGGCAAACAGAGCCCATCTTCAAGTCCTACATGGATGAGTTAGAGATACACTTACGCAGCTTCGGCAACGCTACTGGATTTGTCGAGCTCCCTGTTTGGTAAAAAGAGTGCTGCATGGCTGCAATATATGCAAGCGTTTCAGTGCGGGCCCAGGAAGTGCTGAGACTGCTCCGTTAACAAGTCATCGGGTGTCACCAACGAACCCGTTCGAAGTTGTAGGAGTCAACTTCGCGGGCCCTCTGTATGCACACACGGAGAAAGGAAACACGAAGTGCTACATTGCACTTTTTACGTGCGCCGAATCTAGAGCCGTGCATCTCGAGCTTTTCTCGGAAATGACATCTGAGGGTTTCCTGCTGTGCCTACGACGATTTGCAGCTCAGAGAGGATTACTTAGGGTGACCTATTCTGACAACGCACGAAGCTTTCACAAGATATCGGCAGATATAAAGCGGCTACAATGAATGTTCTCTGAAGAGGACGTCGCTGGTCACCTTAGCACCAACGGCATTTCATGGAAGTTTATTGCACCAAATGCTCCTCCTTGGTGGGGTGGATGGTGGGAGCGCCTCGTACGATCAGTGAAGCTTACACTGCGAAAAATTATCGGCAAAGTTCGTCTGAACTACGTAGAAATATCAACAGTGCTGGCGGAGGTCGAAGCAGTCGTAAACTCTAGGCCTCTGACATCCATCGAAACAGATGCAGGAGAACCTTGCACTTTGACACCAGCCGAACTTCTTCTTGGACGAAGGTTGACTTCCATACCGTATGCGACCGCTGACGAAGCCAACAGTAACGCCAGGCGAGCAGACGCCATACACAGACACAACTACAGGAAGCTGCTGATTGAAAGTTTTTGGAAGCGTTGGCAAAAAGAATACCTGTTGCAATTACAATCTGCACACTTTGCCGACACGAAATCAAATGCAGCATTGAAGCAAGGGGACATCGTTCTCGTGCATGCGGAAAACACGCCACGCCAACTATGGAAGCTTGCAAGGGTCACGGAAGTGTACCGCAGTGCCGATGGTCTCATTCGTTCCTGCAAGATCAATTTGCAAGGCGGTCACCTTGTGATCAGGCCGATACAAAGACTGTACCCACTTGAACATTGTGTTTAACTTTGAGGGGCCGGGAATATTGATTATTTCTTACGTTCTGGGCTGGGACAAGAAAATGAGAAAGAAAAAAAGCGCGAGCGAGAGGAGAGACGCGGGGACGCTCAAGCGACAGCAGAGCGCTTCCGAGCACAGTTAAATAAACTGTAACGAGGGCAGTGGGCATGGAGCTCGAATATATAAAAGGAAGAAGACTCGCTGTGATCGCAGGCCTGCGTTCAGTTAGCCGTTGCGCTCAATAAAGCTTTCGTTCGCCGAGTCAACTCCTGCTGGTTCAACACCCCGTTTCAAGTGGTAGAGGTGCTGGGTACATCTGGTCCTCACCCTGGAACTTCGTAGCCGCACACTCAAACCACCTTTTGCGATGACTGATCCGGGACCGTCTCAGGCCGCCACTCCAGGTCTCGCACCCATACCTGTCTTCTGCGCTGGCGCTCTCCGGCAGCGTGACCCCCCATATTTGGTGGCACAGAGGACCAAGATGTGGACAACTGCATTGCCGAGTATGAACTGGTGAGCGCGTACAATAAGTGGAACGCAGCCGATAAGCTCACAAATGTGAATTTTTACCTGACCGACGTGGCGAAACTATAGTACAGGAATCGTCAAAATGATTTCAGTACCTGGTCGGAATTGGCAAAAACCCTCTCGGAAGTCTTTGGACGTCCTGCTGTCCGCCGCCTTCGTGCTGAACAGCGCTTGCGTAGCAGAGTACAGAGAACAGATGAGACTTTCACGAGCTACATCAAAGATGTGCTCTTCCTCTGCCAGCTCATCAACCCGACTCTGGATGAGACAGGCAAGATAAAAAACATAATGAAAGGAATCGACGACGGTGCATTCCAAATGCTTGCTGCGAAGTGTCCCCAGACGGTCACCGAGGTGATTCAGATCTGCCAAAGTTATGATGAGCTGCGTAGTCAACGTGCTTCCACACGTTGCGCTGCTCAAGTAACCGCGGACCTCTCATCCCTCGACTATCGCCATGACACTGCCGACCACTATGCTTTAATGCCACTCATAAAGCAATTCATACGCGAGGAGGTCGCCCGGCAGCTATCTATAATCACCAGAACTACCGAGCCGATGGCACCCTTATCGCCTTCGCTTCGCCAGATCATTGAATCGCAAGTTGCCGAAGCATTGCCGCCAGCTCAGGCTCCACCATCTGTTACCGCACCACTAACATGTGCAGCCGCTGTTGCTCGGCCACGCGCTCCATCGTATCCGGCTATCTACGAAGCAACTCGCCACGTTTATTCGTCGACGCCACCTGCCCGCCCGTTGACTGTCCCGCCTCCGGCTGTATACGAAACAATTCGGAACGTTTATATGAAGCCGCCGCCTTCACGACCATTTCCGGTACCTTATTCAGCGACAAGTGCCCCTACCGTCAGCCAATGGCGCAGTCCGGATAATCGGCCAATATGTTTTTCATATGGCATCCCAGGCCACATAGCTCGTCACTGCCGCCGTCGCAGCTTCCCTTCTCATGACATTGCAGGGGCCTCACACTCCATGCCCACTGCCCTCGTTAAAATCAACCACGCCTATGAGCTTTGCTCCGAACTCACTGGTGTGGTTATGGATTCCTTCTACTCCTCCAGGACTCTCCCACAAGCTTTCGTCCAGGTACCATGGCCCTTATCGAGTTGTACGCCAAACATCCCCTGTCAACTACCTGGTCGAGCCGCTGTATGCATCACCAGACAAGCGCCGTCGGGGACAAGAAATTGTACACATCTCTCGGCTCAAGCCATACCATGACCCTTCTGTGTACACCTGTCCTTAGGTCGCCAGGATGTCTCCCATACTCCGACATTTCGATCCGTCTGCTCCAACGGAGCTTCATACAGACGCTGGTGGTGTCGGGCTAGGGGCCATACTGGCCCAACGCAAGGCTGGCTTTGACAAATACGTCGTTGCCTATGCCAGCCGCACCCTCAGTAAAGCCGAGAAGAATTACAGTGTAACTGAAAAGGAGTGCCTTGCCATTATTTGGGCAATCGCAAAATTCCGGCCTTATTTATATGGACGTCTGTTTGATATTGTAACAGACCACCATGCGCTTTGCTGGTTATCTTCACTAAAAGATCCTAATGGTCGGCTCGCTCGTTGGGCATTGGGGTTACAGGAGTTCGATATCTATGTTATCTACCGTTCTAACCGTAAGCATTCCGACGCCGACGCCCTGTCACGTTCGCCATTGGCTTCAGAGCCTGTCGGCTCGCCTATTTCCACCAGTACTGCCTTGGCCATCAGCCTTTCGGATATGCCTTTCGAGCAACGCAAAGATGCTTGGATTTCATCTCTTTTGGACTTGCTCTCAAACCGGATGCCCGCTCCAGTTCCCAGGACGCTTCGCAGTTAAGCAGGACACTTCGCTCTTCAGGATAACCTGCTTTACCGCCGAAACTACAGATCTATGGGTCGTAAGTGGTTGCTCGTCATTCCCCGACATCTGAGCTCTGACATCTGTGCCACGTTCCACGATGATCCGCAATGTGGCCACGCTGGTGTGTTAAAAACATACACTCGCTTGCAGCTGCGGTACTACAGGCGCGGTATGTACCGTTTCGTTTGTCGTTACGTAAGGTCTTGCCTTACGTGCCAGCGACGCAAAATGCCCACTCAGCAAGCCACAGGTCCCTTGCAGCCGTTGCCATTTCCAGCACGAGCTTTCGATCGTGTCGGAATCGACCTTTACGGTCCGCTTCCATATACTTCGAGTAGCAACCGCTGGGTCATTGTCGCTATCGACCACCTAACGCGGTACGCTGAAACAGCTGCGTTACCTTCTGCTACCGCAAAAGACGTTGCATGTTTTATACTGCAAAACCTTCTTTTGGCATGGAGCACTTCCAGAGTTACTAAGCGACCGCGGCCGCATTTTTCTCTTCGATGCCATCAAAGCGTTGTTGAGCGAGTGTCGCATCATACACCGCACTACCACAGCCTATCATCCGCAAACTAATGGGATGACAGAGCGTTTTAATCGTACACTTGGGGATATGCTGACCAAGTACGCTTCATCCAACCAGTCAAATAGGGATAGCATACTGCCTTTTGTGACATATGCTTACAACACTACAACGCAAAGCACCACTGGATTTTCGCCTTTCTTTCTTCTTTATAGACGCGAGCCATCATCAAGAATAGATACTATTCTTCCTTATCGACCGGACCCTTCAGTTATGACTACCGTTTCTTGAGCAGCAGCACACGCTGAAGAATGTCGGAAGCTTGCCCGTGCGTTCACGTCACATGACCAGACGCGCCAAAAACATCGCCGCGACGCGTCAACCACGCCTATGAGCTTTGCTCCGAACTCACTGGTGTGGTTAAGGATTCCTTCTACTCCTCCAGGACTCTCCCACACGCTTTTGTCCAGGTACCATGACCCTTATCGAGTTGTACGCCAAAACATCCACTGTCAACTACCTGGTCGAGCCGCTGGTTGCATCTCCAGACAAGCGCCGTCGGGGACAAGAAATCGTACACATCTCTCGGCTCAAGCCATACCATGACCCTTCTGTGTACACCTGTCCTTAGGTCGCTAGGATGTCTCCCTCATCGCCCGGGGGTGATTGTAACGAGGGCAGTGGGCATATACCTCGAATATAGAAAAGGAAGAAGACTCGCTGTGATCGCAGGCTTGCGTTCGTTAGCCGTTGCGCAAAATAAAGCTTTGGTTCGCCGAGTCAACTCCTGCTGGTTCAACACCTCGTTTCAAAACAAGTATATTTTGCCTTATACCTTAAAGACGGAGTTGAGTCTGATCGAATTGTCTAGAACACCATTGTCTTAATAGACGTATGGGTGTCGTCGCGATTGTGACACACGAGCCTGCGTTGTGGACACGCGTCTTGTTGTTGCCATCCGGCGTGAAAGGCTCCGGGGAATGGTGGTGGTTGAACCCAGTCAGCATGTGCTCGGCCGGAGGGTTGGATGGGACACCTGTGCTCGTGTATAGACCTGCGGTAGTCCGCGCACGAGCGTTGGCGTGCAGGTCTGCATAATTGATGGCTGTTTCTAGCCAACACCGCCTAGATTGCTCCACCACAGGCGTGGTATGCCTGGTGAGCCCTCTCAGAAGCGGACCAAGCACATCGTCCTCAAGCGCGTCAGTCATAGTCGCAGTGTCTTGGAAGTTTGGCTATGGTTGATGGCTGGTGGCTTTAAGTTCGGCTGCTGGAGACTGCGAGGACGATGATGATCGTTGCTGGCAGGACGCGCACAGCGTTGAGCCAGGTAGGGAGTCCCCTTCGGACATCGGGGATGGTGAAGGTTTCACGACCGGGAGTTGAATAGTGGGCGTGACAATGGCCGTAGATGTGGTAGACTCCAGGGTGCTGTCATAGAGCTTGACGCGTGAGAGGTGTTGAGGGTCATTGAGGTAGGCCAAGACGAGCAGGTGGCGAGCATGCCTACAGTATCGTCGGCAGAAGACGTTGAAAAAGCGTACCTCATGGCTGACTGGTCGCATGCTGAACGATAGTCCTGTACCTCGTCGGATGGACACTCGGCCGCGGAACTCGCGTCACTAGTGGCCGGACGAGAATATGTAGGAGATGTAGCCAGGGAAGTGAAGTCTTGGTCGAGGTAGGGCTGCGGGCCGTCTGGTAACGCTCGCTGGGGCGGAGGGGAAACTTGGAACTCGCGGCTGCCCTGAAGCGGGCGGTAGGTTCCACCACCGTAGCAGGCGAGCACGGCAGCGCAGAGGTCGTCGAAGGGTCGCGGGCTGGAGGAAGACTCGGTGGCTAGATGACACAGCTCAACCGGGAGGGCGTGCAGTGAAATAGCGTGCATCATCGGCTGCGTCTTGATGCCATTGACGGTGAATTGAGCCTCATAAAGCACTCTCGGGGGTAGACCTTGCGAAACGACGGAACTGGAGGGCAAAGTAGCGGAATCATGGCAGTAGGCCGCTCGGCGAAGGGCGTGTTCTCCGGGTCACCAATGTAGCGAGAGAGGAAGACGGGACGGCGGCCAACGTGGTCGTGTCGTTCTCTCCACTTTATTTCACGCCTGAGGTTGAGCCGTGGTGGCTGTCCACGTCAGACATGCCAAGTGCGCTAGCTCGTTCTAATTTTCGCGCAGCTCGAGCTAGCATCAGCTGCGCAAGAGGCGCGGCGCAGTCATGAAGAAATGATGATGGTGATGATGGCACTACAACCATACATACATACATACATACATACATACATACATACATACATACATACATACATACATACATACATAGATACATACATACATACATACATACATACATACATACATACATACATACATACATACACTGAGGTGTAAATATTAAGGTGAATGGCTATAAAACAACAATTTTAATACACTCATTTTGAATATACAGAAAGTAAATCAGGAGTGAAATCCGCCAGCACTGTCACGTCTGAACTTGGTGTTTCTTGAACCATCTCGGAAAAGCTTGATGCATAGTTTCTGCTGCTGCCCTGTGAGAAGCAGTTTTTATAGGAACACAAGAATAAAACCTTTGACAATGTCTTGCTTAAGAAAATGGCTGTGCATCAATATTTCGTACGTGTCTGCAATATTAGTGTGTTTATTTACATAGCTTGGCTCATTCACAACACACTAACAAAGCATGCTAGGACGCTTGGGCTGAAAGTTGGAATGGCGCAATGAAATTATATAGAATATATAAACATTACATTTCTAAGCTACTAAGCTCCTTGGTGGAAACAGTGATTATATTGACAGCTATAGACCGCTTTTCGTTTCTCAAAAACACTCCCCTAAATGACTTCAAAGTATGCACACCAACACCGTTCTCATACAGCTGTTAGTCTGTTAGTCTGCTTGAAAAAAAATCAGTTCACTGGGGGGGGGGGGGCAAAGACTGCACACCAATTATTTCAGTTGATGATCCAGTGCGCTGGACGTATGTCTTGCTGCTCTGGCCTCAACTGCAATGTTGCTCAGCACATATGTGTAATATCACAATTAATGCTATGCCACTGCAAAGTGGCAAAAAACTTACAAATCTGGAGGGCCGAAGAAGACGATCTAATTTGATAGTTCATGAAATACCCGAGTCATCCCATGGAACAGAAACGTCGCTTAAGGATAAGGTTGTGAAAGATGTGTTCGAAGATAAACTTAGCGTGAAATGTAGATCCATTGGTCGCATTCATCGGCTTCGACATCACAAAGGTAAGCGCCCAGTGATCATATACCTTCTAGAATTCAAAAAAAAGAAATCTTCGCTAAGGTAAAAAGCTAAAAGGCAGCTCAACATTCGTACAAAATGACTACTCCGCATTAAAATTAAGAAAACTAAAACTACTCTGGGAAAGTGCTAAAAGTGAAAAAAAAACTCGGGAAGAAGGTCTCGCTTATTCACGACAGACTAAGAATAGATAAAGAATACCTTTATTGGGATGAAACGCTGAACGAACCTATTAAAGTAAACCACACAGTCCACACACGTAAAAGATCAGCGCGATAATACATCGACATTATCTTGCGAATGAAATCGCAGTGTGAAAAACAAAACTGAATGCTTAGAAATCTTGGGTATATATATGACAACATTGTCATGTATATTAGAGCAAATGTCTTGACTGTAACGTAGTGATATTAGTCGCGAAATATAGATGTGCCGAAGTGTATGTGCCTCATGTAGCTACATGTACAGCCTATTATGTAGATACACGTTACAGCCTATTATTCTTTATTAAGACCTAAATTAGAATAGCCAAGTGCATTATGTGACCTATACACTCAAACAAACATCAAGTGCCTGGAAACAATACAAAAGAAAGCCGTCCGGTTCATTTATAACACGTTCTCACGAGTCGACTTTCCTTCTGAAATAATGAAGACATATGGCATTTACCTTCTTAGCACACGTCGAAAACAGATAAGAATTGACCTTCTTTCTCTTCTTCTGAATCACAAACTTGCGATTGACCCATCGCCGTACCTGAGATCGTTATCAACTATACCCACAAGGCATCATCACGCCAAATCTGTAACACCCTATTTCTGCAGGACAGACGCTTATAAGTTCTTAAATTTTCCACGCACGGTCTCAGATTGGAACGGAACAAATCGGGCATCCTCATAGAATCTATTCCTCCTTCACTGTAAATAGCATTGTCCTGAAAATTCAGGTTTCCAATCTTTTAATACAGCCTTTTTCTTTTCTTTTCGTTTTATTTTTTCATCTTGTATGTGCTGTACTTATTGTATACTTGTGTATTTATTACTTTCTTGGCTTGAACGACGAAAATTATTGTGTTTATCGTTTTGCATTTGGTATGTTTTTATTTTTACTTTATTTGCACAACATATGAAGTATGAACTTATAATGTTTTTTCTCTTTTGTCCAGTACATGCGGCATTATGAAATAATTATCTACGCCCCGCCGCGGTGGTCTAGTGGCTAAGGTACTCGGCTGCTGACCCGCAAGGCGCGGGTTCGAATCCCGGCTGCGGCGGCTGCATTTCCGATGGAGGCGGAAATGTTGTAGGCCCGTGTGCTCAGATTTGGGTGCACGTTAAAGAACCCCAGGTGGTCTAAATTTCCGGAGCCCTCCACTACGGCGTCTCTCATAATCATATAGTGGTTTTGGGACGTTAAACCCCAGCTATCATCATCAAATAATTATCTATGTCACTCCTTGTGTTCACTATGAGTGTATGAGACACTCACCACAAACTATCTTTAGGCCACTTATTGTTTAAACTAAAACCCCTTGTCTCTTCCCACCTGCTTGGACCTAAGGGTCTGCAGTATGTAATAAGTAAATAAACATATAAATAAATAAAAAATAAATAGTTAAGTGTCTTTTGCATAAAACAGGAACCACAATAAAATAACATTTACCTTCACACAGTTAAAAATGTAAACCCATTTCTATAAACTTTTCAAAGCTCTATATGAGAATAATATTAAAGGTTATAAACACACTGTTACTTCCACTAACCGACTGTTTTAAGATGACAGCTTCAATATTAGAGTATACCAATACCTTTGTAAGACTAAGTAATTTTACAGACACCTGGAAAAAAATTAGTAAATGCATGCTGTAGCTACAAGAAAATGAAATAAATACTTCTATTTCCAGTTTGAGTAAAGCTGCATAGATAATGAGTCACTTGCGTAGTACACAATTACATTATGAACAAGGCTATCTGAGCAAATTATACATTAAAAAAGCTGTACTTACACAGTAGAAACAGAAAAGTGGACTGCAGAAGGACGGACATGCAATGAGATAAAAATACACAAGCACTAAAATCTACTGTTATATATACTAATAGTAGTTATCATGCTCTTCCTTCCTAATAAACTAGTTCACATAGATTTACTTCCCAGAGCCTATACACACATGGCATCATTGGTGCTATACAAATGAGTGCATACTGAAGGATTATACTGACTTTGTACAAGATTACCGCATTCCTGGCTTTACTTCTTCTGCAACAAAGAATGAATTCCATGGCTTGTGGATGCCGTGACTTATCGCAGTTAAATGCAGAAACACGCAGGCTCTTTGATCAACATGCATGTTAAAAACTTCAGCTCCAAATTATTTGCCCACTAACACTACAGCAGCCTTTAAATTAGTGTCATAGTTTGGTCTTCCATACAAAGTTTTAAAAATTTGAAATGCAAGCAAAGAAACTGCTGAATAATGCACTACTAAGAAGATAAACTGCAGCTGCACAGGATGTTACTACGTATACTATTCAAACTGCTCCTGATATCACAATTTGCTCTTTCTGCTGTCGTAAACTTTGAGCAGGAGAACAGTCACTGGCAGTACCTTTCAACTTGTTGGTTTTCTCTTCTTTGGTTGATACACTGTACATGACTGTGGAGCACTGGATCCCTTGCTACTGCTGGAACATAGAAAAATACAGGTCATTGTTACAACCATGCTACATGAAAAAGTGTACAGTTGTTTAAATATGTGCTCATATTTTTCCAGTTTTCAGAAGCCGATGACAAGCCTCAACACGCACACAAACAATGAACACTTAAAATTTATTTTATTATGGTACAAGAGCAAATATACAATGTTAGAGATGAAGGCATGAAACTTCTGCCAGGCATAGTAAGTAAGCCCATGAAGTTTCTTCTATTTCGACTTTACACTTGGTGCGAAAAGTGGATGACAAGTGCGTTCAATGAGAAACAAAAGGTAAACTGCATTACAACACAAAAACTAATGTTCATACCTTTAAGGCTGTCTAACATAGCCAGCTCACCATACCGCGTATAAAAGCAAATGGGCAGTCCAGAAGACACAAAGCACTTGTGGATTATGAGTGTGCTAGTTGCTGACATCTATTATTCAAAATGACGTAAGCCTTTCAAAAATGCACTTCATCGCGGGAAATATCATACGCAACAAACACAACGGGCTCTTACAGGTGCCACCAACACTCACTATTATTCTTGATATCAGTGTCTTGCCGGATCAATATGCTGTGCCCTGGACAAAACAACCAAACAGTGCTCCATGGCTTGGCTTGCATATCTGCTGGCTGCATCACACTGCTGCTAAAGTAGGCTAGCCAAAAACAGAGAGATGAGGAGCCATAGCTTTGAAAGACACAGAACGTCACATTACATATCAACAATGCTTTGAAGGTACAATTTGTAGAAAAAATTTATCCCTATGCAATCTTCGTGAACATGTTCAGCTGAAACGCAAAATGCCACAGCAATGAGAGAGAAAAAGCTACATCAAGTAAAAGATGCAGTTACTGGCTCTCTGTCGTCTGAAGCTCGTTCAATAAGTATTTCTCCTTGCAATTTGTGAACAGTCAGGCGATTTTCATTCACTTGCTATTTTTTTCTAGAGCACTTGATCTGCAGGGTGACGCACGTTAAAGAACCCCAGGTGGTCGAAATTTCCGCAGCCCTCGACTACTGCGTCTCTCATAATCAAATGGTGGTTTTGGGACGTTAAACCCCACATATCCATCAATCAATATACAGGGTGAGTCACAAGCTCGAGAGCTCAATAACAAATCAAAGTATTTCTGCTCGTTCAAAAGCAGGAGCTTTTGAGCCTCAGATGATTGAAGTTTCATTATAAAGTGCAAGCTATCAGTTTCAACATTCTCAATTATCTCGCAGTTTAGTTATACAAATAATCAATAAGCATTATGTGTGAGAATAATACAGGTATCCACTGCAAGCAACCATGCTTGGGCTTTCATTTCGTGCACAGTAAGTGATGTTCACTTGATTGAATGCATTAAAAAACTAACCTTTCAACCAGCCCTTATGCATTTTTGTGCCCTCGAAGCTCCCAAGCAGATCTCAGTCCTTTCAGATGAGGCTGCCATGCATTCTTCTAGCCCACATCCAGAACCACTGAATGATAAGAGTCCCAGCAGTGACGTAGACTAGCACAGTTATTGAGCACGTGTCCTTCCTATTTTTGTACAGGTGATCCAAGTCATGATGAGGCTTGATGTTCCAGTGTGTGCAACCGATGCATCACAGGACCATAACAAACTAATCTGTGCGATCGGTGCAGAGCCAAAAACCAGATATTTAAAAACAATCAACAAGAGCACTCACTTCTAATACATATTTGACGAAGCTATCACTTTGTCAAAGTGACGAAATCTGCTACAGCCACTTTGAAACAAACTGAAGCCTCGTGTAAAAATTACGTACCGAAATATACACGTCCTAGTGAAGTATAGTGCTACCACATCTGCAGTCGTCTATAGAACAAATTTTTCAAAATAACATAAATTCTTCAAGTGCAACCTTTCTCCTGGAAAATAAATTCCCATTACTTTCCAACTATCAAACGAGGTAAATCGACAGACCCATCTTAATAATCAACCATGAGCTCACTCATATCAAATCACAAAAAAATCCTGATGTATTTGCCCGCCTCTTGATAATGTATGTATATACCAGTAGTAGTAAATTTTCAAGCTTGAACTTAACATAGGGAAACATTACATGTTATGGCCTTAAAAACTTGCATGCGTTAAAGTACTGCGTCAATAGCAACAAACTTAGTTCTGCAAGGTCAACTCACTGATGGCAGCATTTAGTAGCCGTCAGTGTCTTGAGGAACCAAGTGTACTCTAAGGTGGACAGGCAAAGGACCTCTGCAGGTTGGAAGCTGCCGATGAGAGCAATGAAGGGCTGGCCAGGCAGGCCGGTCAATTGATATAGTGTAGGAAGTGGATATGAGCGGCTGTTGTCGAGGCTCTAGTGTCGTTCAAAAGGATGGCCAGGCGAACTCCGAAAGCGGCAATTAGCCGGTACTGGCCTACAACTTCATCCAAGCAAGGCACCTGTGAAATCTTTGCTCTTACTTTCTGGGGGCCGGAGGGAAGCTCGACGTCCGCGAGCTCTCGCTCTCACATAGAACACTCAAGTTCTTACCGAAGAACAGTCTAGGCGCACTGCTAAAGTAACAGGATCCACAACAAAATGTAGCATCTCGCAGCTTCGGTTATTCACATCACAGCGCTAGGACTACCGTTATCACAAAAAGGAAAAGTGACGAGTTAACAAACAAAATCGCCAAGCTTCACCACCGCCACTTCGCAGGGCAAAACAGTTATCAACGGTGTTTTTTAACTTTTGGTCACACGAGCACAGCTTCTTCACAATCCTTGTAAACGCCAACACAACACCACTGTTCACTACGAACATCGTTTCACTCCCGAACACTAGATTGCTCACAAGAAAAGAGAAGCGTACGGGCTAATAAGTGGCGAAACAAGAACCAAACACAGTGCGTAGTTCATACGTTTCCGTACGTACGTGGGGTAACTCAGGTAACGTGCCAAAACGCTGTCAATCCGAAATGTCGCACAGCACCACTGAGAGACTGGAAAATAAGCAGTTTATTGAAGGGTAAGTATACATATAAATGAACAGATAAGTGGAGTACATGAGAAAAGTAAAGCGAACGAACTGTTACCGGCACATAAACACACATTGCAGGCTTCTCGAGTGCTAGTTGTCATCGATAAACCGGCGCTGATCTCCGCTTGATAAACACACCGACGCACAGGCTTCGCTGCGCTTCACCGCATACCATCGCACTGCCGAAGCTTTCCACACTGCTCACACGCACCGAAAGAGCTCCCATAATAGCAACGCATCCAGTCGAACGATGAAGTAACTCATAAGAAAAGCGTTTGCAAAAATTCGCACTGACCGATGTGTTGCTTAGGAAGCCATGTCGTTATCGACAACTGCGCAGCACGTAAGAGAGCCCTTAAAAAGTACTTGCGCATTTTGTCACGGTGTAACAAAATTTGCTCTTATGTGCGAGGAGGGTGATATGACGAACACGACAGGCGCGCCAGATGAAGGCGGTGTTTTGGCAATGTCACGCAATGAGCTGATGTTGAGGGTATTGCTTCACAACTAATCACAAGCTGTGCCCGTCGGCCAAGCCGTCGTTTGCTCGCGTTTTTCGCCTGCTTCAATCAGAGCATGCGACGGGGGATTTACCTTCGCAACGCAATTATTCCTAGGTCAAGTGGTCGTTACGTCGGACAAAATACATGTCAGTGGCTCGCTCTACCTTTGAATAATGTTCCTGTGCCAAGTTAAACAGCTGGTAATTGTCGTAGGGACAAATTCAGCCAAAGTTTGATCCAGAATCATGAGGGTTTGGATATTTCCGGTGTCATATAAAGTTACTAGAGACTCTTTATCTCGACTGCTCGCCATATTATCATGGTTCATATCGGTTTCTTAACAGTGAAGGTGAAAATGCCTGTAGTTCTATGCGTAATTGTCTGTAGTTCATTGCGTAATCGCGCACACCCCTAATACGCTTCTGTTTACTAAGTACGCAACGTTTTAGATCGTCCCAAAGTGTATCGACAGCTGTGTTTCGGAGATCGCATGCATTGGACAGTAAGAGCCAATCGAAGAACACTAGTGCACAGGCTTTATGAACCACTCACCAAAAAGCTCCTCTCATTTTTATTTCCAGTAGCGTGCAAGGAATGTGCTCCCTTTAACCTCTTTGGTGGTAATTTCCACTAATGAGGCAAGGATCTCGAGTCGTACTTTTAATTGGATGAGATGGGGCGCAACACAACGACATAACAAATAAGGTTGATTGACCGTGCCACGTTCAAATGCACCGACCATTTACGTAGCACATTGGCTTTCATCCAACCACAAACATTTACATGCATAATTTTACGCCATTGACGCCCAATAGGATTCTTTAATTACTGTGACTACGAACTTATTGGACGACGGTGGTTGTCAATACTATCCACTGCATACAAGGGAAACACACACAACACTCAGAGCACCGAAAGAAATAAAAAAATTCCGCCATATCCACGAAGTGAATGATGATGAGTGGGCGAAGCTCCGGAGGTAAACCTGGTAAACCATGAATCCTCTGTACATTTTGCCCACTCGATTTTATTACATCGCTCCCCCTAGCGTACGTCGCCGCACTAAATCGAACGATTGCCTTCAACCAATGACACGCGCCATATGTGACATCATTCCTATTTTATAAGATCTCGCGTCTTTCATCAACTACAAGTACCGCTTTCTAGTTTATAACATCTTGCATCTTTTCATCATCAGCTACAAGTACCACCATCTAGTAAACACTACAAGAACTAAACGAGAGGTGGCTACATACATGAGACGGTACCGCCATCTAGTGAACACTGCAAGAACTAAACTAGAGGTGGTTACATACAGGGGACGGTACCGCCATCTAGTCAACACTGCAAGAACTAAACTAGAGGTGGCTACATACAGGCTACAGGGGACGCACAGCCCACGCCCTAAGGAGCTTCGCCCCTAAAACGCACCAGCAGTCATCAGGCAGCCCTTTATTTAGCTCAAAAATAGCCAGTGCACAAAAGTATACTGCCGCGGCGGCACGTGTTAAGTAGCCAAATTGTTAATAAGGGTAGTCCGGACCACTCTTAGGAATTTCTCTTAGCAACGCTGTGTTTACGCAAAATTTTGCTTCGTGAATCCACTTACGACCACTTTTCGCTGACGTAAGGAAATATGGCAACTGCATCACCATCACTGCATGAAACCTCTAAGCAGATGGTGCGGCTCGAAGTTTCAATAATGATCAAGCTACCGAAAGCAGCACCGTGGAGGACTCGGCACCCATCGATCCGAGTTACAAAGCGATCCTGCAATACTACAGAGATTTGCGAAGACATTGCCCAGCCCCACACAAGAACCTTTTGGCCATGGATTCTGTGATGTTACGCTGACTCCAAACTTATACATAAAATGGCAGCATATCCACAGAGTCAATGATGGAGAATGGGGCGAAGCATCCGTCCGTCAATTCGTTCTTGCTTTCGTCCATTCATGCGTGCTTCTTTGTGACCATCCGTGCGTCCATCCGCCCGTTCGTGCGTGCGTCTGTTCGTGCGTCTGCACGTCCATGTGTGTTTCTGTCTCTGCGTTCGTCCATGCGGCCTTCCGTCCGTGCAGCCATCCATGCGTCGTCCATGCATCGGTCTGGGTCCGTTCGTTCATCTATTCAACACTTAAAGTACCACCATATCGCATCTTTTCATCATATATTCTTCATATAGAAGCACTGTGATTCAGCGGCCATTCCAAGAACTAAACGAGAGGTCACACACGCACACTTTCTTACGGCTTGCGCTTCATGTCTACTTCCCACCTTTAACCACCTCGAGTTCATGGTATACGATAGTTCACTATATCCTTGGCACTGCGGCCTAACGCTCGCTAAACCATTCTAAACCCAAGGAGTTTACGCCCAGCAAGTATAACGTACCGACCCTTTCTTGTCAGATAGTGCTCCATGTACATGCCAATGGCTGGTAATGGGGAATAAGAGACAGGAAAATTCAGCTTTTACTTTTTTACGGCTTGCACTTCGTATCTACTTCCCACCTTTAACCTCCTCGTGTTCATGGTATACACTAGTTTACGGTATTCATGGGACTGCGGCTCAGCAGTCGCTAAACCTTTCTAAAACCAAGGAGGTTACGCCCAGAGAGTATAACGTAGCAACCCTTCCTTGTCACATAGTGCTCAATGTACATGCCAATGGCTGGTAATGGGGAATAAGAGACAGGAAAATTGGGCATTGACTTTCTTGCGGCTTGCGCTTCGTATCTACTCCCCACCTTCAGTCACCTTGAGCTCAAAGTATGTACTAGTTCACTGTATTCATGACGCTGCGGCTCAACGCACACTAAACCTTTCTAAAACCAAGGAGCTTACGCCCAGTGAGTATAACATAGGAACCCTTTCTTGTAAGATAGTGCTCTATGTACATGCCAATGGTTGCTAGTAGGGAATGGGATCAAGGATAATTTCGCTTTTAGTTAACGCGCACGCTGCGAATTTTTTATATTTCAACCACGCACAGGAGAAATCTCTCACCGGCACCACCTTGGAGCTCAAAACGTAAGACTGGTTACACACTACGACTACGACTAGGACTACGAGCAACGAACGGGTGCCGCTTTAAGGACCTTCGCCCCTAAAACATGCATAAACATCCACACATTGCCTTCGTTCTGCCCAACAGCATACAGAGATATATGCCCTTAGTGTGGAAGCCCACCGACGCTCCACCACATCACGTGGGAGTGTACGGCACACACCGAACAAAACGAAGAAAACAACAGCAGAGAGATGTAGGAGTCAATGCTGTCCAGCCCAGCCCTTGAAGACCAGTGGAGGCTAGTCAGAAGGGCTCAAAGGATGGCGAGAACCAGCTTTTGTTCTTCTTCAATGCACACTCGCACACAACTGGCACGCTATATCAAGATTTCCGCCTCTTGGTAGTTTACAGGCCCTTTAAAATCAGAACAACTTCACGAGGCGGACGTAAATTATTCCGTTCATGACTTACATGTCATTATTCCTATCTATGGACGTGTCATGTATTTTCGTCTTCTATTCACGCCACGTGATACCAAATTTATTATACGTTGAGCAGGCAAAATGGCCGCGGGCACGCTTTGAGCGTTGCATGTACTCATGTTTTACATGACACGCATATCATGATTATCAAGTTTTGACAACTCATTTAATTTCGTCATCTACTCACTTCCCGTAATACCTAATTTGGCGTATGAAGAGCTAGCGAAACGACGATGAGTGCGCTATGAGCGTAGCAAGTAGTCATGTTTCACATGACACGCATATCATGAATAATGTGTTAAGAAATGTCATTTACCTTCGTCGCCCGTTCACGTCACGTTATACCAAAATCAGTATATGTGAAGCTATCAAAATGATCGCGAGCGCATCATAAGCGTGGCATGTAGTCATTTGTTACATGACATGCATCTCATGATTATCATGTTTGCACCAGTCGCATACCTTCGGGATTCATTCACATCTCGTATACCAAACTTGATATACGTGAACCTAGCGAAACGGCCGCGAGCACATTATGAATGTGGCATGTAGTAATGACTCATGACTTACTTGACGTGCATGTCATGAAATCAATGTTAGGGTCTGTCACTTGTGTTTGCTATGCAGTCATATCATAGTATACCAGTTTTGAAACATGTCTTAAAAACGAAACCACCGTAAGGGCAGCAAGACCATATAATGTATATCGTGACATTTATGACACACATGTCATGAAGTTTATGTTATGACTAGTCAAATATGCTCATCGTAGTCATGTTATCCCATACCAGTTTTGGTATCAATATCTTTATTGAAACGGCCAGGAGTGCTAAAAGTTGTAGGCGGCTAGATAGATAGATAGAAAGATAGATAGATAGATAGATAGATAGATAGATAGATAGATAGATAGATAGATAGATAGATAGATAGATAGATAGATAGATAGATAGATAGATAGATGAATACGCTACCGAAGTACCGAAGTCACCGAAGTTCGCCAAGCAATTCTTCGTATTTAAAAGTGGACGGGTGATATTTTGCCGCGCATGCATCGCTGTTGTTGCCGCCAGCCACCGCCAGGAATTCTTGCTGTCCTTACTTTCTGAGTGCGAGAAAGTAAGCGTTATTTTGTTATAACATTAGAACCCATCGTCTCTAAGTACTCCTTGTGTTCTTTTTCTCGCCTTTATATGTCGTCATAAATTTCAGCAAAATCCCCATAAAGAAAGAAAGAAGAAGCATCAGCCAAAGCAGAACGAATAAATCAAAGTTTAAAGGGCCCCTTAACCACTGCCGATTTTTTTGCATTACCAATCAACACGCACGTCCAGTACGGAATGGCATCACCATCAACAGTTGCAAACTGGGCAGCGCTACGAGCCGCGGGCGCCCCAACAAAATAATCCAGTTCTCCTATCTGGTCATCCTCATCTGGCCATGCCGTCCGTTCCCTGCTCATTCTTTTTTTTATGGCCATGACATTTGCGAGAATGAGTGTGGCAAGTTCACATCTACGACGCCATAAATGCACCATAAGGAGGTGACGCCTAGCGAAGGTGGAAAAAACGCTAATGCTGTTACTGCAGCTCGCAGACAGCCACGTGATTTCTATTGAAGATATATTTATTCTCTTGGATGATGAACATCGCCAGATTTATGTGCTGAGCTGGAAAGTCTGTCGCTGTGTCCAGTCGGAGATGTCCGCTGAACTTGGTTGGTTGGTAGGAACCTTATTGGAATTCCGGCAGAGCTTTCACCGACCGGACCTTAGGTCTCCTGCGTGGAGACGTCAGGACCTTGCCTGACAACCGCCTCGCGGGCCTGCTGGACGGCCCAGAGTTGGTCACGGAGGCTGGGGCTGCACAGGGCAGCGGCCAACCGTGTTGGAAGGGTTCCGGATTATCATCTTGCGGATTTCTAGCGCAGTCCCAGAGCATGTGATTTAAAGTGGCAACCTCCCTATGGCATATATTGCGTATATTCATCGGATATATATTGGGGTAAAGTCTGTTAAACAGCGATGGCTTGGGATACGTGTGCGTCTGCAGCTGTCAAAAGACACCACCTGCATCTTGTTTAGCTTCTCGCTGGGTGGAGGAAAGATTCGGCGGGCCAGGTGAAAAGCCTTGGTGAAGTGAGATGAACTTCATTTGGCCCTGGAGGACTGGTCAGACAACCTCCTAAGAGGTGTGCGCCACAGTTGCTGGCCGCGTCCACGCCGGGGCTGGAAGACCGTGGCTCTCCGCCCGTACGCAGGCCTCCTGGACTGCCGAGTATTGGACTGATGGTTCGGGGCTTTTAAGACTTCTCTCCCAGTCTTCTTGTGTGCTGAACTTCGCGCCATGTAACACCGGGCACTGCCAGAGCATGTGAGCAAGTATGCAGTTATGTGCCTCACAACTAGGGCATCCTGGAGTTATGCCATCAGCAAAGTGGCTGATTGTGCTACGAAAAGGAAATGAACCTGCCTGTAGCATCCGAAGAACCGACGACTGTGGCCGAGTGATCTTGGAATGCGGAAGCGGGTACCTCCGCCTAGACAACTGGAGGTGGGTTCGCGGATAACCTTAAAACATTGGTATTTTAAGTATAAGTCGTCAAACGGTCTTGGGTGTTTCCCGCTAGAGGACGGTCGCTGGCGCGGTTCACGAGCTCCATGCCTTGGCGTGTGCCGTTTCGTTTAGGTTTAGGTGTCTCCGATACCTCTCCCTAGTGAGTCGGGAACCACAGGGTCTGGTTTGAAGCTCTGTCTCTTGATAAAATTTTCTATTGCACAGGACTTTGGTCGCTCGTTGCGAGATCCATCCTTTAGCGAAGTTTCTTACTGTTTGTCTCGAATCACAGAGGACAAAAGTGCATGACAGATCCGTGAGCACGAGCGCCACCTCTACTTCCTCCACTTGTTGTGCGTGGTCACATCGAATACTTGCCGATATTCTCGTTTCGCCTTTCCAATCGACGACCATGACTGCAAATTGTGAGCGGTCTGCATATTGAGCGGCGTCAACGAACCGCTTTCCCATTTCGTCGGCGTAAGTGCACAAGACAGTTCTTGATCTGACCACTCTTCTGCCCGTGTTGTTTTCCAGGTGAACGTTGCGTGGAATTGGCTCATTCCTTATCGTTTGTCGGATCGCGTCTGGCACACTGATTTTCTGGCTTTGTTCGGTGTAGTAACGGATGCCGAGACTTTCCATGATCTGGCGTCCCGCTGTCGTGCCCGATAGTCTTTCCAGTTGTGAAGTGCGCTGCGCCTCGGCTATTTCGCTTAACGTGTTCTGAAGTCCAAGTTGAAGCAGCAGGTGCGTGCTGGTGGACTTGGGTAGACCCAGTGCCACTTTGTACAGTCTGCAGATGAGGACGTTGATCTTGGCTTCTTCTGCTTTGTACCAGTTGTGAAATGCTGCAATGTACGCAATATGACACATGACGAAAGAGTGTATAAGTCGTATGTGAGTATCTTCTCTCATTCCGCTTCTTCTGCTAGTGACCCTATTGAGAACTCTCATGGCGTTTGTAGTCTTGCGCTTTAGTTTAGTGATCGTTTCGCCGTTAGGTTCATTTGCCTCAATTACTATGCCGAGGACCCTTATTCTTTTTACTATCGGGATCGTTGCTCCGTTACTTGTGCGTTGCCTGATCTCCTCGTCTTCTCGTCTGGTCCTCGCCGCCATTACTCTAGGCCCGAGTGGCCTACCAGTGTGTGTGGAGTGCTAGAGCAGGAGTTCCGACTTTTTCGGTGAGCATCGTAGTCCTGTTCCATCAAGATATTCCTCCATTGTGTCAATTGATAGTTGTAACGCCGTTTCAATGTGGCCATCGCTGTCTCGGTGCACCCAGATAGTAATGTCGTCGGCGTAGATTGAGTGCCGGATGTCTTCAATTGCCTGCAGTTATTTTAAGTGAGCCCAATCATGACTGTCCGCTAAACTCGTCGACGCTATTTGTCGATGCGGCGCAGGTTTAAGCTGCCTGAACATCTGCATGGTGACACCAAGCCAGAGGACCGGAGCAGCCAACTGTGTACGCCATAAGTACACGGGCATCTAGCATTTTTGCTTCCCAAAAACGCCGTCGCCGTGGTCGGAATTCAATCCCACCACCTGTGGGGCAGCCGTTGAGCACCATAACCACTATAAACCACCATGACGAGTCAGAAAATTGCTCTCTGCTCCGTGTTTGGTGCAAACTCTCGTGAACAACTGCAACGAATCAACTAAATTTTGACTTCAGTGTGGTTCTTTTAAGGTGTATCTGTTCCTTTAAGCGTATCTGTTCCCCATACTAATGTGCACGAACGCTCCAACGCGCCACGTCATTTTATAAATTTCCCTATATGCCTTCCTCAAAAGCAAGAATTGACCATCGGCTGCTTCAGCTAGAGTTTTGCAAAAAACTTTTTGCGTATTGCAACATTTCGACGAGTGGACTTGTCTCCTTCAAGACTGTTTTTGAGTGTCAAAACGTTGAATTGGCTAAAGGAACACCCCGCGTTCACATATTATCCATTTATTTAAGCTTATACCTTTGTCTGAACGTCTGCATTTCTTTTTTTTGAGTTTGAGCGTGGGTAATTGACAATATTTGTGACGTCACATGCCATTGCCGCTTCAAGGTATAGGCTGACCCCGGAGCAAAACCATGCAGCATCTCATGCCAGTTTCTCATGCCATCTCACGCCAGCGTCCCATGCCAGTTCAGGATATTGTCATAGAGTAACAAAAAACGTAAAAAGTGGGCAGTCTCAATGAACCATCCGCCCCAAATGACTTCCAGCACTCCTAGCGGCCGGCATTAAACTGTCAGAAGGTTCCTTTTCCGGCCTTGTCATCGCACCACAGTGGTTTCAGTTTCGGTTTGAGCATTTTCGTGCGAAGGTCGGGTGTTTATTTTGTTATTTGGGAGTGCTTTCGTTAGCTGTTTTTTGGGGGTTGAATAGGCTGCGGGCATGGCTATTGCAAATGCGTTCATCTGTTGTCAGTTCTTGCGAAAAAAATTCATGCCCAATTTACAAATGAGTCGTGTTTATTCAGGCAGCAGTACCTAAAAATCATTATAAATAAGCTAAACAGGCGTTTTATGCAATACATTATCTCCCTATCTCAAAATTAAGAAATCAATGCATGAATTTGAATATTGCCACAAGGCAGTAGTGGGATTGTGACATAAAGCGGTAGAGTGTCTCTGCCTGTAAGAAAAGACTACGAAGTGGATAGAGACTGGTCCCAGCCCACCGGTGTGCCAGTCATTGTCGTCACGCAAAAACATCGTAAATATCCGCAAACATACGTTTCCTTGTAAGATTATTGGCGGAGGTGTAAGGTACGCCTACCTGGCTCTCCCGGCAAACCAACACGGAGCATGTAAACACGGACTTCCAACAGACCTTCCGCAGCGATTCGCCGGCTTCTGGGCGGAGTGCGACACCACCAGCCTCCTCCTGCCAGCATCCGTCACCATCACCAGGTCGTCGGCGTCTCACTTCTCCTCCTCCGCCGGGAAACTAGACGCCGCGGCCGATGGAGGTGAGGTCGTCAGACATTTTCCACTGCGTGCAGAGATGCCTCCGTACGTTCCATGCTACAAAATATGGTCAGTGTCCTTATAGATGGTGTCCCTACGTCCGCGTTAGTCGACACAGGAGCAACAACTGTTTCCATCATGAGCAGAAATTTTAAGACTCGTCTTGGCAAGAAAAAGGTGTTCTCGTGAGAAAACCAGACAACATTTTGTGCAGTGAGTGGAGAACCGTTGCACCCAGTGGGAGTTTGTACTGCAAGTGTTAGTTTCGGCACTAAATTGTTTGAGGCAGTATTTGCAGTTCTTCTTGATACTACTCATGACGTTATCCTGGGGATAGACTTTCTGAAATAATATGGAGCCAATGTGGATGACGGAGCTGGTGAAGTTTTACTGCCTGGTATTTTTACTGCCTGGTATTCGCTGCCAACAGACTATCGCAGTCGTTGATGACATAGTTTTACAGGCTTAATTGATAGTTCAAGTGCCTGTCGATGTTTGTGGTATCACTAGAGATAACGTTGACGTTACAGCTCACCCGATCCAGCTGAACTATGCGAAGAAAGATGTGGTTGTGCCGCACTGCGTGACTTCTGCAAGTAGTGGCGAAGCCTTTGTATGGGTGGTCAACTCCTCTTTCAAGCCGATTGTACTGTCTGATGGAATGAGGCTAGCTGTGTTTGAGTTCGACGTCAGGAGCAACGTTAACATTGCAGTCATTAGCAATGACAGAAAAAAGGAAAATGCGTCTGCTGTGGCTTGTCCTAGTGATGACATACTAATAGATATGGTGAATACGTCGATATCACTAGAAAAGAGACAAGCGTTAGTTCGGATCCTCTCCAACCATGCATTCGTTTTTGATTTCACACTGAATAGCCGTACAATTTCTGCACCACCTTCAATCACTCGTTATGTGATTGATACTGGTCCCCCCCATGCCATTCGCCAGAGACCATACAGAGTATCTCCGTCGGAGCATAGTGTTTTTGCTGAGCAGGTGGAAGAAATGCTATCCAAGAAAGTTATACAAGAGCCGTCTAGCCCCTGGGCAGCACCAGTTATACTTGTTAAAAAAAGAATAGGTCTTGGAGATTCTCTGTAGATTACCGGTGGCTCAACTCGGTTACAAAAAAGACGTATATCCACTGCCCCGCATCGGCGACGTTATCGATTGTTTGCACTGTGCTTCGTACTTTTTTTTCGTAGACTTATGATCGGGATATTGGCAATGCCTATGCACCCTGCCGCTAAAAAAACGGCTTTACTAACTCCAGATGATTTATTTGAATTTAACGTCATGCCATTTGGTCTATGTAACGCTCAAGCCACGTTTTAGCGCTTTATGGACACAGCTTTCGTGGCTTAAACTGGGAAGTATGTCGTTGCTATCTCGATGACGTTGTAATCTTTGGCCGCACATTTGAAGAACACAATCGTCGACTTGATGTCGTTCTCATGTGTCTTGAAAAATCAGAACTTACCTTCAATTCTAAAAAGTACCATTTCGGTGATCATGAAACTCTAGTTTTTGGCCACCTCGTAGACAAACACGGCGTTCGGCCTGATTCCCACAAAATTACCGCGGTCAGCACTTTCCCTCAATCACGCATACTGCGAAAACTTCAAAGCGTCCTGGGACTGTGTTCGTATTTCCGGTGCTTTGTTCCTAGCTTCGCAGATGTTGCTAAGTCTCTTACTCATCTGCTAAACAAAGACAAACCCTTCAAGTGGACGAAAAAGTGCGAGTCATCATTTTCGCAGCTGAAGCTTCTACTCCCTTCTGGGCGTATTCTTCGTCATTTCCACGCAACAGTCCCAACTGAAGTTCACAATGACACAAGCGGAGTCGGTATCAGCGCAGTATTAGTTCAGCGTCACCGCACCGCCGAATACGTCATTGCCTACGCCAGCCGTTCTTTGAGTAAAGCTGAGCACAATTACACTGTTACAGAGCAAGAATGTCTTGCAGCTGTCTTCGCCGTGCACAAGTTTCCCCCGTACATCTATGGGCACCGATTCTCCATCGTCACAGACCACCACTCACTTTGTTGGCTCACTGGTCTACGAGATCCAAACGGCCGTCTTGCACGATCGGCGCTCCACTTGCAAAAATATGACTTCGATTTTTGTTTCAAGGGTTGCCGCCGTCGCGCGCACGCTGACTGCCTATTGCAACTTCCCCTTCCCACGACTTAATGCTTTGCTGACAATATAGACGACTGTCTGGCCGCTCTTGACTCACGTTTTCCAGATTTGGAAGCGTTCCGTACAGAACAACGTCAAGCCCATAGTCTGGCTCCTTTCTTTTTCATCTGCCGTCGATAAACCACATCATAGCCCTTTTGTCATGCAGGATGGCAATCTTTACAAGCGAAATTTCGCTGCAAAGGGGGCCCGCCTACTTTTGGTTGTCCCCAAGTCATTGCGACCCAACGTGCTGCAAGCTATGCACGACGATGCAGCATCTGGGCATATGGGGTTTGCCAAGAATATCTCCTCACACTGAAACGTTTCTACTGGCCCCGCATGCGTCAGGCTACAACTAAATATATGACCAGCGTGAGCATTGTCAATGTTACAGCAGTCCAAGAAGTGCGCCGCCAAAATTTCTTCATTCCTTACCACATCCATGTTTTTCTTTCGAAGTCGTCGGTAATGACTCGGTGGTCCCTTTTCCACGATCTATCACTGAGAACCGCTGAATTATAGTCTGTATACACGACCTCAGCCGGTATGCTGAAACAGCAGCGATCTCTGCCCTAACAGCCAATCACATTTGTGGATTCCTGCTACTCTACATCGTCCTCAGGTATGGGCCACCTCGTTCCATTATCAGCGACCGTGGCCGGCAGTTTGTAGCCGACGTCGTGGAAGAGTTGATTCACCGATCTGCTTCCCAGTTTCGTCACGCTACTTCATACCATCCACAGACCAAAGGTTGCACTGAGCGTGTCAACAGTACGCTCATTACCATGCTCGCTATGTACGTTCATTGCCAGCATAAAAACTGCGACAAAGTTTTACCGTTTAGGACCTAGACCTACAACACTGCGCTACAAGAGACCACCGGCTTTAGCCCGTTTTACCTCCTCTGCATCTGTCAGCCACGTACAACACTTCGACACAATTCTCCCGGTTTCAGAGCAAGAAAACTGATCCCTTGCAGAGACACTCTGTCGCGCAGAGGAGGCACGGCGCATCGCGCGTTTCCGGACTTTCGCAGCCCAAGACCGTACAAAAGCTAGCTACCATAAGCAAAAAATTGTGTCGTACAGCGAAGGTGACATGGTGTGGCTGTGGACTCCAAATCGCCAGAGTTGTTTGTATCAAAAGTTTCTGGCCCGCTATACAGGTCCCTTCGTCGTTTTGTCGCGCCTTAACGACGTTACGTACGTGATATCACGCCTCACATCATCTGGCCATCGCTCCAGGGTAGACAGGAATATCGTTTATTTAAAGGAGAAACTGAAACGGGTCACGAAAACAAAACCACCTAGAGCTGAACTTATTCAGAGTCTTAAAACACAGCTTTCAGCAAATTTATCTACAGCCAGAAAAAAACATTTTTTGACCACGTTGCCAAATTTTATAAAAACACAACCGCAAAAGTTCTGGCGCAATCAAAAACGCTTGGAACAAATTGAACAAAACAACGTCCCTATAAATATTGCTAATACAATTGACGAGTATTTCCATTCGGTCTTCTCTCCCCAGACTGACACAAACGGGCTGTTCACGAATGTGACTGATATTGATCCTGAATTTATATCTTGCGAAGGCGTTGTTGCACTTGTGCTACAAATAAATGAAAAGTCGTCAGAAGGGCCAGACCTAATTCCAAATACTTTTTTGCACCGTTTTTCCCAGCTGATATTGCACATTTTGACCGCCATCTTTCGTTTATGCTTGCGCCACTCAGTCTTGCGTGATGATTGGCGTCTAGCTCGCGTTGTGTCTGTCTTTAAAAAGGATATAGCTTGAAAATGGTAAATTATCGAGCCATTTCACTAACATCAACCTGCTGCAAAATTATGCAACACGCAATCGCCTCTTTTATTAACAAATTTCTGGAAACAAACAGCGTCCATTCCGAGTTCTATGATGGGTTCCGCGAAGGCCTTTCTACCAATACTCGACTTGTTACAATCACTCATGAAATCGCGCAAGCTTTGGATTCATCCAGCCAAATAGATTTAGTCTTTCTTCACTTCAGTAAAGCCTTTGATCACGTACCCCATGATTAACTACTCACTTAGCTTTCTGCTTTGGGCCTTCCTGCGTTTATAATTAACTGAATCAAATCATATTAAATAAACACAGTTTGTGGAAGTCGACGGGTGCGCATCTGAAAGACTTGGTGTAACATTTGGCGTTCCATAGGGCAGTGTTTTGGGACCGGTTATTTTTTAATTCACATCAATGACATACCATCTGCTATTGACCCCAGAGTTTCCATAAAATTGTTCGCAGACGACTCTCTTATTTTCAAGGAAATCACGGGCACTGATGACCAAGTCTTGTTAAACGGCAGTTTGACGGGAATTGGTCAGTGTTAACTACCTGGCGTATCAGCTTGAACGCTGACAAAACAGTTCTACTTCGTGTAATGAAGTAAAAACAACCCTTTTAGTTTTCTTATTTAATAAATTGTGCACCAGTGGTAGATAAAAGCCAGTACAATTACCTTGGGATAACGTTCACCAATACTCTGTCGTAGTCAAATAACATAGAAAACATTTGCGTATCTGCCACACGCAAGTTAGGCTTTTTACGGCATAAACTCAAAGCGTCACCAACTCATGTAAATTACTGGCCTTCAAAATAATAATACTTTCTAAACTGCAATACGCTTCGGTCGTAGGTGCCTCTCCTGCTTGGTCTTTTAAAGACCACAGTATGTTGTAGGGAGAACGACGACGAAGTGATTCTGGAGTAGAACACTGCTGTCACTATCTGTAATTTTTCAAAGTTTTTCTGCGACTCTGTGGAAGACACCGTTCCAGCGACTGCGGCGATGGACGTGGATTCGCCTGGGCTTCCACCGCAACCATCGACGTCGTCCGCAGCTACCACGAGAAAGCGTACGGGCCACCCGAGTGATGCCGAGAGCGAAGACACGCTGATTTACTCTACGGCCAGCGACGAGAGCTCCGATGAAGGCGACTTCGTGCCTGTGACAAGGCGGCAGCGAAAAAGAAGACTAGTGATGCCGTCTCCAACAACAAGTAAGAATGTGACGACGACGCGAGAGCCCACGATATACACAATTCTGTTTGTGCCGGTCGATGCGGCTCATAGTCTCAACCGGCTCAATCGTCAAGTCACGTCTAGGTTTCTTGAGGAACTCGCCCAGGGAGAGATCGTGGACGGGCGGATCAATGGCCGTAAGAATATCCTCGCCGTAGACGTCACTCAACGAAGCATATTGGAAGTGCTGAGCTACGTCAAGATGGTGGATAACATCAATGTTCGCTCATATATACCTGATGGCCGCGACTCTACGGCAGGCGTCATTTACGACGTCAACATTTCCATCAGCGAAAGTGACTTTGCTGCTCTCATCAAACCGGTGTCTGCAGAACCTACTATACTGCAAGCTCGTCGCCTTGGCAAATCACGCTGCGTGAAGCTCGTGTTCAAGGGTGACAACCTTCCATCGCAAGTCAAGGTCGGCCATTTTCGACACACAGTGCGACCCTTCGTACCGAAGCCCCTTCAATACCGGAAATGATGTAGATTGGGACATGTCAGTGCTGTTTGTACAAACCTGGCTGTGTGCTCGCTATGCTCAGAATCACATAGCGCAGACGCTTGCCAGGCAGAACTTCGAAAATGTCGAAACTGTCATGGCCCTCACGAAGCATCGTCGAAAGATTGCCCAATCATGAAAAAGGAAATGCAAGTGTTGAGGCAAATGGTTCGGGATGGCTCAACTCACAGGGAGGCCACTGCCCAAGTACGACACCGGCAGTCTCTTCGCCTGAGGCCCCTGAGGAGACCCAGTGCTGAAGCAAGGATTGAACCTCACCAAACGACCACCGGCATACCACCTCAAGCGTCCAGACTCGCCGACAACAAATCCTCCAAGCAAGACAAGAGCATAACCGGCTCGCCTGAAGCATGGCCAGCGCTGCCAACGATAGACCCACCGTCTGAGCCACCACATCGCTCGTCTACAATCACTTCGGAACGTGAATGCGGTAATAGTCGCGACAAAAAAATCGTAGCCATGGTAAAGGCCCTTATGAATACCATTCGTATGCTCCTCACTAGCATTGACAGTCCGGCTGCAAAGAGTGCACTTCAGTTAGTGGATGCGCCGAAGCCGGTGCTATCAAGTCTGGAAAGGCACCATGGCTGCGCCTCTGCAAGCCTTTCGTAAAGAGGTCAAAGGAGCTTGGATATTTCAGTGGAATGCCCGAGGCTTCAAGCTCCGCATTTCTGATATACGACAATTTGTGTTCAAAAACCAGTTTCCAATTAATGTTATCTGTGAGCCAAGACTACACAATGCAATATGACTATCCAGGTACGAAGCCTTCAAGTCCGCTACCTGCAACGAACAGAGTAAAGTCATTGTATATATCAGATGCGACCTTACCTATATCGAGCACCGTGTAGCACCTCACGATGACAACCAGTATGTCTGCTTGACAGTTAAACGTAGAGACCTCAATTTCACGCTCGTAGGCGCATATATATATCACCTTTGAACCGTTTAGAACCTGAAAGACTACGTGCACTGTTAACAGCCACACCTGAACCATGGATCATCACCGGAGATTTCAACGCTCACTACCCACTATGGGGAAGTCAGAAGACAGACAGTCGCGGAAGGCAAGTATTCTCCTTTGATCTGGAGCAGCAGCTGCTTTGTGTAAACGACGGAAGCCCAACGTTTCTACGGGGAACGACATACAGCAGCTGCCTTGACTTTACATTTGTGTCACGAAGCCTAAATGGAAAGGTCAAGTGGTTCGCAGACTATGAAACTCATGGAAGCGAACACATACCAACTTATTTGAAGATCAAGGGCCTGGAAAAATCGCCTAACTACGACACTTCGATTCGCATCGACTGGACAAAGTTCAGGTCGCTGACGGAAAAAAGGTGTCAAGAAAATAAAACGCCTCCTCTTGACACCCTCGAGGTTATGATTAGAGGTGCTACTCAAGAAGCGACCTATCATATTCAACATACTTCAGATTATTGTCAATATCAAGCGGAATTGGAACGGCTCAGAGCGATCCGTCGTCGCGCAGAAAGAAGATATAGGCGCACTAAGTCCATTCACGACTTGAGGGAGGCAAGGCGCCTACAGAAAAAAGTTCAGCGGCGAATCATTTCACTTCAATCCTTTCGCTGGAAACATCTGTGCGAATCTATGGATCCACACAAGCCTTTGACGCAGACATGGAGGATTGTCCGTGGCCTACGAACATCGCCACATCAACATCGCCCCTTCAAGTGTCTTTCTCTCCACCAAGGACGCACCAAAATTGAAGTAGCAGAAGATTTCTGCATGAAAGTTGCCGGTCGTGCGTCCACGTGCACCACGCGCCACCTAGAAAACGCTCCAGTTTCCAGAGATTCAAGAATGGACACCTTTTTCTCTCTAGAGGAACTACAAGCGGCCTTGACGGCATGCAAACGATCTTTATCGCCTGGTCTGGGTGGGATCACGTACATGGCTCTTTGCAACCTCGGAGAAGCAGCTCGACGGGCCCTTCTATCCGTGTACAACGACTCGTGGAGCAGCGGATTTATCCCTCATTCATGGAAATCCAGCCACCTCGTCCCTGTGCTTAAAACAGGTAAATCTCCTCTGAACTTGACCTCTTATCGCCCCATCGCGCTTACCAGCTGTTTCGGGAAAGTGATGGAGAGGATGATTTTGACCCGTCTAGAGTGGTACCTGGAGCGCCACGAGGTATACCCTCATGCTATGACGGGCTTTCGGCGTGAGAGGTCCGCAATTGATAACCTTATAGACCTGGTCTCATCTGTTCAGCATCAAAAAAGACTGAAACGTTTATCTGCGGCGTTGTTCTTGGACGTGAAAGGTGCATACGATAACGTATCACATGAAGCCATTCTGAATGTCATGGAAAATGTTGGATTAGAGGGTCGGGTTTACCAATGGATGCACAGCTATCTGAAAGGCAGAACTTTCTTTGTACAGACGGAGAATGGCACAACAACGTACCATTGCAACCGTCGAGGTGTGCCTCAAGGCGGTGTTCTTAGCCCCACACTTTTCAATCTAGCGCTACTCGGCCTGGTTGATGCACTTCAAGAATCTGTCCATCTATCAATATATGCAGATAACATCTGCATCTGGGCGTCAGGTGTAACACGCCTTCATTTGCGTGCCCAGCTTCAGAGAGCGGCAAAAATAGCGACAAAGTACCTGGAAGAACGGGGACTAGAGCTGTCATCAGAGAAATGCTCGCTTATAGCATTCACGCATAAGGCTATGAGCCCTTATGTTATTAAAATCAATGGACAAACGATCAACTACGTGAAGACCCACCGATTCCTCGGAGTCATAGTTGATCGCGACCTCTCCTGGAGCCCTCACATCGCCCACATGAAAACTAAACTCACCATGATCACCCACGTACTGAGGTTTCTTGCTGGAAAAACGTGGGGTGCATTGGTACAAGCAATGCTCCAACTCTACACTGTTTTGTTCCTCGGTTATATGCGATACAGCTTACCCGTGCTTTGCGGGATCCGAAAAACAAACTTGCGCGTCCTCCAGTCGATCCAAGCCCAAGCCCTGAGGATATGCCTTGGTCTCCCGAGATGCGCGTCTACAGCAGCGACAGTCATCATTGCTCGTGATTATCCAGTCAACGCATACATCCGCGTAGACGCTTTGAGACTGCACATAAGACATTTCGCTCGGCTTCCATCTCATCACCTAGCCTCACTTCGAACTTCCAGGCCCCACTCAGCGTTCAGCGCAACTGTAGCTCAGCATTGCGCAGTGCTCCCACTGCGCTTCACGCATGCAGCACAGCCGCCGATACCATTATGGTGCCTACACCCACTCAAAGCCCTTCTAACAATTCCTGGCATCCAAAATAAGAAAAAGTAATCGCATCTAGCCCTGAAACAGGCCACATTACTTTTGCTGCAAGAGAAGCACAACGGACGCCTTCACATTTACACGGATGGCTCGGTGTCTTCAGTAAGCTCTGCAGGGGCGGTGGTTATTCCCGCGAGGAACATCACAATTAAATTCATGACATCGCATTTGACGTCGTCGACAGCTGCAGAACTTGCAGCCATTCGTGCAGCTCTGGAGTTTATAGTGAAAGAACCTTCGGGAATTTGGTCGATCTTCTCGGACTCGAAGGCATCTCTTCAATGTCTTATATCACCCTTTGGCCATGGACCTAATGAACAGTTAGTAGTTGAAATAAGGCTTCTTCATCACCAAGCAACCGAAAAGCAGCACAGCATAGTGTATCAGTGGATACAAGGCCATTGCGGTATATATGGCAATGACTGCGCAGATGAGGCCGCTAGATCTGCACACGATGGTACCCAATACACAGCCATCCCGTTCTCAAGAACCGACGCAGCTACAAGACTTCGTTCGCTTGCACGTGACCTCACACTGGTACAGTGGAACTCGACAGACCTCACAAACGCGCGCCTGCATAACTTGGATCCCGATCTGCAGCTTCGTCTTCCCCCAAGGATATCTCAAGCTGAGGAGACTCTTCTATGCCGCCTGTGGCTTGGAGTGGCCTTCATGAACGCATACTCTTATCTCATCGGGATGGCCACCTCTCCTACATGCACTTACAGAAGTTGCGAAGACACCATCGCGCACCTTCTGTGTGAGTGCACCTATTTCAACGTGCAAAGACAAGAACTCACTGGAGCTCTGGATAGACTAGACAATCGGCCTTTGTCGGAACAAAGGATTCTGGGTCGTTGACCAAGCCCCTCCTCAGCCCAGAAGGCTTTGAAAGCTTTGCTGCGCCTTTTGCGGACAACTGGCCTCAGAGACAGACTTTAGTGTCTTATACTCTTTGATGTTGCCTTTCCTCTGTCGCAATTTTTTTTGTAATTTCTTCCTCTCTTCGCAACATTTCTTTTTAACATCTATCATTCCCCTCACCCCTTTCCCCAGCACAGGGTGGCCAGCTGGTCTAAGAACTGGCTAACCTCCCTGTCTTTCCGCTTAAACTTTCTTCCTCCGCAGTATGTTGTAAAAATAAAACTGACGTCTTACATTTCGCCCGACTGAAGCCATACTACGTGCTACACTAACTCGCCCAGTGGGCATCGTCTGCAATGGGGGAAATGATACGCGACTTTTGTTGGTGTGGGGTAGAGGAAAAAGAAGTGAATGTGTTCTGTGCCACGCCTGACTGCTGCAACCATCGATCATCCATCATCCCGCCTGTACAATAAACATCTCTCACCCGTAACAATATACAATATATATATATATATATATATATATATATATTGCCTTGCATATCTAAGCAATAAACCAGTGGTTGCTAGCTCACTGTCTGATGTCCAGTGCTCTTCTAATGCGATAACGCGATAGCGTTAAAGAGCTCATGTTGCAGAAAAGCCGCCACCGGCGTCGGCCTCGTTGGTTGTGAGGAAAAATTGCTTGTGCGTCTGTGACCGAAAAATCAAGTTACCGACATCACCGCGGAAGGCCGCTACTTGTCCACGTGTGCACGCGCGCAATCACACTGAGAAAGCCGCACATTCGAACAAAAAAGGAGTGCTCAAGGTCACGAGGCATGGTAGTTTATTTGCTCTGCCACCTCCCCCTGCTTTGCTTCCCCGCTTTTGTCGTGACGAGAGGAGAGATAACTCAATTGCAGCATGCGACAAACCTTTGTAACTCTACTCGCACTAGACGGATTCGTAGAATTTTCGCTGTTTTGAATTCGTGAGACAATAACCTCTTTTACATTCATGCTATGGTTACTTGATAAAGTGTTTTAGGACCCCTTTAATGCGTTTTGTTAGACAGGTTTCACGACAAAAACGAGCCCTTTCGGCGATAATAGCGCATGATGGTCCAATATACTGTGTGCGTGTTCGTGTGCGTGCGTGTGCATGTAACAGAACATATGAATAAGTATGCACTTAACGGTTGAAGGGTGAACTAGAGGCCGGATTTCGCTATCTCGTGCAGCTCTTAAAGGCGAAGCTTAAGAGTCCCCCACTTTTCTTCACATCTTACTACATACATTGTGCGCATGTAACCCGATTCCACATACCTCAAAGATTCGCTGGTGCACATGTGTCCTCCTGCAGACTTGAGCAGGCTGGGCTCTTCGGATCTTGGCTGACCAGATCCAGTGGCAGGCAGCGAGTAGCCTTCATGCCTGTGAAGATGTGGCTTACCTCGTAAGTAAGTTTCCAGACCCACATTTTGAAAAGCAGTAAATTTGGGGCAGCTTTTCCCAATTTTTCAAAGCGAATTTTTCTGTACTTAGTTACAGCCTAAAATTAGGAAGAAACTGTAGCTCCGACTAGAGCTGCGTTCTGCTGCCGAACCTCTACACAGAAAAAAGTTACTGTAATGCTAAGTGAAAAAAATACAGACACCACAACTTAAGTAAAACCAAGAGGATAGAAACAAAAAAAGCTGGAGGAGGTAACAGATTTGGTTCCACAAATAAGTCGTTTTTTTTTCTCAAATCCTTGTTACGCAAGTATGATTTGATGCCACACCTAGTATGATATTGCCACAGGCATGGAACGAGGTTTAGCCATGCCAATGCGAGTATGTGCCATGGTGTGAAAAAGAAGAGGACTGGTTGTGTGCTCGTGCTCTAACGTTCGATTCGGCGGGATGTCCAGTGCTGCTGCTCCTGTGAGCTGACGTTGTGGTCTTTCTGTAATCACGTGACATTTTCTGGTGGAGCTTCTGGGTAGTGTTCTATGCACTGCAATCAGCAGCAAGGTCCCGACCCTAGTCTCCACTTGGAAGAACCAGCTGACCTATGGCGTAGAAGGCGACAACTAGGCCTACCCCCTGAATTCGGACCATTTCCTCAACTCGGCAGTATTATGGCTAGTGCGGGAACGCAAACCCAAGAGACATCGATGCTGCCTCCTCCATGGTTCATCAACGCCCCGCGAACCCCGAAGCCGTTCCACGGTGACCCTTACGACAACGTCGACGACTGGCTTGACGGCTACAACCGTTGCGGCAGCGTCAACGAGCAGAACGAGTAGCGAAAGCTTCGGTATGTGTACTTTTACCTGGAGGACTCTGCGCGCACTTGGTTCGAAAACCATGAAGCCACTATGACAACCTGGCCAGAGGTTTGCAACTAGTTGCGAAATACCTTGCGAAGCCCTGACCGAAAAGAGCAATCGAAATGGCTCCTTCATTCCCGAAATCAGCGTTCGAACATGAGTGTTGCCATGTTTATTCAGGACATGTCGCGGCTGTTCAGGCAAGGTGACCCCTCAATGACGGAAGAGAGGAAGGTGCGCCTCCTAATGCGGGGAATGAAAGAGCAGCTGTTCGCTGGACTTGTGTGGAACCCTCCCAGCACTGTAGAGGATTTCCTCCGCGAAGCCACGACAATGGAGAGAATGCTAAGGCAGCGTTCGTATCAGTATGAGCGTCCTGGCAGTCTTTCGTCAGTGTCATCGGCCCTGCCAAAACCTGACCTCACGACTATAAAAGACCTGACGGAGCTCGTGCGCAGATTGTGTGCGAGGAGCTGCAACAGCTGCACGCGGTGTCTTCTCCGCCCCATGTTGCTGCTCTAACAGATGTCATTCGCGAAGAGGCCCGGCAGCTGGTGCACCCCATGACGACTCTGCGTCCAGCCGAGGTCCAACCCATGACGGCCCCGCGTTCACCCGAAGCTCCGCTATTAACGTACGCGGAAGAAATACGTACTCCTGCACTGGCTGTTGGCTATCCGTCCCATCCGTCTACCTGGCAGACGGCGCCGTCATTCTACTGCGGACCACCACAGTACGGCAACCCACACCTTACACGAAAATACAGTGTCTGACGTGCTCCCGACAACCGGCCTCTATGTTATCACTGTGGTGAACCAGGTCACATCTACCATGAGTGCGCATACGGGCACATGAGTCTTCCTGGCTTTCGTTCGGATTTTCAACGACCCAGAGATAGGGAACGGCCCCGTGCTATCGCCGAATACTTGGCAAGCCAGCAATCCTCAACCTTTCCGCGTCGCCAATCCCGCTCACCGTCTCCACGGCGTTCCACGTCATCTGGCCAACAATCCACCTTTGCAGACGTCCTTGCAGAAAGATCACCTCGATCCACGAGCCCGCACCGGAGAAACTAAGAACAGCGACCTCTGAGGGTGAATCCGCTGTTATTCGACCATTACAAGACCCTCCCACGAACTGCCTGCCGACATCCGACGACATCCTTTCACAGACGTGTGCCGATGACGACAAACGTGTCTCTGCTCGCATCTCTGTCCTTCTCGCCAACCACTCGCTAGCCGCTCTGGTAGATTCGGGTGCCAATTATTCTGTTAAAAGCGCTGACCTCACTGCACAGCTAAGAAAAGTAATGACATCTCGGGGACATGGAACCAACCTCCGGACTGCGAGAGGCCACCTATTGACACCGCTGGGAATATGCACTGCCCGGCTCCGGATTCGTGAAGTGACATACATTGCTTCCTTCGTCGTATTGCGCGAATGTTCCCAAAACCTAATTCTCGGAATGGATTTTCTCCGCAAGCATAGAGCCATTAATAACCTTTGCGACCTACTTACAACGCTCTCTAACGACCATACAGCCACACAAAAGGATACAGTTGCGCAGACCACAACACTTTGAATTGCTGACGACACCATCGCACTTCCACTACGACCCAGTAAGTTCGTGAATGTGGAGAGCGACTGTTACTACAAGAGTAGTGGCATCGCGCAAAACAACCTCTCAGTGCTCTTGGCTCGGCAGATTTGTGTCGCGCGCGCTACCGTCCAACTGAAACATCGGAGGACCCAGCTTCTCATCACGAATTTCGGCGGCCAGTACACACACTTGGCAAAGCGAACAGCGATCGCGAATTTTGAAGCCATTGATGATGAAGAACATTCCACTATAATTCTGATTGCCACTGCTGCTGAAGGTGACACTGCATTAGCCAGTACAGTTGACGTAAATTGCCAGCAATCCTCTGCGCAGCAGCAGCAGATACGCATGATTTGACGGACGTATAGTGACTGCTTTGCGTCCACCTTCAAAATCAAGCAGAACCCAACCGTGAAGCACCGCGTTATAACGCACCCCACTGAACGGCCTGTATGACAGCACGCCTACCGCGTGTCGCAAAAAGAACAAGAGGCAATACGTTGTCAGGTGAAACAGATGCTCGACGATGACGTCATCCAACCCTCGAACAGTTCATGGGCGTCACCCGTCACCCAAAAAGAAAGACGGCACTCATAAATTTTGCATCGATTACTGGAAGCTCAACAAAGTGACGAAGAAAGACATCTACCCACTCCCACGCATAGATGACTCACTGGATCGACATCGACATGCCCGAAATTTTTAATCAGTGGATTTAGGTAGCGGTTACTGGCAGATCGAGGTTGATGAACGCGACAGGGAAAAAAACAGCAATCATAAATACCTATTGCCTCTACAAATTCAAAGTGTTACCATTTGAATTGTGCTCTGCACCGGCAACGTTCCAAAGGATGATGGACACTGTCCTGTCCGGCCTGAAGTAGGAATCCTGCCTCGTCTATTTAGACGACGTCGTTTTTTTCCAAAACATTTTAGCAACATTTCTATGACTTCAGTCCTCCTACGTCGCTATTCAATCCGCAGGCCTATCACTAAAACCAGAGAAGTGTCATTTCGGCTACGAAGAACTAAAGCTCCTCGGCCACTTTGTCAGTCACGATGGCATTTGATCAGACTCAGAAAACACCAAGGCCGTCGCTGCATTTCTTCGACTTTCGAACAAACGGGATTTGCGCCGCTTTTTGGGTCTCTGCGCCTACTACAGGCGCTTTGTCCAGAGCTTTTCTACCATCGCTGAAACCCTTAACCGCTTAACAAAGGAGGATACCCCTTTTGTTTGGGGTCCAGAGCAGAGAGCCGCTTCTTCCAAGCTTCGAAGGCACTTACTAAGGCACTTTGATGAAGATGCCGCCACCGATCTTCACACTGGCGCAAGTAACAACGCTCTTGGTGCAGTGCTTGTCCAGTGGCAAGACGGCGCTGAACGTCCCATCGCTTATGCTATTCGCATTCTGTCATCTGCGGAAACTAACTACTCAACCACAGAGAAGGAATGCCTTGCTGTTATTTGGGCGACAACAAAGTTCCGACTGTATCTGTATGGCCGACCATTCAGAGTAGTTACGGACCATTATGCCCTCTGTTGACTGGCGAATCTCAAGGACCCTTCAGGGCGCCTCGCGAGGTGCAGCTTGCGCCTTCAAGAATTTGAGGTTACAGTCGTCTACAAGTCGGGCCGCAGGCACACTGATGCTGATTGCATTTCGCGCGCTCTCTCGCGACGACATCGAGGGACGATTACCAATCGCCATTTTCTTTGCGTAGTCAGAGATTCTGACTTGGCCGAACAACAGTGGAATGAGTTAGAGATCCAACAAGTTATCAAATACTTTCAAGGTCACAGCCCTAGTCCACCATCGGCATTCACACGTTAAGGGTCATTTTGTCTCCGCAACGACATCGTCTACAAAAAGAACTTCGAACCTTATGGGACTAAATACCTCCTCATCATTTCACCAGGGTACCCTTGCCCGAATTTGGACTTGCTACTACTGGCCAAAGCTCATCAGGATGTCAAGCATTACGTTAAAACGTGCAATCATTGGCAGCGCCATAAATCCCCACCTGTTCGCCCTGCTGGTTTATTGCAGCCTTCTCCCCCCCTCCAGTCACAACCATTTGAACGAATTGGCATGGACCTGCTTGGGCCCTTCCCGAAGTCACATGTTGGCAACCAATGGATCGTGGTCGCTACTGACTAGTTAACGAGGTACTGCGAAACGAAAGCCCTACAACAGGACACCGCCAATGAGATTGCGTATTTTTTAATCAACAACATCGTCCTCCACCATGAAGCGCCAACAGTTTTTATTACTGACCGCAAAACAGCCTTTACAGCCCAATTGACGCAAGACCCCGTGAGACTTAGTGGAACAGCTCATCGCACAACGACGGCATACCATCCACGAACCAATGGTCTAACTGAGAGATTAAACAAGACGCTCGCTGACATGCTATCTATGTACGTCGACCATGATCGCAAAAATGGGATGAAATTTTGCCATACGTAACGTTCGCTTACAACACTGTGGTTCAAGAGACTACGGGTTTCACTCCCTTCCGGTTGCTTCACGGCCGAGAAGCAATTACTATGCTGGATGCCATGCTGTTGCCTGACACGACCGATATTCCTACTGATGTACCGACTATATCCGGCTCACTGACGCGGCTCACCAGCTTGCACATAAGCGGTAGCGAAAACAACAACGCATCGACTCTCAGACAGACAACTCCCATCAACTCCGTTGGCGGGAGTTGTCAGACAGACAACTCCCGCCATGTTATTTACCAACCCGGTGATCTGGTGTGGCTGTGGGTTCCCGTTTGCCAGGGGGCCGCTCGGAAAAGTTACTTCACCGTTACTTCGGTTCTTATAGAGTGCTACGGCGCCTCACAGATGTCAACTACGAAATTCTGCTTGAAGACTCAGCTCGGCGATCTCGATGTTCCCAGCCGGCCGACATTTTTCATGTGTCACGGATGAAGCCACACTACCCCCGAGCCACCTGACACTGCTTCATCATGCGTGTTTGTGCGTGTACGCGATTACTTTAACTTTTCATCGGCATTTATTATCAGTGTGGTATTTTTTTAGGAGGGGGTAATGCCACAGGCATGGAACAAGGTTTAGCCATGCCAATGCGAGTATGTGCCATGGTGTGAAAAAGAAGAGGACTGTTTCTGTGCTCGCGCTCTAACGTTCGGTTCGGCTCGACGTCCAGTGCTGCTGCTCCTGTGAACTGACGTTATGGTCTTTCCGTAATCACGTCACAATATTACCTGTTGATAATATAAAGATTATTGGAAATTGTGCAGGGGTTGACGCACGCCTAACACAGATATCTCAGATGGCCCCAAGCTGCAGTTTTCTTCTAAGAGCGCATTTTTTAAATGCAAATCACCATCTCGAAATGAAAACAGCTCTGTACATCTCAGTGAAATTCTGATACTGATTGCGAAAAAAGAAACCTTCCACATGAGGGACCTATATACAATGTCATTTGCATTACATTTTCTGCACTGTCACAAGGTTATTTGCAACTCATTTTGCCAAATATTTTATGCCCATACTTTTCTGAAAACAAATAACTACGGCAAGTACTGCATTCTCTACATGGTGATTAATTGTGCGCCCAAGTATGTATGAAAGTATGACATTAAAAATTAAATTTTACGCCCCCTGCTTGCGCGAGCCTGCCAAGCAGCTGCTCCTGCAGCCTCATGTTTAGGGCGCGGAGCTTGCCATTTTCTGCTTGGAGCCTCTTCACCTCCTGCTCAAAGTGCCGGCAGCTGTGACACTGCTCCAGGTCTGCAGTGCAGGCCTCTTCCCTACCATCCTTAATCTTCTCAAGTTTAGCGAGACCTCAAATTGAAGTAACCACAGAATCGAAAGTATTAGCCTTAAATATAAAGTAATATCACCGCAAAATATGCCTGAAAAAATATGAGAGGGTATGACAAGAAAACATACACAGGTGCAAGAACTTATTCACATTGCAATCCTGCAGTACCCGTTATATAACATCTACTAAGTGGCTCACCAACAGACAATGCAGTTGGTTTTGCAATGCCGCTTTCAGCATGCAGAAATCTCAATAAAAGTGAACAGCATTTCTGCAACTATTACTGCAAGCATTGGTTCACATCTTATTTAACTGTGCAATACTAATGTGCAATTACGAACTCGGCATAGTATGAAGCTTAGCCTATATAAGCCTTTGGCCTTCCACTCACATAATACTAAGCTTTACGGTACGCTGCATTTTAAGGAGTGGCATTACAATAATTTAAACTTGTTTCACTCATTGCACTCATGAAAACATTACAATGCCATCTGCATAATACTGCCTAAAACGTGTTTTATGTGTGGAAGTTTCATATCGTAATTGAAAAAAGTGATGAGCTAATCATGCACGCTCACATCGTAAACAATGTACGCATTCTGGTCTGGTACAACAGATGAGTACGAGATGGAAAAAACTAGAAGCGAAATGATGATGAAGCCTAACGTGATGAAGCAAAGCCTAAACGGCGGCCAAAAAAAAAAGACTTGCCTGCTTACCAACAGTAGAGACTTACGTGATTGCTGGTTATAGAGACTTACCAGAGTTCGTGCTTGCATGCCCTGTATCTTTAACATGGTTCCCACTAACAACCTAAGTTTTCCATAATTATGCTGAGAAGTGCGCGCTCTCACCACCTGGGTGGTTGTGGAAACTCAGTGCTGGTTCCCTATAGATGGTTTACTACAGCGGCGAACGGGCGCTGCCACGTTTTAACGAATGATCTAATGACCTTCTTTTCCGTTCTTCAGCGTCGCTGATAGCCGGTCGATTCGCCGCTCCCGCTGGCAGATTGAAGGCCAGCAAAGCGGGCCGTGCTGCATGTATCTTTTTTTAGTTTTCGTTACCTTAGGCATTGCGTTGTCGCCTAATGGTTGACAAATATTAGATGCCTTTTTCCTTTGTTAAGATTCACTATGAACACCGTTTTTTGCCATAAGCTGCAGGGCAACGTCCGCCACATGCCACATCACGGTCGCGCATCCGAGGAGAAGGCTGCGATATCTGTGCGCTTGCCCCGTCTGCTGTATTTACTTGATAGTAAGAGGACTAGAATAGTAACCCGAGGGTAACTTCATAGCGTGCAGGAAAAAAACAAAAGAAAAAAACAAACACTGTAGTTTTTGTGTTCGATCGTAACGAACCGATAGTAAATTTTACGTGGCAAACACCTGAAAAAAAACAGAAAAGCTAAACAAAAAATGCATTATATTCGATTAAAAACGGTATTTTTGTCCAGAAAAGCTAGCTGCGGAAAACGGTCGTTACTTTCCTAGTCTGTCTGTCAGTTCTCATTAATATTGTCTCTAAAAACGAAAATAACCCCTTTACATTTTCTTCAAAAATTTCAGTGTCGCTCACTGCAAAGCAAACTTACCGGCAAGTGTGTTCCCTAACATCATGTCACTACGACAGCTGCGACGAAGTGTGGAGCCTCGGATCCAGTGGCTTGTACAAAAATATGCTGTTGTCTAAAGCGGTGTTCATACTATTTTTAAACCGTTGTCTTTGATATAACGAACACTGCTATGTATTAAAACGAGTCCAAATAGCACAAAAAAATGACCTTCACTACTCTCACCCTCAGGCAGTTTTCGGCCACGTCTGCTGGGGAGTGCGGCAGCGCACGCTGTGCAATGGCTGCGCCCCGTCGCGCTTTTCATTTTCAGGCACACTTGCACAAGTGTAGGCGAGTGTTTCTTTGCTAATTTACAATCGCGTGTGTCACTGGTCCGATGATAAGACACTGGCACAAAAATAAATATTTGTTGCGCTACAAATCTGCAAATTGCCACTTTCATCATGAGTGTAAGCACACTCGCTCAAAATGCACATTGCCAGGTGTGACAGGGGCATTATCTGCTTGCTGATTGCAGAGACCTACCAGTTATAGGTGCAGAGAGTACAAGCCCAAGACCGAGAGATGTCATGACATCATAAACTTTGATGAACTTAAGAAACACACGGTGACCAAAAATAGAGAAGCCATGAAACCCTACCGGCGTGTGCACATACAGTAGGTGCACCCATCAATCTGACGCACATGGTGGTCTATCAGAGGGAGAGATATTTAGACACTTGTTTCTTCCTTATGCAGGTGAATCGATGGGTAACTCACGTGTGCACGACCACTTTTATTAATACGCCCCAGGCCTAAACCATTTACCGAGTTTCCTCATCCTCATTTACATTGTAGAGGTTGTAAGCGCACGCTCCAATTTGATGAACACGTGATTTTGTACGATGACCAGAATGAAGGAACGCGCCTAATGGTTGAGACCCGGCATAATAAAAATAATAGTCTGAGCACATGCCTGAGCCAACAATCAATTCACCTGCATAAAATAAAGAAATCAAGTGTCTAAGCAGCTACCATAACGAACCAAAGGTTCGCTAACTACACAAGCATGAAGCATGTATAAATAGGTTTCCATGCCTCCTTTCAAGAACCAAGTGTTTAGCAGTTGTTAGTCAACATTTAGTGTTTCCGGACGTCTCTTGTGTCAATGTTTGCATGCCCTGTATCTTTAACATGAATTCCCCCCCCCCAACAGTCTCAGTTTTCAATCATTCGAGACTTTCCTCATTGTTGATTATAGAGAACTACCTGCCTGCCAACTGTGTACAGCACTGGCAGGAAACCTGACAGTGTTCTAGAGCCAGACGCTAATCACGTTAAGGTTAAACCCTGAAATTAAATTTATTTTGCAAGTGCTCGAACAGGGATGAACATGGTATGTGAACAAACATTATAGCAACCAATGCAACAGCAAACTTGCGCGAACTAGCCGACAGCAAACACTACTAATTCAACCACTTTGATTTTGCTCTTGCTTTCTGTCACTTTTTGGCAAGAACGGTGACGCAGCTGACGTAACGAAAATTATACACCTAAGGATTTCACAGGTATTATGTAAACGGCCAACTAAAAGCTCTAGTACCAAGACCGTACTGCGTAGTGGACAAGTAACTGTCTCAGCGCTCCAACATGCATACAAGGAATTCGTAAGCCTTCAGAACATAGTGTTCATTAATCTAGACACCAATCAGTAAAGCGAACATAATGCAACTTGCATGTTGCGTATACACACAGCTACAGAGCGCCATTGTTGTGATGTCACTGCTCCCTTTGTTACTTCTGGGCCTGCCACCTTACAAATTATACGCCAAGCAAAACTGTTTCAGCACAGCCAAACACTGCAGCTGCTCCAAGCCTCACAGGGATCATTACTTGAGTTGGATGCTGACAGGAACAAAATAACAGCGATTAGAGAAATACACAAAGTGGACTGACCTTTCCGAACCACATTTACACTACTCCAGGCTCCATCGCCAATTACCATCTAAGATAACCAGCTTAGTTTCACAATCACACAAACAAGCAACTCATAGCACTCAACACAACAGATAAAACAGCAATTCAACTCGTATTCGCATTCACACAACATTAAATTTTCACGAGCAGGCACAGCACAACCCGGTGCCCCCTAACCCCCTCCAAATTCTCTGAAATAGAAACTGCTTAGAGTCTTAACAATCGAGCATGTAATAAAGATTTAAAGGTGAACATTCAGCAAAATTTGGCTGGACGAAAAAGTTATAAAACTGTCTAGCCAAGTTTATTTTTTAGTTCTAAAGGCTGTCCTTACGCTTCGAGACCTATTCCGTCTCTTCTATGGAAGACTGTCTGGCCGGCTGGCTTCAAAGCTAGCACTTTTGCTTTACTTATTGCCTCCCTTTCCACTGTTGTTCCTACACCCACTTTTGTGAAAGTGTTGCCTATTTCGTTGGCCTCGATTGCCGTGGACATACAAACTTGACTGGGTTTGGGTTTGCAGGTTTCGTATGCATATACTAAGATTCCAAGGACTGCTTTATGGTGCGCCGACTTTCCACATCAATAACTTAGTGTACGACGACTTACGACAAGACAGATGAGCCTCTAAAGTGTTCCGCACATAGTACCTATGACTATCCCAGTAAAGAATTTCGCTACAAGGCAGAGTAACACATTCTGCATTCATTCAAATTGCTGTAATCAGCAGCAAAACAGGAAGCGGTATGTACCCAATACATGTAAAAAAAACAAAATTTTCCTTACCTCTTTGATTGAACTGTGTGGGCCTTTTTTGTTCTTGGTGTGACGCACACGCCGTGAACCTAGGTAACTGTCTATTTTTTTCCCTTGAATTCTGAATACAGGTTAAAGGATTCCACAATTATTAGGAATTCGCTAAACAATAACACTTGCTGCCCTTGCACGACACTACATAAACGTGTCTAGAAAGGCATTGAGAACTATGCTGTTTTGGTAAGAATGGTCACAGAGACTTCAAGAAATTCAGTTTTTTTTCTAGCAGCATACTTTTGCAGTTAAGGTTGTTCAGACAGCCCCGCCGCGGTGGTCTAGTGGCTAAGGTACTCGGTTGCTGACCCGCAGGTCGCGGGTTTGATTCCCGGCTGCGGCGGCTACATTTCCGATGGAGGCGGAAATGTTGGAGGCCCGTGTACTCAGATTTAGGTGCACGTTAAAGAACCCCAGGTGGTCATAACTTCCGGAGTCCTCCACTACGGCGTCTCTCATAATCAAATGGTAGTTTTGGGACTTAAACCCCAAAAATCAATCAATCAAGGCTGTTCAGACAGACAAGACCAAACATTTCAGTAAGATAATTTCTGTAAAGACAGCAACACTGGTGTTAGCCTTGTAAAAGTGCAAGACGACACACAGTAAATAAGGCGCACCAATAATACAATTGAGGTATCCCAAGTGGTGAACTTACGGCTGCACAATTGTTCTGTACTTTTTATTTTATTAGGTATAATCTAATCACTACGCTAGCTTGCCAAAGTCCACAGGAAGCCAACGCGTACAGCGGAATGTGATAACGCAAGCAGTGTTCCTGTACGATATCCCAGTTTAAAAATTGCTTTAGTAAAGATGAATGGAACACGCCTGCTCTATTACCGTGTTTGACGTGAGGCTGTTTACCCGTGTGCACGTTTGTTAGACATACACAGAAATCTTTTTTTTTTCTGCGTGGGGATGTAATTTTGTTTATGCATTTTTATGCACGGGCTTGCACGTACGCATACAAACGCAAAATGTAACTTTTCAATAACGTTTACTTTATTCGACATCTAAAATTTACAGTTGTATACACCAGCGTCATCGGCATGCGGACAAGCAGCTGTCTAGTTCGGTCACGGACGCCATTCCGAGGAGCGACCGCAGCCCGAGCAGCACACAAGCTGCCGAAACGAATGTCTTCACGTGCTTCTTTACTTTTTTGATCTACTCCATCGGCGACTTGAGGTACCTTCAGGGCACGCACGAAGAAATATCACGTTACCTCCCTCCGATTCTATGCTTCTTTCTTCAGGCATAACACCAGACTGTAGACAGCAAGTTGGGCATAGGTAGTACTGACGTACCTGTGAAGGGGCTACAGCACAAGCGCATCGGCTCCCAAACGCCATTCTTCCTGTCCGCATTCTCACAATATATTATCTTTGGTGTGTTAAACAGGGGTGCGACTGTGCAACGTCCAGAAACTCAACACAGAAATAGGAAAGCTCACCAAGCTAGACATAATACGCTTACGTATGCAGCAGCCATGTTGTTTATTTGGCGAGTTTCTATAGCGGCGAGAGATGGCACTAGGTGCAAACTAGATATTTTCTTTATTTACGTGTTTTATTACGAGTATTTACAAATATAAAAGTTCATAATATTTCCAATACTAAAATTTATTTTATAATAATGCAGAAATATTTTTAAAATGAAATATACAATCTCATCGCCGTCATTGATGCATAATGCAAAACCAGATGACATCCGAGTGAACCAAAAATTGATGTACTGCATGTTGACAGGGTAGCGCTTTAGCGAACGGCGCCGTGGCGTAAAACACACACCTTGTTTAGAGGAACAGATACCTGGGTGAGATTGTAGAGATTCATGATGGTACTGATAAGCGTTAATAAGCATCGTGCCTTTTTTTATCAAACTGCCCATAGCTACAAGGTCTACCATGCACAATCGACATTGAGCAGCCATTGGAGGAAAACAGAGGCCGCTTTGAAATGTAAACTTAGGTCTGCGTATCCTGACCGGAGAAGCACAAATAAGCAAAGCATGTGGTCTATAAAAGCATGACAACTTACCAGTCATATGCAGGAGGTCAGCGTCATATAAGCCTCCTTTAGTAGAGTCGTCGACGCCCCAGTACACTAAATAAGTGTCCCCAGGCGTGAAGTCGTTGACGTCTTTCAGATCGAATTTCCGTACATTATCTTACGTCGTCACTTTCTTGACGTTTTCTGACAGATATTTAACATATACAAAGTACTTCAGTTTGATCGGCAACACCTAGACCTTGAACACGCCGATGAAAATTTGGAAAACAGTACCAACGAGGCGCACCTGCGTTATGTGTAGCAGTTTTATTGGGAGAAAAGTCTCGAAGTGGTGGAATGTTATTGAAGATCACCCATCACTATACAACTGGATGCATCACACTATTCGGAAACACGAATCACTTATTTGATAATTAACACAGAATCGTACCCACAAAATAAAAGCATTTTATCTCTCAGTGCTAATGAGCCCCCGATTGAAGTTGTTTACACGTGTTTACATTTCTGTTAGGCTTTGCCAGATAATTTTTTTCGGTGCGGGCCGGAACTCTGTTTTTTTTTCTATGAATATTCGCATGCACGGCTTTTCATGTGCGCGTACACACTTGCACAAAATGTAACGATCGAGTTTCAGGCTGACGACAATTTATCAGCTCAAACCACCCCTAACTCTGAATGCGCTAACGGTGTGTGCGTGGGGTAAGTAATTATTAGCTCAAAAATTCATCGAATCCATTACGAAACATGAAGAACACGTCACTGATATTTTCAACGAGTGTGCGTCAATTTCATCATGTGTAGTACGGTATTTTATTATGAACTCATACATAGTGTGCACGCGTACGTGCATTAACTATTTATTTACACACAGAATAAGCCTGCATATCGCCAATCTGTGTAAGCGGCTGGGGCTGGTAACTCTCATTTTGAAGCACACCTCGCAGTACAACTAGAGCGTCGTCAAAGCGTGCACGTGTTTGCATGCGTGCGAATACATACATCCACAAAACGTAACGAGTTTCAAGCCGATGGCAAATGTATAGCACCTCAAACCACATCTCTGACTGCGCTACACGTGGGTGTACTCAGTAGCTCAGAGATCCATCCAAGCCTTTAAGAAATATCGAGAACACTTCACTAATTTTCAGCGATCAATCGTCAATTTCATCATACGTAGTACGGTATTTTATCATGAACCTAGTGTATACGCGTACGTGCATTAACTATTTATTTACACAGAGAAAAGAAGCCTGCATATCGTCAATCTGTGTAAGCGGCCGGGGCTGGTAACTCTCATTTTGAAGTATACCTGGCAGTACAAATTGACCATCATCAAAGCGTGCACATGTTTGCATGTGTGCGAGTACACATATCCACAAAATTTAACACGTTTCAAGCCGATGGCAAATGTATAGCACCTCAAACCACATCTCTGACTGCGCTACACGTGGGTGTACTCAGTAGTTCAGAAATCCCTCGAAATTGTTGCGAAATATCAAGCAAATGTCATCGATACTCGCCGATCATGCATCAATTTCATCGTGTGCAATATTGTATTAGGTAGTTGCGAAATATCAAGCACTTATCATCGATATTCACCGATCATGCTTAAATTTCATCATGTTCAAAATCATATTAAGTCGTAGGAAAATATCAAGATCATATCATCAACATTCACTGATCATGCATCAATTTCATCGTGTGCAATATTGTATTAGATCGTTGCAAAATATCAAGCACATGTCATCGATATTCACCAATCATGCATCAATTTCATCATGTGCAGTATGGTATCAGGTCGTTGCGAAATATCAAGCACATGTCATCGATACTCGCCGATCATGCATCAATTTCATCGTGTGCAATAGTGTATTGAGTCGTTGCAAAATATCAAGCACTTATCATCAATATTCACCGATCATGCATCAATTTTATCGTGTGCAGTATCATATTAGGTCGCAGAAAAACATCAAGCACATGTCATTGATATTCACTGGTCATGTATCAGTTTCATTATGTGCAATATTTTATTAGGTCGTTCTGAAATATCAAGCACATGTCATCGATATTCACCGATCATGCATCGATTTTATCAAGTGCAGTATTGTATTAAGTCATGGCGAAATATCAAGCACATGTCATCGATATTCATCGATCATGCATCAATTTCATCGTGTGCAGTATTGTATTAGGTTGTTGCGAATTATCAAGCACATGTCATCGATATTCACATATCATGCATCAATTTAATCATGGGCAGTATTGTATTGAGTCGTTGCGAAATATCAAGCACATATCATCAATATTTACCGATCATGCATCAATTTTATTGTGCGCAGTATTGTATTTTATTAACAACATGGTGTGTACGGATACGCTGTTTACAAAAGAAACAAAAGCATATATACCATCTGTACTGTAAGCATGATCTCAGCAAGTAACCGCGCGTGTAAAATTATCAGCACCAAGAAAAGGCTAGAAAGTTGGTGGTGGATAAAGCCCAATAACAAAATGGTGGATGTCTTCAGCATCACCAATTTATTGGTATTTGCTGAAATAGCACAAATGACACAATCACGGCCCATTTAAAATGACCCAAATACGAGCTCTAGGCTGAATTGGGGGATATGTGTGTGTTATTGTGTCATTTGAGCGCTACTTCAATAAATACTATGGTTGCTCAACTAGTCAATTTGTACATATTAAACAATTTATTGGTTCATACGTTAGTTAAAACCACCAAATAACAACAAAAAAGAAGTTACAGCTCTCTGGCGGGGGCTGCCACCCAAACAGGGTGTTATTTACACCTACATATATCTACCTCTATTTATGTCATAAATCTATGTGTCAGTTTAAAATCAAACTAGAAGTTCTTCGCACACCAGTTAGAAAATTGTGTTCTAAATCTAAAGCTCGTAGAGTTTTATTATTGTATAAAACAATGTCAAACCCCGTACCAACTGTGCGAAGCAGGTGGAGAAAGGGAACTACAAATTGTAGCGTCATTTAGGAGCAGCAAGAGAAAACAAAATTTCTGCTGCATTACTACTGGGGGCGTTTTTTGCAAGCTGCTCAGCGCTCCGAAAACGCTTTTTCTATCATTTGTTAGTGATATTTTTTGACGACAGATGGCGCAAAAGCTGCATCATTTTTATCGGCATTGCGGTCTTGTGCATGAGATCAGAAGTTCACGGAAGATCAGAAATTAAGCAACGTGGAATAGGTAGGCTTGTCTTAGGAGCTCACAGGAATACACCAAATCAAGGAGTACAAGGTGATATGGGATCGACATCATTTAAGGGCAGGGAAGCTAGCAGCAAGATAAAGTTTGAGAAGCGATTGAGAGAAATAAGGGAGGAGCGTTGGGCTAACAAGGTATTCAGCTACTTGTACATGAAGAATGTCGATACCAAATGAAAAAAGCGAACCAGAAAACTGACTGGTAAATACTTAGAAAACAGGAGGAGGACAAACCAAAAATAATTTACGATTAATAAAAAGGTGAAAGAAACTGATACCGATATGTGGAGAATTGGCATGATTAGGAAGTCCGCACTAGAGATCTATCAAACTTTTCAGCAGGAAAGTGCCAAGGAAAGGATCTATTATAATACTCGGGGTAGTTCTCTACTGTTTGAGGCCAGGACGAGAGTATTGCGAACTAAGACATATCGGGCCGAATACGAAGGGGTAGACACGGTATGCAGGGCGTGCGGAGAGGAAGAGGAAAGTGCCGAAAACTTGAAAATGTTCTGTAAAGGGCTTTACCCTATAGTTCAGGATGAAGGCGCAGAGTTCTTTAAAGCACTAGGGTTTAGGGACAGGGAGGGCAAAATAGGCCTTAAGCGGGTAGAATTAACTAGAAGGAGGTTATCTGATTCGTGTCTAAAGACAAGGCATGAGTTAAATTTAAACCCTTCACTGCAAAGTACAAATCCTCATCCTCACTATTTGAAGGAAAAAATAAATCTAGTTTTAGGTTCATTAAGTATTACTGCTTGGTGGCGCTAGCCACCACCCGATCTAAAGGGTACAGCCATATCTATTGATCCATCCATCCATCTAATTTTGTGTCCATAGTGAACCCAATTTTTATACATAGGATCTACAGGGAGTCTCGCAACTAAATTAATTAAGAAGCCGGCACTTGCGGTAACCGTGTTCTGTGATAAAGGTTCGTTGTACGATAACATTCTATTGCGTGCTAGATTACGTGTACGTAACTCCGACGTCAAATGCAGTCAGTAATAGACCTTAAGGCTCAAGTTCTTGCCTTATCGAAATGGGGCACTCATAACATGCAACCACACGTAATACAGGTTGTTCGTGGCTGTCACTTATGTCATTACGTGATGCCAGCAGCAGGCCTAAAATAGTAAGTGAATGCGCTTCGGATGATCTGCTGAATACCGACGCCATGCCTACAAAACGTTATCGCTGCTTCCGAGAACCAGATACATCGTCGCAGAAGGTCCCCCCCCCACAGACTGCGCTTAGCCAGCGAAATCAACAGCCGCCTGCTGCATCAATGGTTAGTAACGCTGCAATTTATAGCTTGTATTAAACGGTACCACGGTTTTTTCCGTGTTGTACAGTTATCTTGTGGGCTCGAACTACACATTGTGTACTGTTATATTTAGACTCTCTGCATGTCGTTATTGCTCAAACGTGTTCGCCGCACATGAAACTTCTCAAACGGTAGCTGTTTCTTTGAACTGGCATGAAAGTTTTCTGGTTTGTCACGGTAATTTGAGTGAGTCAGTAAGCTAATAAAATTGGTTGAACGTGCAGCGAGAAGAGAGTGAGCGTGGGGTAAGTGCGCACCCAATTTTTTTTGGTCCCTCGCCCAGGCAGCGGTGTACGGCCAACCAGTCTCTCGGTTTGGAGGTGTGTACGCGTTTGGAGAGATGGGGAGGGAGGAAGGTCTCCGGAAATTTCGACAATCTAGTGTTCTTTAACATGCACTGACATAGCACAGTACACCGGCCTCTACCATTTTGCCTCCGCCGAAATGCGACCGGGATCAAACCCACGACCTTCGGGTCAGCAGCAGAGCACCATATTTATTGATCCACCGTGGCGGGTCGTTAATCTTGCCTTTGGTCATCGTTAAATGCAGAAAAAGGATTTCACAAAGACGAAACAAAGGAGCCACGCAGACATACTGTACGAGCGACTCTTCCCATCTACGTGGTGTGCTTTCAGTCAGGAGTGCTTATTCGTGGGCTAGTTGATATAGCATACTCTAATATTAGACACGCACGAAAAAAACACTCGCAAAATCACAAACGATTTATCTTTGTCAAATAAAACGTCGCAAATGACGAATATTGTTGCGTTTGGCTTGTTTATGCAAAACGATTTGCATACTCAAGAAAAATGAGTCTATTGATGAAATACCCATTTGTTCATTGTTTTCATTACACTTTTGGTCATTCTGCATTTGATCAGTTAAGACAGTTTCTCCGGTGTCATGAAATCGAGCCAACAAGTTTTCCTGTAGACACACACATACCAAGCATGTCGCCACTGCTTTACACGTTTTATGCTGGGTGAAACGTTGAATATTTCACGGCATTGTGATTGTAGTGCTAAAAAGAATGATTGCATGGTATGACAAAATGGTGCTCGTTCTGTCATATCTGTCAACATTCTTTGTATCAAATTTCTCACCACATGGCCAGTTTATTTTGAGCATCTGCTCATACAAGTTGTTACACTCCTAATTTGATTGTTTTGTTTATAGGTCGTGACTGCTTCTATGCATGAGAGAAATAAAATTCACTGTGCCAGGCTATTGGCTCATTCCTGTATTGTTTTTATCTTTTGTTTCCCTGCATACAATCTCCAGTGAGCCATTTGATCACAGTGTCCTGCTGGAAGATGAGCCAGGTTCACAAAATAGCTCCCTTTTTACAGATGACGAGCTTCCCAAAATTTCAGACAATGATGATATTGGTCTGAAAGACGAACAATACAACGATACAGAGAAGGACAGGCAGTTTTCTGACAGCTCAAAGTGTGCCAAAGAAACTGTAGCTTATGGGCCAGACCCAGAAAAATGGGACGTCAACGATCCAGATGTTGATCTCTTGGAGTTTATTGCGAAAAAATCATCTGTACTTCTTCTAGGCATTTGGTTGCAACTAGGTTGCAAGCCATGCTGCTGGTACTTACTTTCGTTGTGGCAGCAGGACTACCATCGACCCAAGTAGACGGCTTGTTGAAGTTGCCCAATGCAATATTTGGCCAAGAGGTTTTTCCGTCCACTAAGTATGCGTTTCAAAAACTCTGGGATTTGCAGAAATCTGAAATGGTTCAGGTCCGCACATATTGCTCAACGGCAATTTTTGGACTGAAACCCATCGCCTCAATAAACATCTCTGTCGCATTTGCTCCAAGGTGTTTCCACTTTGTGCACTACTGAAGAAAAGGAGCTTTTTTATCCTGATGGACCTGAAGATACAGTTGCGGCAGCTTCTAAAAACAACAGGAAGCATTGTTGGCAACAACTTGCAAAAGCTGACTTTAACATTTTCGGATCGGTTAAAATATATTACCGATGGTGCGCTCTACAAGAAGATGCACCATGTGCTCAAGATGAGCTGGAGCGACTTGACTTCAACTCTGAACACTGATGGTTCGCCAGTCTTCCAATTCAGCAAAGGCTCAGTATGGCTGATTCAGTTCTCTCTAAATGAGTTGCATGTGCGTCTTCTTTGGAAAAACATTCTGATTGGAAGAGTTTGGTTCAGCAAAGAACATCTACCTGCTCACCTTTTTCTTGAAGGCCTTTGTTGAGAAGTTTTAAGGTCTGGGAAAGATAACATGGTCATTTCCACAGCAAGTTGTCCATTCTGTCATGAAAATTGCTTGCTGCTGCGTTAAGTCGCCTGCACGAGCTGCTTTGCTCAATTCAAAACAGTTGATTTATTTATTTATTTATTTATTTATTTATTTATTTATTTATTTATTTATTTATTTATTTATTTGTTTGTTTGTTTATTTATGTATTTCCAATACTGCTAACCCCAATGATAGGGGCTCTAGCAGGGTGGTACAAAACATATAACAAGGTTTCTTATAAAATACAACAAATTCAGACAATACAAAATTCAACTGACAATATCAACGTGAAATGTCAAAATTTACATGCAGACAAGCCTTACGTAATACAAAATACATCAGGGTTACAATTGAAGGAGAGCCTGAAATGTATTACAGTCAACTACCGTTACTACGTCTTTATCGAGTTCATTTCATTCTGTTACAGTTCGGGGAAAAAAGAATATTTAAAAACATTGTTCTTGCAATTAAATGGCACTAATGAGTATGGATGTCGTAGCCTTGTAGAATAACCGCTGGAAAAAGAAATGTAGTCACACGTTCGGCTCTGTAACTTACCCTTGACAATTTTAAACATAAACTTAAGGCGAGCGATTTTATTTCTGCAATACTGCAATACTAACTGCAATACTTTTTAAGTCTGCTTCGCGAAGTAACTCTGTAGTAGATTATGGACCGTAACTGTTAAAATAAATCGTACAGCCTTACTCTGAACTCTATCCAACTTACGTGTGTTCGTCTGCGTAAACGGGTCCCAAATAATATTTGCATATTCTAAAATTGGCAGGATTAATGCTTTGAAAGTGGCGAGCTTACAGATCGTAGCTGCCTTTTTGAGAGACCTCCTTAAAAAATGAAGTTTAGACAATGCTTTATTAGAAATAGCTGTGATATGACTATCCCAGTGAATGTTATCAGTTATAATAAGACCTAGATATTTGAACTCATTGACACGATTTAATGATTTACGATCAACTGTATATGTATATAAAAGAGGATTTTTCTTGTTACTTACGGTCATTACAGCGCATTTGTCGTAATTCACAGCCATCTGCCACGTACTGCACCAACGCATCACTTTATCTAATTCAAAATTCAGTGCATTTTGATCTGAAGTTAAATTTTCCTCACTATACAAAACACAATCGTCGCCATATAGTCTTATTTTAACGTCACAATCATCCACCATGTCATTTATAAAAAGAAGGAACAATAACGGTCCTAAGACTGATCCCTGAGGGACACCCGAATCTACAGGCAGCTTTTTTGAGAAATGTTCATTAAAAACAACATACTGTTTTCGAGATCCCAGGTATGCTTGCATCAATTGACAAAGGTGTGGGTTTTTTAATACTGCCCAAAGTTTAATAAGTAGTCTGGATTGAGAGATTTTGTCGAAGGCCTTCGCGAAGTCTAAAAAAACAGCATCTATTAGTGACTGGTTATTTATGGCTAGTGCGAAGTCATGGACAATTTCAACCAATTGTGTTACTGTGGAAACCCCACGCCTAAAACCGTGCTGAACTGGTGAAAGTACTGAGTGCGACTCTAAAAAGCAGGAACTGCGTTTATGTATTATGTGTTCCAATAACTTGCAGCATGTGCAAGTCAAAGCTATTGGGCGATAATTACTAACCAACTGTTTATCTCCATGTTTAAATAAAGGCTTAATTTTAGAGAATTTCCAATCATCAGGCAGGACACCTCTGGATAACGATTCATTAAAAATAATTCTCAAAAATTTTGAGGACCATTCAGCATATCTCTTTAAAAAGGCATTTGGTAAGTCATCTGGGCCACAAAATTTTCTTACATTCAAATTCAGTAAAAATTCAAATACACCAGCTTCTGTGACTTCCAGATTTTCAATGGGAGGCAGGTCTTTAAACTTGCTAAAAGTGGGGGTGGTTTTGTCATCACAAGTGAAAACAGATGCGAAGTGTTCGTTAAATGCATTAGCTATTTCTGTTTCATCGGATGTGCAAACGTTATTTATAACAAACGTGTCTCTATTGGATGACTTTGGCCTTATAAAATGCCAAAAATGAAACGGTGATTCCTTCATCATGTGAGTTAACTTTTCATTGTAAAAACTGCATTGTTCGGTCTTCATCTTATCTTTTACTTGTCGAGACAAATCGCGGATCAGAGAACGTGTTGTGATACTCGTGTGCTTTTTTAGTGATTTCCGAAGACGATTAATTTTCTCTTAATGCAAATTATATCTCGTGTAATCCAGGGTTTTGACATATGTACCTTCTTTTTCTTGAAAGGAACAAAAAGCTGTATGCACGCATGCGCAGTGTTCTTATACTTTAACCACAGAGCGTTAACATCACTCAAACCCAGATTAACACTTTCGCAAAGTTCGTCGTAGGCTATCTCCAGTCTGTCTATGATGAATGCATCGTCGGAAGAATGAAATGCTCGCACACGTGTGTATTTAACATCATTTTTGTACTTCAGCGAGTGAAGCTCAACCAAGACTGCCATGTGATCTGAAATACCTGTAACCACTTCGCAGTCAATTTTTTCGGAAATATTACCATTCACAAAGACAAGATCAAGAATAGATTTACTGTTATCTTGCACACGAGTGCAATCACTAACTAGTTGCGTTAAATCAAAGCGGAAGGCAATGTCAATAAGCGCTTCATCGTTAATGGGATCAGAACTTCCTGCGGTAAACGAAGACCAGTTGATGCCTGGAAGGTTGAAGTCTCCACATAAAATAAGCTTGGTAGTTTGATTTGTTTTAGACAAAATGTACAGCTGTAATTGTTTTAAAACCTCCGTGATTGAGGCAGGGGCCAATACACAACTCCAGTAGCAAGGCTTTCTTTTCTATCGATAAGCTTACAAAATAAAGCCTCAACGCCAGGGGCATCAGGCATGCGTGCTATCCTGTAAATATTTTTAACCAGCAACGCAACTCCGCCCCCTCTGGAAGCACGATTTATTCTGTACACGTTGAACCCCGAAGGCGCAATTTCGCTGTCATAGACACCGTCATGAAGCCATGTTTCTGTGAGTGCGACTACGTCGGGGTCATGAAGTGCTATCAGGTGTTCAAGATCGAGCTCTTTGTTCAGAATGCTACGGCAATTCACATTTAACAGTTTCACTGAACCCGGGCTTTCCTGTCAATTCGGCACGTACCTGGGAAGGCCAACCATATCATTCTTGGCCTCGTCCCAAACGAACAGCTTTCCATTCACAGATACTTTATCGAAGAGTAGTTTAACACGTTCATTTCGTTCCCTGTTTACAACTGTGCTGTCCCATAGATTCTTCCTGGCCTGACGCACCTTTTGTGAAACGTCCTCAGTTACATATAAGCCCGAGCCTTTAAGTTTTACACAGTTCCTCAAAATTTGCAGTTTTTCGAAATAATCTATTAATTTGACGATTACAGGTCTTGATTCATTAGGCTGCTTTGAGCCAAGCCGATGGCATCTTTCGATTCCGGTTACTGGTAAGTCTAACTTGCCCTTAAAGAAGTCATCAGTTATGCGTGAAGTAAGCGAAGGCAGTGTTTCATCTTGAGGTTCAAAGACACCATGAATGATAATGTTGTTCCTCCGACTTCGATTTTCAAGGTTATCTACTTTTTCTGCTATGGAAGTAATGGCGCTTTTCATCGTGCTTACGTGCAACTCAACAGCAGCAACCTTCGTTTGGCATACTGACAGATTTTCTAAACCGCATTCCAATGATTCTAGTCGATCTTTAAATTGAGCTAATGTGTTTGTTATGTCTTTCTGTGAACAGTCAAATTTGTCCATTCGCTTCATCAACTCTTTTTGGCCCGCGAGTACCTCGAGAAGTAGGCTGTGATCACTTAGGTTTTCTGATGATGATTCTTTGCCGTGCACAGACTCACTAAATCCCTTGGGTCCAGGATTTGACTCAACGTCACCACAGAGAGATAATAAATCCAGTAAGTGCAGGCGAATCACAACAATACGCTCTAGACAATGTGGGCAAGGTAGCAGCACGAGAAAAACAATACTTTTAAAATATTTATCTCCAGGTAAATAACTAACCTGTATAAGAAACAGAAAAGGCTTGTAGCGCATAGTTGCAGACGCGCTGCCACCTTGCCCACTGGAGCTGCAGGACCAAGCCGGCGAATTTATAAGGTTCACCGTCGATGACGCTCCCCGGAAGGTGACGAGGCAGTCAGCAGGTAGGTTTGGCGGTTCCAGTGAAGGTGGCTCCGTAAAACAGCAGAAATTTTCGTTCATCTTTACGGCGCTGTCCATGCGATAATTACCATGGCTGAGGTCAAAAGATGAGCAGATGTGGCCCTCCGTTGACGCATGCGTGATCCATCCAAGGGTCAGGATCTGTATAAGAAACAGAAAAGGCTTGTAGCGCATAGTTGCAGACGCGCTGCCACCTTGCCCACAGTTCAACGAATACTACGGCTGTCCTTGGTGCCTGTAGAAAATAACTCTTGTCGAAGGTACAAAATTTTCTACATTGCTTACTATTGGCACTAGCTGTCTTAGGTTAGGCACTAACTCGGAAGCAAGAGGTAGAGAGTCTGCATGCATTTAACAAAACAAAAACACAGCAGCTAGCATCGGAAGCTTCCGCCATCCACTGTGCATATGCATAAACTATATGGGATCAAATAATCTATGGCGTCTGCAGGCATCAGATGCTTGAAGATTGCTATTTGTGGCTCATTTGAAGCACAGCAACGCATGTTATCAGGGTGGTAATCAGGAATAGTGCATTCTTGGTTGATGAAAGTCTATTAAACTGAACTGCTACTTAAATAAAATTGACTGTGATATAACTGCTTTAGTACTTCCAGTTTGCACACTTCTTCATTGCTCAGTTATTAACTCTCCTGTTAAATAGAAAATATCTTTTCCAGTGGTTCTGTTGAATGAGCCTGCCTTATAATAGCCAAAATGTCCCCTGTCTTAATTTATTGATGTCGCAAACTGTCCAAGAACGCCTTGAATACCTTGCGGCTTAAAAGCTAATATTATGAGGTCTCTCTTATGAGCAGGGTACTAAGTTATGCATTATTTTACCAAAACCAATTTTCTTGTAGCGCACTGGTGTTATACGCTAGTGTCTGTTACATCAGTGTGTCTTATAAAAGCTTCAATGTTATTCAACTAAGTGGAACTGAACAAAGCGGTACTATTATCCTTCAGGAGCTGTCAAGTACCCATACGAAGGAGCGGACATGGTAAAGAGGTGCCATAATGTGGTGCTGTCAACAGTGTCTCTTGCTGCAAGGAGGAACTGCACAATTGATAGCATAAAGGAAACATCTCCTCTTGCCAAGCTGACATTGTTGAATTTAGCCTAGGGTTTACCTCCAGACTACATGCATTGTGTTCTTGAAGTAGTAACCCAGCAGATCACGGAGCTTTGGCTGACTTCAACTGGCAAAGCCTTCTACATTGTGTACAGAACTGCGGAGCTCAATGAGCACACCAAGAAGGGTTGCCCACCATTTTCTTTCACCAGGCTGCCAAGGCAACTTTAGGAAAGGGCCTTCTGGAAGGCATTTGAATGGAAATTCAGGCTTTTGTATTACAGTGTACCATGTCCTCATGGCATTCTTTCATTGAGGTACATCATGCATTTCATGTTGCCTTCTGAAAGTGTTTTCATGGTGCTGATTGAAGAGACCTTTATTGCGCAGATATTGTAGCAGGGATTTGTTCAGGAGGTTTCCGTACTGTATGGTGCAGCTGTTCAGACGTTTAATGTCCATCAGCTTTTTCTCTTGGCGAAATCTGTTAGGATGACTGGACCACTGTGGACCACTTCAACGTTTCCATTTGAAGGAGGCAATGGAGAGGTATTGAAGTTAGTGTCCGCAGCAAAAGGTGTGCCTAGGCAGACAACTGAACGTATAGTTATGCACGGGGTGATAGAGTCGCTTAAACACCTTTTGACTCTGCCACTATATTTGAAAAGGCAGCAGGCAATTTTTTCGGGAAAGAGTACTGAGCAGAGCCAGACATGTGTGTTAGGTGCTCCTCTGCATTTGTGTGTTTTGGAGAAAAATGTCCAAACACTAATAACGGAAGCGGTTGGTGCAGGTATAAACGTTGCAGAATATTTCAGGGCTGGCGTCCGAGGCATCGTATTGCACAGTGCAAAATACACGCATGCCCAGAAAACATGTTCTAGTTATCTTGAAGACCACAGTTGGAACGTTTTTCAGGTTCCGGGTGTCTTTGCCGCAGGGGCAACTATATTACCATTATGCCAAGAAGCTATTCGTGAGCAGTATTTTTTGCCTTTCATGTACAGCATCGAGCATCCACCAGTACATGTAGGGCAGTGTCTGTTGCGTGAAAGCAACGTGGCTTCACCATGTGTTCTTGTCAATCAAGGAGGAACATTTCTTCTAGCCAAAATTTGAAATATTTTTGAAAGGGACTAAATGTTGTGTACCATTTCTTGCAATATACAAGAGGTCTTTGCCAGTTAAGATGGTCACCTTACAACAGTGTAAATGTTGAAGAGGTCACGCCCATATATGTACAAATAGCTCCTTTTTTTAGTGGACGAAGTGTGTGTGCTCTAATCTTGGTTATAATAGTGGAGCACTGGTGGTGTAGATCAGATGTTGGCCACTAATGTCATGGATATTTTGTTGGTCTAAAGTTTTAGTTTGGTTTCTAAATCTTTGCACTCGGAAGTGATATGCAAGAAAACATTGTATGCTAACGTGCAGTCGCGTGGATGAAATCGTTGGTCGTTGCATTTCCTGGCACTAACTGGCATTGTATCTTTCATGACATAATAGATCTGAAACTGCCAAATTTTCTTTTTTTTTCTTCAATGTTGAGCTTATGGGCTGCACACACGCTTTCTTTTACTCTGCATCTGTTATAATGTCACTGTGTTGATGCCGTGCCACCTCCTTTGATGGCGAGGGATTTGTGACAAAGATTTCTACAATATTGTTAGCCTTCTTCTTTTGTTTAATATTGATGTCGCATGCCTAAGCACTATGTGCTATCGCACAATGCATATTCTCCCACTATGATGCAACACGTAAACTAACCTCAAAGACAAGGTACAGTTTCAATCGTTTCTTATGATCTCCAACCAAGAAACATTGAAATGTAATATATGCTATTTGCTTAGTGCATCGGTGAAAATTATGTACAGCTTTTTTCAGGCATGTCTGGCAGTGAATTATTTTTCTCAAATATAACTAATGGTGAGCTCCAACAGGCGTGCTATGTTCTCAATATGAAGCAGAGTGCCTTGGATTTACCTCTGACACTGGTGAATCACCAGTCTTCAAATCCAGCAAAGGCTCAGTATGGCTGATTCAGGATTCATTGAATGAGTTGCCTGTGTCTCTTCGTTGAAGCAGCAACCTAATTGGAGCAGTTTAGTTAAGCAATCAATGCTCACCTGAAAACATTTTCTGAAAAGTCTTTGTTCACAAATTCCCAAATCCGGGGAAGATAACATAGTCATTCGGACAGCAAGATGTTCACTCTGCTGTGAAAATTGGGTGCTGCGTTGTCAACTTGCATGCACAAGCTGCTCTGCTGAATGCGAAACAGTTGAGCGTATACTACGGCTGTTCTTGGCGTCTTTTGAGAAAGGAACTATTCTCGAAGGTAGAAAAGTTTTCGCAGGAGTGGCCATAGCCTAGAGGTGCCACAATGTGATGCTGTTGGCAACGTCTATTACGGCAAGGAGGAACTGCAGTTAATGGCATAAAGGGGACATCTATGACCAAGATGACATCGTTGAATTTTATTTGGAGTTTACTGCCAGACTTTATGAATTGCGTTCTTGAAGGCGTCACCCAGCTGATCATGGAACTTTGGCTGACCTTACTGGTAGAGCCTTCTAGATTAAGAACAGAATAGCGGAGTTCAAAGAGCGCATCAGTAAGGTTTGCCGATCAATTTTTTCACAAGGCTGTCAAGGCCACTTTCAGAAAGGGCCTTCTGCAAGGCGACTTAATGGCAATTCCGTCTTTTGTATTACAGTGTCCTATGTCTCGATGGCATTCTTCCACCAAGGTACATCCGGCATTTCATGTTGCTTTCTGAAAGTATCTACCTACATGCAGCTGAAGAAAACTGTCGAGGAGTCCGATACCTTTATTGCTAAGAGATTGTTGCAGGAGTTTGTTCAGGAGGTTTCATACTGCATGCTGAAGCCATTCAGCCTTTCAATGTCCATCAGCTTCTTCACTTGGTGAAATATGTTAGAATGACTGAACTCACTATCAATGTCCATCAGCTTCGTCACTTGGTGAAATCTGTTAGGTTGACTGAACCACTTTTGTCCACTGCGACATTTCCATTTCAAGGAGGCAATGGAGAAATTTCGAAGTTAGTGTGCACAGCAAAAGGTGTAAGTTTTGCCTAGACGCACGTTTTGCGGAGCGTATAGCTAGCCATGGGGTGATGCAGTCACTAAAACGCCTTGTGTCTCTGCCACCGTACTTGAAAAAGCATCAGGATACTTTTGGAAAAGAGCACCGAGTTGAGCCTGACTTGTATGTTAAGTGTGTGTGGGAAAAAAATGGTCCGAGCACTAATAACAGAAGGAGTTGGGGCAGGTGTAATCTTCGGAGAATATTTCAGGGCTTGTGTTTGAGGGAGCGTATTGCACAGTGCGAAATACACGCGAGCTGAGAAAACATGTTCTAGTTATTTGGAACCCTAGGGAGAATGCTTTTCAGGTTAAGGGCGTCTTTACCGCAGAGACAACCATAATATTGTTTTGCCAAGAAGTTATTTATATTCAGCATTTTTTTTAGTTTTCGTGTACAGCATCTGTAATCTACCGGCACATGTTTTTTTTCGGCTTGATGTTGTTTGTCTCACCATCATGTGATATGGCACTGTACATATTCTTCCATCATACCACCAATCATAAAACAAGTATAAAACAAGGTACAGTTTTAATTACTTGCAATGATCTAGGAATAGTTTAACCGCAGCGTTTTCCATTCACACCTGGCAGGACATTAGTTTTTCTTTGCTTGGTTGCTATATACACAAACGATATGTCTGGTACTGGCAGCCGTTGTTTTAGTCTCTGCTACACTCTGCAGACAGAAACTGCGATAGTTTCAGTTCAAATGTACTATCCTCTCAAAAGCCCCTGAATATTGCATTATATAACAATTTTCTAGCATTTATCATCAAGCAGGTGTATAACACTAGGTGGTGATTGTTGAAGTTTTCCAACTTCTAGCCCATATATATTGGTTCTCATTGTTGTTTCTCGATGAGAACAGCTGATGTGTTTACTGTTATGAAAAAAAATCCAGCCAGCTCCTTTTAGTGAAAACAGTCAGAACTACTCAGCTGGTGTTGGCGTGTTTTCAGGCTATAGTATTTTATGTCTTTTAAGTTTTCTTTGGCAAGCATACAGCTTTGGCGTCTCTGCATGTACATTGCGGTTGACTCTGCAACATGTCCATTCCAGCCGATGCTCACGTGATGTGACTGCTTCATTGATCTTCACCATTCTGAAAGGGCCAACTCTTGAACACTGACACGCCATTTTAAAGTCCACTTACCTCATCATCACCTGATCTTGGTGCGTTTTTCAAAGGTTCACCTCTGCTTTACAACTCGACTTTTTCTGCCCTGATATTTCCCAGCCAGCACAACGCAGTCCTCCCTTTTTTACGAAGCTTCACTTTGGCCACACTACGAGACCCTGTGATCTACTCGGTGCTGACCCCGGAACTGAGAGCCACAGCTAAGAACAGCTTTGCTGTTCAAATTTGTTTCACGTCGATGTGTTGAATAAGCGCAAATACGGCACTGCAACTTCTTTCCTTGGATAGGCCAACCTCCAATAAGCGATATGATGAAAGTGTCATGTAAAATGAACCAAGCTTACAATGTAATAGGTGAAGAGCTTCCCAAAATTTCAAACAATGAATATATTGGTCTGAAAGACGGGCCAAGTGCACAAGACAACAATCCAGAAATAGGCAGCCAGTTTTCCGATAGCTCAGAATGTGCCGAAGAAGCTGCTTCGTTAGGCCAGACCAAGTAGACTGTGAACTCAACAATCCAGATGTTGATCTCTCGGTGTTCATTGTGGCAAATTTGTGCATACATCTTTCTGACATTTACACAACTAGGTTGCAAGCCATGCTGCTGGTTATGGCAGCTGGATTACCATGGACCCAAGTAGATTGTTGGTTGAAGTGGCTGAATGCAATATTAGGCCACGAGGTTTTTGTGTCCACTTAGTACAGCTTATAATACAGCTAGACTTCCCTCACTAGATAACGTTCTAACGTTAAACGTTGCTAAGTTGGAACTTGAACTTAGCAACGTTTAACGTTAGAACGTTATCTAGTGAGGGAAATCTAGCTGTATTATTCGAGGAGCTGGAAGGCATTAAATGGGATACAATAGGGCTGAGTGAGGTTAGGAGGACAGATGAGGCCTATACTGTGCTACAGAATGGGCACGTCATTTGCTATCGGGGCTTGGCAGACAGAAGAGAACTGGGAGTAGGGTTCCTAATTCACAAAAACATAGCTGGCAACATAGAGGATTACTATAGCATTAATGAAAGGGTGGTAGGCATTGTAATTAAACTGAATAAAAGATACAAAATGAAGGAAGTACAGGCTTACGCGCCTACATCCAGCCATGATGACGCTTCAGTTGAAAGCTTCTATGAAGACGTGGAATCCGCGATGAGTAAGGTGAAAACACAGTATACTATAGCAATGGGCGACTTTAATGCAAAGGTAGGGAAGAAGCAGGCTGGAGACCAGGCAGTAGGAGATTATGGCATCGGCACTAGAAACGCCAGAGGATAGCTACTAGTAGAATTCGCAGAACGCAATAATCTGCGTATTTCGAATACCTTCTACCGAAAACGAGAAAACCGCAAGTGGACATGGAGGAGACCTAAAGGCGTAAATAAAAACGAAATAGACTTTATAATGACTGCACACCCAGGAGTCGTGCAGGATGTGGAAGTGGTTGGCAAGGTAAGATGCAGTGACCATAGAATGGTACGGGCTCGAATCCGCTTAGACTCGAAGAAGGAATGACAAAAACTGATACGCAAGAAGCCAATCAATGAGCTAGCACTGAGAGGGAAAGTGCAAGAATTCAGAGTGTCACTGCGGAACAGGTACTCTGCTCTTAGCGAGGAAACCAACCTTAGCGTAGATACCATGAATAATAATCTGACGAGTATCATCACGGAGTGTGCAGTGGAAGTTGGAGGCAGGGTAGCTATACAGGACACCGGCAAGCTTTCCCAGGAAACGAAGAACCTAATTAAGAAGCGTCAAATCATGAAAGTGCCAAGTACAACAGACAAATTGGAACTGGCAGAGCTTTCGAAGTTGATTATTAGACGTAAAGTATGCGATGTAAGAAGGTATAACATGGAGAGAATTGAGCACGCTCTGAAAAACGGAGGAAGCGTCAAAGCAGTGAAGAGGAAACTTGGGATAGGCAAAAGGCGGATGTATGCACTAAGGGACAAAGAAGGCAAAATAACTACCAATATGGATAGGATAGTTAAAATATCAGAGGAGTTTTACAGAGATCTGTACAGTAGCCGAGACAACCATGACCTTAATACTATAAGAACTAGCAGTAACCCAGACGACACCCCACCGGTAATGGTAGAAGAAGTCAGAAAAGCTTTGGAGAGCATGCACAGAGGCAAAGCTGCTGGTGAGGATCGGGTAACATCAGATCTGCTGAAAGATGGAGGACAGATTGTGTTAGAAAAACTAGCCACTCTATTTACGAGGTGTCTCCTGACGGGAAAAGTACCAGAGTCTTGGAAGAACGCTAACATCGTCTTAATACATAAGAAAGGAGATGACAAGGACTTGTTGAAGAATTACAGGCCGATCAGCTTACTCTCTGTAGTATACAAGCTATTTACAAAGGTAATTGCTAGCAGAGTAAAAAAACATTAGAATTCAATCAACCAAAGGAACAAGCAGGATTTAGAACAGGCTACTTAACAATTGACCACATTCATACTATCAATCAGGTAATAGAGAAATGCTCAGAGTATAACCAACCACTATACATAGCCTTCATAGATTACGAGAAGGCGTTTGATTAAGTAGAAATATCAGCCGTCATGCAGACACTGCGGAATCAGGGCGTAGATGAAATATATATAAACATTCTGGAAGAAATCTACAGGGGATCAACTGCTACCATAGTGCTTCATAAAGAAAGCAACAGAATACCAATAAAGAAGGGTGTAAGGCAGGGGGACACAATATTCCCAATGCTATTCACTGCGTGCTTACAGGACGTTTTCAGAAGCCTAGAATGGGAACAGTTAGGGATAAGGGTTAATGGAGAGTACCTCAGTAACCTGCGCTTCGCCGATGACATTGCATTGCTGAGTAACTCAGGGGACGAATTGCAACTCATGATTACGGAGCTAGACAAGGAGAGCAGAAAGGTGGGTCTTAACATTAATCTGCAGAAAACGAAAGTAATGTACAACAACCTCGGAAAGGAGCAGCGCTTTGCGATAGGTAATAGTGCACTTGAAGTTGTAAAAGACTATGTCTACTTAGGGCAGGTAATAACCGCAGAGCCTAACCACGAGATTGAAGTAACTAGAAGAATAAGAATGGGGTGGAGCACAATCGGCAGGCACTCTCAAATTATGACAAGTAGATTGCCACTTTCCCTCAAGAGGAAGGTATATAACAGCTGTATCTTGCCGGTACTTAGCTACGGAGCAGAAACCTGGAGACTCACAAAGAGGGTTCAACTTAAATTGAGGACGACGCAGCGAGCAATGGAAAGAAAAATGGTAGGTGTAACCTTAAGAGACAAGAAGAGAGCAGAGTGGATTAGGGGACAAACGGGAGTTAAGGATACCATAGCTGCAATAAAGAAGAGGAAATGGACATGGGCCGGGCATGTAGCACGTAGACAGGATAACCGCTGGTCATTAAGGGTCACCAACTGAATTCCCAGAGAAGGGAAGCGGGGTAGGAGGAGACAGAAGGTTAGGTGGGAAGATGAGATTAAGAAGTTTGCGGGTATAAATTGGCAACAGCAAGCACAGGACCGGGTTAACTGGCGGAACATCGGAGAGGCCTTTGTCCTGCAGTGGACGTAGACAGACTGATGATGATGAATATGTAATCCGAAAACTCTGGAATTTGCAAAAACCTAAATTGGTTCAGGTCCACACGTGTTGCTCAACGTGCCATTTTCTCACTTAAACCCATGGCCTCAATAAACAACTCTCTCACATATTCCTCTTGGTGTTTCCACTTTCTTCACTGCTGTAGAAAGGGACTTTTTTTCCTGATGGAACTGAAGATACAGTTGTAGTCGCTTCTGAAAATAATGAGAAATATTGTTGTCAACAACAATGAAAAGTTCGGTTCAACCTAAATGCAAGGATATAACAGATGGTGAGCTGTACAAAATGTACCATGAGCTCAGTACTAGGCGAAATGATTTCACTTTATTGCCAGTCTTCCAATCCAGCAAAGGCTCAATATGGCCGATTCACGTCTCTCTGAGCAAGTTGCTTGTGTCTTTTTTTGGAACAACATTTTGATTGGAGCAGTTTGTTTCAGATATGAACGTCCACCTGCAAGCATTTCTTTCATGCTTTTTGTTGACAAGATCCAGTCTGGCAAAGAAAACATTATTTTAGCTACAAAATATCATCATATAGAGCCAGACTGGTATGTGTGTGTGTGCGTGTTTTATCATGGATAAATGAGATTTGTACCGTATCTGTCAGTGTACATGGCTTTTTTGCCAAAGTTAAACGATGTCCCTATTCTTTTTTTTGTCTGGACCTGTATATATTGTATCTTGTCAATGCCTAGATATTCAGCAGTATATGTGTGCTTCTTATTATTCGTATGCCTCATGCACCAAATAATTATTTATTGTTTGGTATAGAATATGTTCTCAGTCTGGAATTTATGCTCGTTATGAGCAGCGCACAAAACATAGAAAAACACAAGGTGCACGGCACAAGCGCCATCTATTAACTGAAAGGTAATGGATGAAACGTGTCAGCTAAATGCAAACATGAAGGCATAAAAAAAACCTTAGTACCCACCACGAAGCACATAAAGAATTATGTTACAAATAGGGAATCTCGGCATCTATAAGAGCAATCGAAAAGTCGTTCACTTTTTTGTGCACTGATCATGATAAGTATGTTCCAACTAGCTCAATTGACTACTTGAATATATAGTTTTTTTTTGCATATTCTCCTGTCGTCGACAACAATTTTCTGCGTCACGAAGCTCTACAGGTCTTCGTTACTGATAGAGGTACAGCCTTTACGGTAGACATAACTCAGGTGATCCTCAGGTACAGCCAGACAAGTCACCGCCGAGCCAACGCCTACCATCCACCGACCATTGGCCTCTCCGATAGTCCTAATAAGACCGTCGCTGATATGCTTGCTATGTACGTCGACTTCGAGCACAAGACGAGGAATGAAATGGTTCCGTTCGTTACCTTCGCGTACAATACAACCGTCCTATAAATGACGCACATAAATGCCGACACGCTTCGCCGCTTGTCAGTTGATTGACGGCCGACGCTCCGTTCGCCACTCAGTGCAAGACATCCACTGTAATCCGACTTTCTGTTCACTGGGCACAGGTTTGCCCAAATAAACAGTTTATTATTTGACTCGTAGTGTGTTCCATTCGTCCACGTCATGACCCTGTGACAATATGGGCATTTTGAGACGTTCCATCACGCATATCAATCAATCAATCTCGGTAGCAGCAGCTCATTAACAAGAATCGCATGTAAGCCCTTGGGCGCTCTTTGTATTCAAACATTGGCGAAATGTGGCTATCTTGGCAGAGAAGCAGTGCGTAGAAATTTAGCAGTCTGGCCAACATTTTGTATGAGTATTTTTTTCACGGCTGAGTGTACTGAAGACACAAAATTCAATATAATCGTGTGCGTGAGAACAGCTTGTGTGACAAAAAGTGCTGGCTGAATCACACATATTCACGCAATGCCCACCCTGTACAATATTGATTTTCAACTACACCGCAACGATCAACAAGCTTTGTGAGCCACAGTAAATGCAATGCGCCCGCATCGATTAGCAGCGTCCGCTAGTAAGGGATCTCAAATGTGTTCCAAAACACCCGATACTCTGTTAAGATCAAGGTTGTTTGGTAGTTTGTATAAATATTTTTTTTCTGTAACTCTTCCTAAACATAGAGTATATTTAAGTATGTTTTTCTATTCCAGGGTCGTTCTTTTCTTTTTTATGCACTGTCTAATGGAATCAAAAGGTCAAGCAGTTTGTGTGAATTTTATTGTTATATTTATTGCGAGGAATAAAAGATAACAAACTTTCAGCATTTCGTGCAAGGTGGGATGATGCGCGAACGATTCTTGGTATCATGCCGATACTTGTGCGAACGCACGGAGCATTGATCACCAGACAGTTTTACAATATTATCAATTAGCTCTACAAGAACCAGCATTAAGAATGACTGCCAGTTGGGCGGGTTGGTAAAGTTTCAGAATGAAACAAGCGCTAAAATTACGCACACTCAGAGAGGACATACACAAGCGCTTACTAACTACTGAAATTTTTATTTCAAAGCGAACACTAATAAATACATCACACGTATAAACGTCGTTCCCAACTTCCCTTGTCATCATCAATAACGTGATATAACAAAATATGCACTCCCATAATTGATGACACGTTCTTGACACATGTTTGTTTCCGGTTGTGTGTAATCTATTATGGGAGTGCATATTTTGCTATATCACGTTGTTGATGATGACAAGGGAAGTTGGGAATGACTTACATGCGTGTGATGTATTTATTAGTGTTTGCTTCGAAATAAAATTTTCAGTTGCTAGTAAGCGCTTGTATGTGTCCTCTCTAAGTGAGTGTATTTTTAGTGCTTGTTTCATCATGAAGAAATAGCAGGCATACCGGGAACGTGTAGTCGTCGTTTAAAGTACAAATGTTAAAAAAGTGACATTTAGTGTGTTGAGGCGTCAAGTTGAACATGCTTGCGTTGATGTCGGCATTTAACAAACACTTTGCCAACTTTACTGCGACTATATAAAGAGCGAGTAGCAAGTAATTTGTTGACTCTCCGAAGAAAGTACCTCGCAAACGCCAGAGGGCAATACTGTGGATCAGCAAGCAGATAGTATGGCGCACTGTCTCTTGATAACAGTGTTGTGCATTTTTCTTCTCTTTGGTAAGTTGGAACTTGCTAAAAAGCAAGTAAGGCTGCAACTTTAAGTAAAAGTGAAAGATGCATTTTAGACTCATATCATCATCAACTACTTGATTACGTTCACTACAGGAGAAAGGCATCTTCCATGTTTCACCAGTCCACTCGGTCCTGTGCTTGCTGCTGCCAATTTATACCCGCAAACTTCTTAATCTCATCTGCCCACCTAACCTTCTGTCTCCCCCTAACTCACTCTCCTTCTCTAGAAATCCAGTTAGTTGCCCTTAATGATCAGTGGTGATCCTGTCTGAACACTACATGCCCAGCCCATGTCAATTCCCTCTACTTGATTTCAGCTATAATATCCTTAACCCTCGTTTGTTCCCTAATCCACTCTGCTCTCTTCTTGTTTTTTAAGGTTACACCTACCATTTTTCTTTCCATTGCTCGCTGCGTCGTCCTCAATTTGAGCTGAACCCTCTTTGTAAGTCTCCAGGTTTCTGCTCCGTAGCTAAGTACCGGCAAGATACAGCTGTTAAATACCTTCCTCTTGAGGGATAGTGGCAACCTACCTGTCATTATTTGAGAGTGCTTGCCAAATGTGCTCCACCCCATTCTCATTCTTCTAGTTACTTCAATCTCGTGGTTTGGCTCCGTGGTTATTACCTGCCCTAAGTAGACATAGTCTTTTACAAATTGAAGTGCAGTATTATCTATCTCGAAGCGCTCCTCTTTTCCAAGGTTGTTGTACATTACTTTCGTTTTCTACAGATTCATTTTAAGACCCACCTTTCTACTCTCCTTGTCTAACTCCGTAATAATGAGTTTCAATGCGTCCCCTGAGTTACTCAGCAATGCAATGTCATCGGCGAAGTGCAGGTTACTAAGGTACTCTCCATTACCCCTTATCCCTAACTGTTCCCATTCTAGGCTTCTGAAAACCTCCTGTAAGCACGCAGTGAATAGCATTGGGAATATTGTGTCCCCCTGCCTTACACCCTTCTTTATTGGTATTCTGTTGCTTTCTTTATGAAGCACTATGGTAGCAGTTGATCCCCTGTAGATTTCTTCCAGAATGTTTATATATATTTCATCTACGCCCTGATTCCGCAGTGTCTGCATGACGGCTGATATTTCTACTTAATCAAACGCCTTCTCGTAATCTATGAAGGCTATGTATAGTGGTTGGTTATATTGTGAGCATTTCTCTATTACCTGATTGATGGTATGAATGTGGTCGATTGTTGAGTAGCCTGTTCGAAATCCTGCTTGTTTCTTTGGTTGATTGAATTCTAATGTTTTCTTTACTCTGTTAGCAACTACCTATGTAAATGGCTTGTATACTACAGAGAACAAGCTCATCGGCCTGTATTTCGTCAAGTCCTTGTCATCTCCTTTCATATGTATTAAAATGATGTTAAAGTTCTTCCAAGACTCTGGTACTCTTCCCGTTAGGATACACCTCGTAAACAGGGTGGCTAGTTTTTCTATCACAATCTGTCCTCCATCTTTCAGCAGATCTGATGTTACCTGATCCTCACCAGCAGCTTTGCCTCTTTGCATGCTCTCCAAAGCATTTCTGACTTCTTCTATCATCACTGGTGGGGTGTCATCTGGGTTACTGTATACTGTATACGACTTTTTAAATCGACATGTGCATTTCATATGAAACACCCAGCCCTACAAACGATTTTCTGGCCATTGTCATTCTTAAGTTTTGCAGTGGCCGAACGCAGACAGATTTGAAGATTCTTATGGTTGAGATATACTCGAGGTTGCTGGTCAAAAGTTGTTATGAGACGTAAAATGCCAAAAACAACCGGAAGATGGTCGCTGTCAGTTACAAAGTCCACCACGGACCATGACGAAGCATTATTAGCATCGGTACAAAAGGTCAAATCTAACACTACTTGAGTCTGACCTCGAACGAATGTTACATGTCCTTTATTTACACACGAGAAACTTTTGTGAATGGTCCAGTCTCACAAACGTCTACCACACAGGTCTCTTTTATAGACAGAAAGGTTAAATAGCGAGAACTTTGGCGCAGTGAAAAACACGAAAGAAATGGTACGCAGTTTGCGTTCACTGTTCTGTCATAACGTTTGTGAATAAACTAAGACGCCCAGGAAGTCTTGCGCATAAAGGATATCAGTTTTCTTTCTTCATCTACGAAGTACAGCACTTCAACACTTTCACTATTTTCCCACTATCCATATTCATTCATCAATTGATTTTGGTTGTACACATGACAAGACCGTTGCATACACAGCTCAGCTATGTAATTGCTTGTCATGGGCTAGCTTGATAATTGAAACTTCAGCAAGTTGGTAGGTATTCATCTCGATTTTAGCTGCGCACTGGGAGACTACAAACAAAAGAGTGTCCACAACACGGGCGCTCATTCGCAACAAAAATTTATTCAAAAAAAAACTAAAATATAAAGGTAAAAAAAGATTGAACTGAAAACTGACAATCTTTGTAACCGACATATGCAGGTGGCGCTTGTGTATAGGAAATCCGCATCACTTAGCCTGATAGAAGGTACACCGATACACTTTTCTTCTTTCCTTCAGATGCCTAAAGCTTTGATGACCTCTCTTGCTACCTGTTGTATGCCGTGACAGTATCTTAGTGTCAGCGAAGAATGGATTGACACAACAATGTTTACACTGTACGACGAGTCAAGGTAGTTTAGTGTCTGATTGTGATCGCTCATGCTCCCTCAGACAGATACTGACGCATGTTCCGCTTTGTTCGACGTTTGTTTTATCCCATGATAACGGGATTTGGGAAACGATGTCCTTTTTGCGATCAGAAAAAAAGAAAAGTGTGTTTGATGTCGCTGTTTTCATAAACACTTTCTTTTTCTGATTTATGTGTCATGGGCTAGCGTTGAGCCAATCTTGCAAGCTGACATTTCACTGTATAATTTTGTTTTTCATAATATTTAGAGTAATGCGACAATAAGTATTTCTAACAAATAAACAACTGGTTATGGTTACTTCTTACTTCAACTGCAACATCCTTGTTATTCAAAAAATAGAGATTTCCACTGCCAAATAGTCTTGTTCTTCAGCACTGTTACTTTGTTCACATTGAATTGACATTGAAAATATTGCATTTTAGAAAATGGAATGGCCAAACCGCACAAGAAAGAGCTGTATCAGCTGCAACATGATGAAAACGAACATAAGCGGGCTGTATTTCTTGAAGAAAGAGGTATGTAACAAAAGTTCAAGGCAGTCCAACTGTGTTTAGAGCATTGTTCAAAACTATGATTCAGTTAGCTGCGTAACTGCTATGTGGCTGACTCATTATTGTTGCTCATAATAAAGTACGGGGGAGAACGGCCAAAAAATACACACATAAACGTGATTTTGAGCAAGTTTCTAGGTAGGTGGGTCTATTTGATATATTGTTAATAATTACTGATAACATGGCTATTCTATGTTCATTCTACGCCCGTTTGCGGGTCGCTACTTCATTGAACGTAGCGCGAACACTGTTGCACGCCCACTGTTACAACAACAGGTTGATTATTTTCAACTCTTTAAATATCAGGGCACATACTTGCATACCACAGCGCATAGTAGGTTATAAGAGGTCATGGGGACTAACATTCTACGTTAACCAGAAGTAGTAAAAATGGCTTCAATAGCTACATTTATCACGGCTTTCGTCACATCAATTAGCACAGCGTGGAGGCCCCATTCTTCGTCCTGCGGTATTGCGATTAAACATCGCCTGGCTTCAAACTTGCGATGCGTCCAGCATTTGCATTATGGAGTCTCCGTCAACCTGAAGTGCGCTTATCGCTTCCTGGAATTGTTAAAAAAGCACGCATGTCGCCGCTAGCCCTGAAGCAATTGACTTTGCGTCTGCTTGATGAAACATACTTTGACCGTATACATGTTTACACCGATGGATCCACTAATTCTAACAGCTTTACAGGAGCAGTGGTTGTTTTATCTGGTAATGCGTTGCTTCAACACAAGTTTTTTCACACCACGACGTCGACAGCAGTAGGACTCGCAGTGCTTTAAGGTGCAGTCAAGTACATTCTCCGGCAGCGACCTAATCAATGCGTCATTTTTTTTTCGCGACTCGAGGTCAGCCTTACAGACACTACGGTTCGTTATGCTGCACGGGTTACACGAACAATCAGTATGTCAGATAAGGCACGTCTACAACGAAGCGCTCGAGGAAGGTCAAAAAACTGTATTTAAATGGTTGCCAACTCATTGTGGAATTATCGGCCATGACCTCACGGATGAAGCTGCTCGATCGTCTCATGACCAAGACCTTCGTACGTCCTAAACCCTTGAGAACGAACGCTGCAAAGCGACTACAATCACTTGATCGCCGTATACCTCTCCTACAATAGCATACGCAGGGTTTCTTCAACAGGCGCCTGTATTCAATCGACCCAAACTGGCAACTTTGTTTGCCATCCTGCTCCCACGATGTCCTGAAACATTGATGTGTCGCATGAGGTTAGGCGTGGCATTTATGAATGCGTACTCTCGTCTCCTTGTAATGGTGAGCAGTTCGGCGTGCGACACCTGTGCCTGCGAGGAGACGCTTGAGCACATTCTACGCCACTGCCAAGCAGGCCAGTCAGAACGACGTATTATAGAAGCCAAGCTCCGTCAGCTGGATTCACGGCCGCTTACAGAAAAGAACATCCTGGGACCGGGGACGACGGTTTCGCATACGCGCAAAGCCACGGAAGCCCACTTGTACTTCTTTAGGACCACCAGGCTTCACGAGCGCTTGTGAAAGGACAGCGTAAGATTATGCTTTGTAGTCTCGAACTGACTATTCATCCATCTCTTTCTTGCTACTCTTCTTTTCTATCTCTTTCTTTTCTATTATTCTCTCTATCCCCCATTCCAAGTACCGGGTAGGCAATCGAGACAAGCTTGATTAAGCTCCCTACCTTTCCTCTTTCTCTCTCTCTTTCTCTCACTTGCTCTCTCTCTCTCTCTCTCTCTCTCTCCAGAGTCGTCAACTACGGTGTCTCTCATAATTTTATCATGGTTTTGAGACGTTAAACCCCGCACATCATTCAATAAGCTAGTGCTTATGTTCCATAGGTGGTTTCGACAATCGAAATTACGTAATGGTTGTGTCTTAGTTCATAAGGCACATTTCGAGTACATTGCATTTGAATATATTTAGAATGATTAAGCTTGATTTCATTAAAACAGGAGGGTGCAAGTGCAACTCGTTTAATTTATTGACCTTCAGTACAGAGTGTCCTAACTACGCAGGGGCGTCTGCGTTTGGTGTATGGCAAGACCACGGACGCAAGCAAACGGGGGGAGGGGGTTAAAATAACAAAGGAGGCTGACGAGAACGGCTTCACCCTTAGCCCACAAAAAAAGCACCTGCGTTTTCTTCTCAAGTAAGGGAGGGGTCCATCCAGATTCGGATATTCACCTGCTCGGTCATCAATTACACTCTTAGTCAAATCCTGGCTAGAACACAAGTCAACAGGCAAGAAATTCGAACAAATGTTCGTCGCTTATAGTCAGTTCGTTGCGTGGCTCTGTAGCCGCGTCCCAGTGGAAGCGGCCCTATATGAAGGGGCCTTCATAATGGCCGGGAGAATAATTAGCCGGGATTTGAAGTCAAATGTCTCCTGGCCTGCGGTTACGCGAGACATTTCCCTAGACAGCCCGGCGCTGACATGGTTACGGAAAAAAAAAGTGTTAACTCACGCTTTCGAGAGCATTTTCTCGCCAATAAGGTGGTATATTACAACTACAGGTAATTTGAAAACCTTTAGTATTGCAATCAATTGCATAATCGAGATTAACAAGCAAAGCGCACTCAGCAATATAGTGTAACTCGCAATCGCATGCACATGAAGCTGACTTCTTACGGACTGCACCCCACTGCTACCACATAAAGGTTATTTTTTTGGCGGTGTATATATCTGCAAAATGAGTTTTTTTTTTGGGGGGGGGGAGGGAGGGGGGATCGTCGGCGGAATCTTATTTTTTTCGTGCCATAAGCATTTTTTCGTGCATGCATGTGATCAAAGAATAGTTTGTAGGGCTTCATTAACTCGAAACAACATGGTTAGCGCTTTCGGATTTGACTTTTGTTCGTGGTGCGCCATTCCGAAAGAACTATTAACGTTTTTTTTTGCGTCCTTATAGCGCTTCTCCGTGAACCACTTCTGTGTCGTTGACCAAAAATTCGTGCATACCAGCGCGATGAGGCTTTGTTCGGCTGTCGAAACCTACGTATGTTTCTCGAACGTGCGTGTGTTCTGAGCAAATTTGCCTATTTGATTAGCGAAGTGCAAGCGTGCCAGTCACAGCAGCCTATTTCCAGCTGTTTGAACACAACGCACTTTCTCATGCAAGAGTAGGACTTCCCTCATCATAAACGTTGTTTTATGATATGCTTTTGACCAAAGATCGAAGCTTAGTGAGAATATTTTGATGAACACTGCAGTGTACTATTTGTCAGGCTGGTAATTTTTGCGTTGCTTATTATTCTGTGAAAGAAGCAAAGTATATTTTGGTGGTCACTTAAAGAAAATGTGAGCACTCCAGTTAAAACACAAGGCAACTCGTGATTTGTGGCACGGAGATATAGTAACGTATCATTCTCAATATTTATTCTTGTTGAACACTGGATTACTATAAATCAGTCAAATCCATCAATGATGTCAATAAATAAACGTCATGGGAATCTCTTTTTCGGAAGATCGATTACGAAATCTGCAGCTAAAACAACAGGCGTATTGAGGGTACGTGCATAATCAAGGTTACGCACAAACTGAACAATTTCTGCAGTTTCACTCTATGTGGGGCAATAACCACAAGCAACAAAGGTTCGAAAACATTTAACAATGATTCATAATGTCTACAAACAGCAGAAAACTCTGAAAAAACATCGTAGTGAAGATATTCTTTAAAGAGCTATGCAACGACACCGCCTTTACCCCCTTCTCTAAATACCCCCTCATATTTGTGTCCAGGAAATCACACATCAGTGTCACTTGTGAGCCACATTTTCGTGTAAGCGAGTATATCAAGTCTGCAATTCAAAGAATGCAAAGCTGCCCGTATTTCGACCCCTTAATTGTCATGCTTCTACTATTGAGGTGAAAAACTCATATATTGTCAGTTTCACGAACCAGAAAACTCCGCACTGCTTAATAAAAGATGAAGCATCGTAGTAAGATTGCGTGTTTTGAGACTTCTTGAAAAAAAAGGAAGGCGAAGCTGATAAGCAAGACGAAAGAACAACAATGCCCTTTTGAATTATTCTATGTCGGCATCACATCATACATGTATTGCCGACTAACGGCTGCACTTGCGCACAAACACCTTACCATTGCTGTGCCATGGAAAGTCATACTCCTTTTTTGTGGCCGTTTCCCTCATCATCCACATTACTGTTTTTTTATTTGCGATGTTAAAGAATCAAGAAAGTACATCGTTGGCATAGACTGGCGCATATCCAGCCTCTTTTCCTCCACTGGTTATTCATTACACGCGAGAAAAAAGAACCAGTACTGCTGGGGTTTAGCCACGTTTAGTTGGCAGTCTATAAATGAGAGCTCCAAGTCCTAAACGATTGCGTTGTTATTTTGAAATAGATTCTCATTTTAAACCTGCACAAGACCATGTACTTCCACGTTATTCCTTCGCATATATTGTTCGACACTGTCTTTTTGTTTTCGTAATTTCACGAATTCCCGGTCTGCGTTCATCGTCTCTATCTTTTAAAATTATTTCCTTATAGCAAGTATCTTTGTTGACCTAAGCTTCATAGCTCCAAGTATTTTTTTGCACAGATCTGAAAGATACTGATCAGACTTCTACATAATTTCTACGCTTTGTTTGAGCTGCAAAAGGACATCCAGCTTCTGTTTGATTTCGGGCAGTTCCGCACACTTTTTTGTTAATTTCTATGAGCATCTTGTGAGCGAGCGGTTGTTCGTTTTGTGCTTGCGTCCTCACTCTTCGAGGGCTTCGAACAGCTAAAGATGCGCATGTTTGTCTTACTTGTAGAAGAACAGGTTCACAAATTATAATCACAACTGCATTCTCAACAGATCAGGCATGAGCCATCTGTTGGAAGCGACTGATCACACACCACGCATGTATTGAAAAAAAAAAATTTGCGTTGCCCTCCTAAAGGGGTTCCAAAGCAACAGTAAGTACTCAAGGGCAGGCACGAACACCTGTACCTGCGCACATAAGATCACTGGTAATGGTATAGCTAGAACCACTCAGCAGCATTGACTTCCAACGTATATTTATATCATCATCATCATCAACATCAGCCTGGCTACGTCCACTGCAGGACAAAGTCCTCTCCCCTGTACCGCCAGTTACCTCGAACTCGGTCCTGTGCTTGCCGCTGCCAATTTATACACACAGATGACACCGCACCAGTAATGATAGAAGAAGTCAAAAAAGCTTTAGAGAGCATGTAAAGAGGCAAAGCTGCTGGTGAGGATCAGGTATCATCAGATCTGCTGAAAGAGGGAGGACAGATTGTGTTAGAAAAACTAGCCACCCTGCTTACGAGATCTCTCCTGACGGGAAGAATACCAGAGTCTTGGAAGAATACTTACATCACCTTAATGCATAAGAAAGGTGATGACAAGGACTTGAAGAATTACAGGCCGATCAGCTTGCTCTCCATCGTATGCAAGCTATCTACAAAGGTAATTGCCGACAGAGTTAAGGAAACATTAGAATTCAGTCAACCAAAAGAACAAGAAGTATATCGAACAGGCTACTTAATAATCGACCACATTCATACCATCAATCATGTAATAGACAAATGCTCAGAATACAGCCAACCACTATACAGAGCCTTCAGTGATTACGAGACGGCGTTTGATTCAGTAGAAATATCAGTAATCATGCAAACACTGCGGAATCAGGGTGTCGATGAAGCTTATATAAACATCCCGGAAGAATTCTACAGGAAATCAATTGCTACCATAGTGCTTCATAAAGAAAGCAACAGTATACCAATGAAGAAGGGCTTAAGGCAGGGGGATACAGTCTCCCCAATGCTATTTACCGCGTGCTTACAGGAGGCTTTCAGAGGCCTAGATTGGGAACAGTTAGGGATAAGAGTTAGTAGAAAGTACCTTAGTAACCTCTGTTTTGGAGATGACATGGCATTGCTGAGTAACTCAGGGGACAAATTGCAACTTATGATTACGGAGTTAGACAAGGAGAGCAGAAACGTGGGTCTTAAAGTTAATCTGCAGAAAACGAAAGCAATATATATATATATATATATATATATATATATATATATATATATATATATATATATATATATATATATATATATATATATATCAAAAGCAAAAGAGGTAAAGAAAACCTACCTGTGTAGTGAAATATTTTTTACTCACTTGAAACGGATCACGGTGGTCACACTGCTTCTTAGGGCCGCGTTCACACTTGAGAGTTGAAGAAAACCGAAAACTCCAGAGCGGCCGGAAAACCACTACCACATGCGTCGAAAATTTTCACATTAGTTCTGCCTCATCCCGCCACCGCTGCCGTCAATTCCTTGAAAATAATTAGATATCGCCTGCTTTCTGCGCACTATAGTTCGTACCGAATTCTAGTTATTCACGCAAAGTAGTGAAAAGAGACAGCTTGCACCTTTTCAAACGCTTTTTAGGAAGGATAAGCCAGCAAAAACGACACGAGTGAACGCTCCGGCATCGGTGGCGGCGCATTCTGCTGGCTGTACACAAACGCGAGACACGTTGGGGCATGCCGACTCTCTGCCGCTACACCGTCTACTTCCCGAGTTCTCGGCAATCGTAAAATAAGTCAGGCTCTCGATCAGAGCGTCTTCATTGAGGCCATCAAGCTTCGTCGTGCTGCACGGGTAGTTTTTGATTTGAGTCGATACGAGCCACCGCCGACACCTGTGCCACCATGTTGAATCTCCGGCTGGCTGATAAGGTCACGTGGTTTTATCTAGCGCAGCCAAGGCAGTGAACCGGAAACCGTATCCGGTTTAGCGTGGCGGGAAAATCACGTTCGGACCGATTTTTGCGCGCCGGCCACGTGGTGTGGTTTTCCGGCTGCTTGAGCGGCGAAACGAGCCAGTTTCCGGGGAGTTTAACCGGTTTTGCTCTCTTGGAGGCCAAGTGTGAACGTGGGTGTAGATTCTTCGTCGGTGCAGCGTGCTTTTAAGTATTGCCTGTGACGTAAAGACCATGTCAGCTTCAGGGCCATTGGCTGTCTACCCTTGCGCTGGGGCATTATTGTGGCAGTTTCCATTGCTAGGTCAATTTGCCAACAGAACAAGAATTCGAAAAGTAAGACATTTAGCTATGGAACTGAAGCGTTGTTCTATATTAGGTTGCGCTATAGATTTGAGGTGTTCAGCAGATAGGAATGTTCGTTTCGCCGCGCATATTTGTTGAAGCCGTTACAATTTTAATTTTTGCGTTTAACGTATTTCACACCATCTGCTGGTGATGATGTTATGCAGCATGTATTTACGTGGCTAGACGTGCATGCCTCACAGCTGGTATGTTTTATTGCACTTCAAGATGAGAGATTCAGTAACATAGCTTCTTTCTTCGGCAGCCGGTGAAAGATACGGCTGCCAACGTGGAGGGGGAAAGTGCAAGGACATGGAGAGAGGATGCGGTGAACGGGAACCTTCAACGGAGTCGTGCCCTGAGAACAGAGTTTGCTGCAAGTTTTAATAAAGCACTAACCACCCCACAATGCCTGGAATATTCTGATGTGAATGATATATTTTTGTTGAGAAACAAACTTAACTCGATTTGTCACCCATTCGTGTTAAATGCAGATATTGAAGTTGCAATGCAAGTTGAATCACTCGGAATAACTTTCAGGAATAGTTTATACGTGCGGCAGTATGTACTCAATATTGATTTATTTTGCAATGAAATAGTCTCATGACAAAATCTCTCATGCATATGGCAGTAAAATAGGAGTGCAATTTGTCCATAGGCTTCACTAGCATTTACATATTAGGAGGAGAGCTGCATTGCATTCTCTCTCCTCCCAGTAATCACAAGTAGTGTAGTCAAATGGCATTCGTTTAAACATCGTACAGTTACGGCAATGGTTTCATCAAAAAAGCATCAATTTTGCCTCTAGCCCTGAAAAACAATTACTAGGATGAAACTTTTGTACGAGGTAAAGATCTAGATGCACGTTCAAAATAAAATCACGCAGATAAAACAAATAAAGTGAAGGCCATGGTGAAGGCACGTTTTTTTAACGAACACGAGCCCGTACTTGTTCTTTTCCGCTCGAATGTTTCACAACCATTAAGAGCAAGCGTATAGTTGACATAACGATTAAAAGATCTGTGCGCTATCACTTCACCAATTGCGGCTCTGATATCTGAGGAAACATTTTGAGGTTTATAGAAGTATTTGTAAATATATATGTTTGGTTTTGAATCACGCGCTTCAACCCAGGAGAAGAGAGATGTCTCTAAGTCAGCCCTAATCCACGCAAAGCTTAATGCAAAGCGAAGTTGACCATCCTCATACTTTTTAATTACTGGATTATGCCGAACTTGGTTGTAACAAGGCTAAACTTAGCTTGAAATTCGCGGTTACGAAATTGAGCTTGGATTCAACTTGGATGTAGTCAGGTTGAACTTACCAAGATCCTAGCTGTAGGGTTTGCTACAGCTCAGGTGTTGGGACGTAGTTATGACCAGATATTACCTGAGATATATGAGGCCTTGCATATACTTTACACAAAGATACAGGTAGGTGTGTGAGTGTGCCTTCAACCTTACTAATAAAAATTCAATTCATGGAAGGTGCGTGCATGGAGCGTCGCTTGGTGCGGATAGCTGATATGAACGGTAGAATAAAGACGGTACTACCAATAGATTTTCTTGTTGTTTACTCTGTATTTCTCGTGTCCAGAGGAAAGTTTGAGGCTGACGTCTAGCAGCCGCACTGTAGGCTTCTTTATCTTTCTTGTTCTGGTTCGTTATAATATTTATCTCAGTCAAAATCAACTGGCCTACATTTTAGTTTCAGCTGTAAAACTTGATAATTGAATGGGCCCTGCTCTTCTTTCCCCTTTTGGATCCATTCTTATTGTAACCGACGTTAAACTTGTCGCTAATGCCAGCTATTGGATTCGAGTGCTTTCTTTCCTAAACGAAATTCATCGTTCCTAAACGATGAATTTGTACTTCCTAAGGTGCAAGTATTTTTCATCGCCTGTACTGCATCAATGCGCCACGCAAGAAAAGTTGCCGGCTTCCTCAGATCAGGACCTCAGTGAAAAATGTTGTTAAGGGGAGAACGAAGAAGCTGAGAGCAAGACAGGCGACTTGATGGCGAAGGAGGGTGGTGCAGTCGTGGAGGCGTCAATGGTGTAGCAGCATTATTATCGTGGGTGGGCAGTCTAGAACTAACTGGAGAACGCTGATTGTTCACCAGGTTGCACCTGTTGCACCAATAGTTGCACCAAGGTTGCGAGTTCCAGGGACTACGGCAGTGTCAGGAAATGTGGCCGAAGCGTCTACAACAGACGCCAATGGGCCTGTCATCAGGAGTTGGCCATTCCGCCGGGTTCCGCCACCGAGGATGGCCGTACGAGTTTCGGGGCAAATCAGAAAGACAGGGTGGACGGTAGTCTGGTCTATTCGTGGGGCAGAGCGTCTAGAGTCCGACGTTAGTGAGCTCCTGGCGTATGACAGTCTGTACTAAAGATATCGTGTGTGAATTATCCTGGCCATGACTTTGGGAACTTGCTGGGGCTTCGATTTTGCGGTGGACGAGTTGCTCAATGTTCTCGTCTGCAGCTGGAGCAGCTGCAGCTGGATAGATATAATTGCAATTAGACGTCGTCACTGTGCGGGAAGGCACGAAAACTTAAGGGCAAAGCGACGACTTTTCATTTTTTCATATCGCCGACATTCGCTAATATCCTCGTCGACTATCAACGAGTTGTGCAACACGAGGAAAGTGAAAGTACCCTCTGCAATTCCTTTAAGGATGACATCATATTCCGGCATCGTTTCGACAACCGTGTGTAAGAGGGTGAGCACATCCTGAATATATGTCCCATATGACCCAAGAGAAGGCAAGTGGCTTAGGGGGAGACAGAAGGTTAGGTGGGTAGATGAGATTAAGAAGTTTGCGGGTATAAATTGGCAGCAGCAACCACAGGACCGGGTTAACTGGGGGAACATGAGAGAGGCCTGTGTCCTGCAGTGGACGTAGTCAGGCTGAAGATGATGACGATGATGACGACGACGACGACGATGATGATGATGATGATGATGTGGATGATGATGATGATGATGATGATGTGGATGATGATGATGATGATGATGATGATGATGATGATGATGATGATGATGATGATGATGACCTGGTGCAGGACTGCAGTAGGCGCGCGAGTTCTTTCTGCGCCGCACGACAATGCCCAATGGGCATGCCGAAGAGGTCGACGAATTTTCGTTTGCTATTGTACCAACTGGTGATCTTTTTATCGTGGTTCGAAAACCAATCTTTATCCATGCCCTCAAGGTAAAATACAGCATTGGCCAACATGAGCGTCGTTCTGCCTGGCCGCGGAACTTTGTGAATATCACTGGGTTGTTGAGGCAAACTCCATGGTTGCGTTGTGTGCTCGGAAAAAGAGTGAAGCGACCAAAAGTGTGAAATCAGGGTAGGTCACGTCATTGAGCAGTTTTACTGAATTGTGAATATGGCGCCTCTTTCCTTCCAATTATTTGGACGGTTCTGAACGCGGTGCTACACCCAAAATTGCTACACAATACTAACTCAGCCACAAGTACTGAATTTTTATCGGTGCTTGAGTGCAACTCTTTTAAAAATGTCATTACTATGCCTACGCGTATTACTGAATCTACAGTGTGATTGCCAGACATGTTTATTACAAATTATACTGCAGAAGAAACAATTTCCGGGGTGATCAGTTCTGACATATTTGATCACTTGCCTATATTTATTTTCTTAAAAGGCATACAAATTTGGCTTATGTAAAACCGGAAAATTTATGTACCGTTCAATAACACCAAATACATTGGAGCACTTTAGGTGCCGCATCATGCAGGCACATTGGAATGATATAATGGCTGATGAAGATGCAGACAACGCATATAACAAATTTTTTGCAACATTCAAGGAACTTTACTTCAAATCATTTTTTCTCAAGGCACATCACAGGTCGAGCAAACTGCGGAAGCCATGGATAACAAACTACCTTAAGCGTCAGATAAACCATGAAAATAAACTTTACCAGCAGTTCGTCAAAACACGTAATGTGGACCTATGGGCTGAACACAAGGCTCCTTGAGACCGAATAAATAAAAAAATAAAGGACGAAATGGACTACTACAGTCGTATTTTTCACCTGGAACGTCCAGAGCAACGTAAATCTACGTGGGAAAAGTTAAATCAAGCATTGAACAGAGAAGCCCCTGCCACAAAAATTGATAATCTTGAAGTAGATGGAAGGATATTAAATGGCAGCGACCTTACTGAAAAATTTTTTGACTTCTTTGTGAAAATCGGAAATGCCAGCCAGAGTGTGCAAAGAACAACTGACATTGCTAACTTATCAAACACACTTTTTCTTAAACCAACTTCTACATCTGAAGTAATTACGCTATTCCGTAAAATAAAAAAATAGTCGGAGCTGTCATCCTGGTGGCATACAAATGCGACGAATAAAGTATCTATTAGGCACATAGCAGAAGTGCTAGCACATATGTACAATTTAGTGTTATTAGCAGGTATTTTCCCAACCAACATGCAACTAGCGAAAGTTACTGCAATATATAAGTCCGGAGATATAAACAACTTAAGCAATTATCGCCCAATATCTATACTACCAGTTTTCTAGAAATGCCTTGAAAAAAAATAATAAATGATAGAATTGACAGTTTCTTGAGGAAGCACAATTTAATAACGGAATGCCAATATGGTTTCAGAATGAAACTTTCAACAGAAAGTGCCTTATTAGCACAAAAAGAAATCATACTTTTCAATATCGAAAAGAGACTTCTGACACTTGCATTGTACTTGGACTTTAGTAAAGCCTTTGACCGTGTATCTCGTGAACTGTTACTAGATAAATTAGAATGCTATGGATTTAGGGAAATACCACTCAAACTTATGCAGTCATATCTGAGTGCGCGGTCTCAGTATGTTGAAATAAATGGCTTCAAATCGCGCACACAATCAATAAAACCGGAGTACCACAAAGTAGTATTCTGGGGCCTGTATTGTTTTTATACTACATAAAAGATATAGTCAGAATTTGGGAAAATTGTAACTTCATAATATATGCTGATGACTGCACATTATTTTTACCGGAAAAGATTTCAGCCCTCTTGAGGCTTTAGCGACCAACACATGTTATAAGCTTCATGAATGGTCTACCAAGAACAATTTAATGTTAAATGAATCAAAAACGAAATGTGTCCTTTTCCGAGCTCTCGGCATATCCCTGCATGTACCAAATTATGTTACCCTAGGCCCCTACAAACTTGCAGTGACCAAAACCATTAGGACGCTTGGAGTAGTTTTTAATGAACATATGTCCTGGAATGAGCATACAGACCACATTAGTTTAAAGTTGAGACGCGTGGTTGGCACTCTAAATCGTTGTCGACATCTTTTGCCCGTTACTGTAAAGCGACTCTTATATCAGGCTCTTTCCATGCCCTCTTGAACTACTACGCTTTAGTATGGGCAAACACTACGTAAACAAATTTAAATAGGCTAAAAATACTTCAGAAAAGAGCAATCAGGGCAATAGAAAACATATCATACCTTGAACAAACAGGGCAACTCTTTGTTAAACATAAAATTGTTAAGGCAAATCACATATACAAATTCAGGTTGTTACAATCCTATATTAGCGCAAACAGCGGGAAACTCGACGCATTCCTGACACTTGCAAATCTTGAACATACACAAATCATTTACTTCCATTGATATAAACTCCGTAGAAAATTCCGTTATTTCGCACCAATTACGGCACCCAAAGGCTTACCCACATGCTACCTATTATACTGAACTCTTACGAGCAGCAAGACATAAAAATGGACATATTAAAAAATATCGATGTGCAAACACTATTCTTGTGGATTTGTATTATTTACATAGGTAACTGTATTGCTTTGCATCATTTATTGTGTACCTATATATATATATATATATATATATATATATATATATATATGTGTGTGTGTGTGTGTGTGTGTGTGTGTGACGTATGAAGCGATGATTAGTAGAGGCAGAGGAAGAAGAAGTCAGAACGGAATAAACATGGGGTATCAGCCAGGCCACGTCTTCCATTCATCATAGCGTCACACAAGTCAGGTGAAGCTAGCCACATGCTCACGGAAAGACCACGTGGTCGTGTTCCCAACCTTCCACCTGGTTCCTCATCCGTGGATATATCACCAATGCTCAACTCACCGCTGCATAAAAGAATTGAATCCGCCAATAATGACCGAGGTGCATTTAATACTTCATGCCGCATGCGTACTTTGCAAACTGACTTGGCATTCAGCTCAGCAGTGCCACAAAGACAGAAGCATTCACAACCAGCATCTTGTGAAGGAAAGTCTTCTGCAGAAGCGTCTAGTGTTAATCAATTACAAGATCGAAGTCACGTGAATCCAGTATACAACCTCACTGCCAACAATGAAAACAAAAGCAGAGGTGCGACTTCTGATGACACAAGTAATCTTCAGGCAACCACCAACATTGAACGATTTATGAATACAGAAGATTCAAGTGCATGAAACCCCGCACATTGTTTTATGCCGGAAACATCTGCATTGGTTCACGTCGTAGAAGCCTGCGAAGGACTTGCTAAGAATCCTGACACAGCACGATCAATGTCACACCACAAGCAAGTCGACGAAACCAAGAAACTACAACGTCAACGTATACTTCAACATTGTCAACGACAAAAGGAAACCTCATCGAAACCACTTTTAAGGCTCAAAGAACATTGCAAAAAGGCCCATCGTCATGGATACGTTCTCCACCAAAGATCAAGAATGTGCCTTCCATCAAACCATCTGTGACATCGCCATAGGAAAATCTCCAAAAGCCACAAAAGCACCCCTTGTACTCGGCAGAAACACAGGCAGCGCCCAATCAACCTCGATCAACGCACACGCAAGCTGCCTGCACGACCTGTGCCACGACGAAGAATTCCATGCCTACGATATTCGAGCTGTCCATTCTGCAAGGTGTTCAAACCTCGTTTGTTCTTCACAAGAATGCCGGCTGCAATTTCCACTATCCCCACGTCCAAAGCATTCTTGTGTTATCCAGGACGCAACCATCAGCCTCGCCCACCAGAACTCCTGCGTTAACCGGACTGCTGCACTCTTTCCTGAAGTTTTGCGAGTTTACGGACCACGGGGCCATGAAACCAATTGTGCATTTTGACATTTGTGACTTCTCAACCTCTCCTTGTGTACTTTTCCTTGTTCGTAATCCATGCCTTCTTTCGGGGGGAGGGGGAATCGTGTGACGTATGAAGCGATGATTAGTAGAGGCAGAGGAAGAAGAAGTCAGAACGGAATAAACATGGGGTATGAGCCAGGCCACGTCTCCCATTCATCATAGCGTCATATATATATATATATATATATATATATATATATATATATATATATATATATATATATATATATATATATTGCCACTAGTAAGGGTTCTACAAGTATTATTTACACAGATGCTGCCATGCTTGTATGTGCCGCTCTTCAGAAGAGGACAAAGATGCGCGTGCAGAGAAAAACAATAGTCATACAGATAATAATATGTAATATGTAATATGGATATAATATGTAATATGGTAATATGTAATATGGATTTGATTTGTTCCACGGAAGGTTCGGATTTGTTCCACGGTTCGCGTTGATCCTGTTCTGCGCTGCTGCTCACGGGTTGGAACGGCTTGAACGACGGGCGGCGGGATTGCACTTGAGTTTAACGTTTGCTTCTTTGTTGTTTTAGTGCTTTTTTGGCAGTTGTTTGTGGTTTGTGCCATATGATTTTCTGAGTTCGAGCGACTCAGGCTATCTAGATGTCGGTTTCTTCGCCTGGCCAAGGGCCTTCTCCTTGGCTAGCATCTATACCGGTCAAGGATTGGCCGATTGATTCTTTTCTTTGCAGTGGGGTTATTAACGTCCCCGTGGCTCTGGTACCGACCAATGGAGGTACGATACCTATGAAGAACCCGAAGATGATTCAGATGGAGCTTCGGAAAGCCACAACACACTCTCAAAAGATCACTGAGGTCCGGCATTTCGGTCGTGGTGGTATTTTGTGCTGCTCTGCCGATCAGGAGTGCGTCCGAGAGCTTCTCAACTGTTCCGAATTTGCAGCACAGCCGGTGAGCCCGTTTATACCAGCGCATCTGGCATGTTCGAAAGGCATAGTCCGCGGTGTAGATACGAGCCTGACCCCTGCAGAATTCTTGAGTTATTTTCAGTAGCAGGTGCAGTGTCAGTATACAGGTGCACGCGTCTGGTTGACAATAAAAAATCACCTACCGAATCTGTCATAGTAACCTTTGCGGGAACGATAAGACCATCTGAAATTAAAGCTTGGCCTCTTATCTATAAGGTAGAGCCTCTATCCCCTAAGCCACTGCAGTGCTTGAATTGTTGGAGGTATGGCCACAGCGTGAAAGGGTGCAGATCAACTGCCAGATGTCGACTATGCGGAGAAAATCACGACAGCCGTAAGTGCAACTCGACGGAAGAGAAGTGCTGTTTATGTCATGAAGCGCATCCTGCAGACTCTTCAGATTGTGAGGCGAAAGAACGAGAAGTTAAGCTGCTGGAAATTGTGGAACGCAGGCGTTGCTCCCGGAGGGAAGCTTTGACTGAATTACAAGAACGCTCGAAAGGTTACGCAAGCGTAACAGCACGACATACCACTGCTATGGATGCATCGTTAGCAAAATATATAGCAGAGGCTGTAGAGAAGGCAACGGAAAAGGCGATGGAGCGTCTTGCCAGCAGTATTATTGGAGTCGTGGCTGAACTGTTAACATCTCAGTTGACCCAAATCATTGCTTCAGTGTCTATGAAAAATCAGACTTCACAGGATATCGAGGTTTCAAATTGTGCCGGGACAGAAGATCCGATAGCTCCTACACGATGCGCATCTCCTAAAGCAGGACCCTCCAATAAGATACTGCGGGCAGATCTAGAAACCTTATCAGATGACACTGATGAATTTACAGATATGGATGCGGAATCTCATAATTTCTTGAAGCGCGCCAGATCTCCCCTATCGAAAAAGTCTTCACAGAAATCAAAATCTAAAAAGTTCCTGTCAAAGAAAGACGTTTTGGAGAACCTCTCCAAAAAAGACTTTTTGAAGAAAGATCTTTTGGATCAAGCAGTCTCTGCGGCGGGTTTATAGAGTCAAAATAGGCTCCTTAAAAGTATTACAGTGGAATTGTCGATCAATAGGGTCGGCTATCACAGATTTATTGTGTATTTCTTCGCAAATTTCCCCAGATATTATTACTTTACAAGAAACTTGGCTTACAAACGGACAAAAATTTTACCTAAAAAATTATCGCTTATTTCGTTTAGACAGACCTAGCAGAGGTGGTGGACTTGCCATTTTTATATCAACTAAATTTAGTCATAGAGCGAAGATTAACTACCTGTGCATGGATTCTAACTATGAAATTATGGTATTAGACATCACTCTGCCAGGCTGTTCCCCTTTTTCTTTTGTTAACGCATACTTTCCGGTAGGAGTACAGGACACAAGATGCTTAGATGCAATGTTAGCTTCCTGCAGGAAGGATGTATTATTAACTGGTGACTTTAATTCACACCACGTGTCTTGGGGTTTCAAGACTGATGTAAATGGAAGGCGCTTGTGGGAATGGACTGTTGATAATAACTTATCTTGTGTAAATTTCCCCACTGTTACGTTTATTAGGAGACAATCAAAGTCGGCGATAGACCTGACCTTTTGCAGCTCCTCACTAAACATTTCGTCGTGGAAAACATTAGATTGCGCAACAAACAGTGATCACCTTCCTATTAGCTTTGATATTAACTTTCCCGGGATATTTCTAACTGGTAAAATTGGCTCGTTTGTAAATTATGAGCGTTTACAAAAAGACTTGAAGCCTACTTTGGTTCTTCGCAAGGACATGCAGGAAGACATTCGGGCTATGAGTCTGTGTGCGGTACTGAAAAGAGCAATAAAAAAGTCAACTTTTTCAATAACTTCAGGCACAGGCGGGTCGTTTAGCCCATGGTGGAACGCTGATTGTACGAGGGGGTATAGAAAACGAAAAGCGGCGTGGAAGCAACTTATCCACAACCAATGCTCAAAAAACTGGTGTGACTATAAATACGTGGCAGCAGATTTTAAACGCACAGTACGCAAAGCAAAAGATGACTATGACACTAACAAATTTAGCTATCTTTCAAAACCATACAACAGAAAGGCGCTTTTTAGATTTTTGCGTTCCAGAAAAATGATACCACCATCAGACAATAGTGATTCTTCAATTCTATCGCCTAGCGAACTCACTGAAATCTTAGAAAATGTTGCTAAAGGATTAGAAGAAAGATTCAGATCAACAATGCCAAGACACATAGTAAAGCCAATTGCAGGGGAGGAGTTCAACGAGGTGACATTAGCGGAACTAGCGGGTGTAGTGAGGCACTTACCTCCTACAGCACCTGGACCAGATGGAGTAACTTCAGCAATGATAAAAGTACTATATGACATTTCCCCACATGAACTCTGTAATATGGTTAATTACTCTTTGAAAACTTCTTGGATACCGGCGGATTGGAAACTTTCCAAAATAATTCCGATACTTAAAAAACAGGCGCTTGGGTATACACTTGACAATGTGAGGCCAATTTCTCTTACATCTAATTTGGTTAAACTAACTGAAAGAGTTTTGAATGCACGTGTAATAAAATACATTGAGGAGAAATCAATATTGAACCCCAGTCAAATTGGCTTTAAATCGGGATGCTCCATATGGTGTGCGCACGCGGATTTGGAGAGTCGTATACAGTTGGCTAGGCGTAGAAGAGAGTATTGTGCATTAGTTACTCTGGATTTGGCCAAGGCGTATGACAAAGTGGAGCATAAATTACTAATAGAGCAGATGGAAAGGTCACACTTACCAAAATACATGACATCATGGGTAGCAGAGTTTTTAAAGGAGAGAGAGTTTTATTGTTTTCAAAGGGGTTGTTTTTCTAACAGATATCGACAATACCGTGGCGTACCACAAGGTGCAGTGCTCTCACCGGTGTTGTTTAACATCTTCCTCAGTTCTATTCCAACACATAGCGATATTCATTTATATGTTTATGCAGATGACATTGCTTTCTTTGCGACAAACAGTGATCTGCAATTACTTTATCAGACATTACAGAATTACCTAAACATGATAGAGGAATGGCTTCAAAAAATTGGAATGTCTCTAAATGTAAACAAAAGCGCGCTTCTAGCGTTCTCGTTCAGGGATCCTGTCAACATCTCCTTGATGTATGGCACAGAGCAGATTCCCCAGGTGGATTCACTTAAATACTTAGGCATCATATATAACAGCTCGTTAAATTGGAAAAGCCACATCGATCACATTGCGTCCAAAGCAACACGAGCCATGGGGTGGTTACGCAAGCTCAGCAACATAAAAAGGGGGTTGCGAAGAAATACATTGGTAATGGTCTATAAAATGTACATTCGTCCTATAATGGAATTCGGCTGTGTCTTATTTTCGGGCAGTGCGACATATAAAATGAGACCGCTAATACTGTTAGAAAGGGAGGCTTTACGACTGTGCCTTGGACTGCCCAAGTTTGTTGCTAACAATGTGCTATACATGGAAGCGCGTCTACCGTCATTGTTGAATAGATTCAAAATGCTTACTATTCAAACATTTTTAAAACTATACACTGTGCCCCAGAGAGCATCATTTTATGCTTTTATTAAAGAACCAAGTTTATTTTTTGAAACTTGGTGGTCACGATTCCACTGCCCACAGATCTTGTTCGTTCAAGCGCTGCTAGAACCACTGAACGTCAAAATCAAACATATTTTCACAACAAGAGACGTTAACTTAGGTCTTAAGATAGAATTTGAGAATATTTATCCCTCTAACGCAAAGCAAATGCCATTTCAATATTTAAATGATCGGCTGCAGGATTACTTGGCGCATGTGAACTTGAACAACATAATTGCAACCGATGCATCCGTATCAAATGAAAAGGCTGGGGCAGGTATCTTCTCACGTTCCCTTGACTGGTCCTTTTCGGTTAGACTCCCAGATTACACACCAATATTCATGGCAGAATTATTTGCTATTGTACTGGCACTACGGAAACTTCCTTTGGGCGAATCGGAAGCAGTCGTAATTACAGATTCTTTTTCAGTATGTGCTGCTCTGTCTTCAGGAGCCAACTTAACACTTATGCACATGTTTCGACAACTCATACCGACAAACGTGAAAAAACTGCAGCTCTTATGGGTACCAGGTCATCGTGGCATATATCTCAATGAGATGGCGGATGCACTAGCCACAGTATCTCTTAGCGGTCCCATTATCCCGGTTTTGCCTGATACGGCTTACGCGACAGCAATAAGGTTTAGAAACCTCTGTTTGCGTGAATACGACTGCTACTCATTGGATAAATATCGAGATTTCGCACATCTAAGATGCCGCTGGAATAGACAGTGGTGTGCAACACGGCACTTGGAAGTTACTTTTACAAGATTGCGTTGCAGAATTCCTCAACTGAATTATTATTTGCATAAAGTTGGTCTAAAGGCGTCACCTTTATGTCAGACTTGCGAAACAATGGAAACGATAGATCACTTCTTTTTGTTCTGTCGCCGGTATTCTCATCAGCGGAAAAGATACCTGAAAGCTCCACTTGAAAAATTGGGATTAGAATTAAATGTGGCAGTAATTTTGTCGTTTGGCAGCATTAAATTCGGTTATAGCCACAGGGACGTCTGCTCTGCGGTATTTGAATACATAATTGAAACAAAGCGATTGCCATGCTAATCTGCCTATATATATATATATATATATATATATATATATATATATATATATATATATATATATATACACATCATTTTAGACCCACCATTACCTCTGTCTCAAATCGCATCTGATGGCCTGCATCGTTCCCTGCTCAGATATACTCCTTTTTCGATTTTCGGCTTTTCTTTCTATATTTTTTTTCAGCCCAAAATTACGTTTTCTTTGAAAAACCATTAGCCTTTTAGTTAAGATCCTGCCGCCCGGTTCTTGGCCGATCCCCCTTTGTGGGTGTGCGCCAGAGTGTCAAGGATCATCATCATCATCATCATCATCATACAGCCGTTGTTCGAATCAGTTTGACGTCCTTGTGTGCCATTATCTGCAGCTTACAGTTACGTTGTAACGTGACACTGGTGGAGGCGCTGGGTAATAGTCTATGCACTGTTCCCACGAGGAAGATCTCGGTCCCAACATCGACGCCTTACTAGAAACAGCCAACCTTCGACGCAGTTGGCGGCAACTAGGCCTACCACCCCAATTCAGCCCTCTTCCGGAACGCTCCAAAACCATGGCATATGCGACAACTGCAAGCCAGACTGAACCGACCGCGACTCCGCCAGCACCATGGCTACCAGCCTCTCGAACGCCAAAGCCCTTCCATGGGGAGCCCTACGAAGACGTTGAAGACTGGCTGGACCAATACGATCGAGTCGCCGTCGCCAACGAGTGGGACGAGCACCGGAAACTGCGGTATGTCTATTTTTACCTGGAGGATTCAGCGCGTATTTGGTTCGAGAATCACGAGGCCGCCCTGACAACCTGGCCGGTGTTTTGCACTCATTTGCGGAACACGTATGGTAGCGCCGACCAGAAAGAACAAGCCGAACGTCTCCTCAATTCGCGCAATCAAAGACCCAATGAAAGCGTGGCCATGTTCGTTGAGGAAATGTCTCGTCTGTTTCGTCGAGCGGATTCTGCAATGACGGAAGACAAGAAGGTACGCATTCTGATGCGGGGTGTCAAAGAGCAGCTGTTTGCAGGACTTGTGCGAAACCCACCAGCTACCGTGGCAGAATTCCTCCGTGAAGCTACGAACATGGAGCAAATGCCAAGACAGCGGTCTTCGCAGTATGAACGGTCCGACAACCTTGCATGTCTGTCAGTACCCTTGGTAACACCCGATGTCACGAGCGTGAGAGACCTTGCTGAGCTAGTCCGTAGCATTGTACGTGACGAGCTGCAAAAGCTTCACGCAGTGCCTTCACAGCCTCAAGTGGCTGCTCTGACAGACTTTGTCCGTCAAGAGGTGCGGCAGCTGGTACGACCATTAGCGCCACCTTCAACCGAAGCTCCTCTGCTAACGTATGCGGAAGCTGTACGTACTCCTGCACCGGCAGCCAGCGATTTCCCCCGACCGACTAGCCTGCAGGCACCACAGCACTTCTCGGGCGGGCCACGCTATGAAAACCAACGACCGACTTGCCTGCAGATGCCGCAGTACTTCTCGGGCCCACCACACTATGAGAATCCGCGGCCTAATTTGCGAAAATCTAGCGTGTGGCGCGCTTCCGATAATCGGCCACTATGCTACCACTGTGGTGAGCCAGGTCACTTGTACCGGGAGTGCTCGTACAGACAGATGGGCCTACCTGGATTTCGGCCAGACGCTCGTCGGCCCAGGGACGGTGAACGACCCCGCGCCATCGCAGAATACTTGGCAAGTCTACCGCCTCCGAATCTTCAGCGACGCCAATCACGCTCTCCGTCTCCTCGATGCTCTACGTCCGCGAATCAATACTCCACTTTCACCGATGTTGTTGCGGGACGATCCGCTAGGTCCCCAAGTCCACGCCGGGGAAACTAGAATCGGCGGCCTCCGGGGTGGGACCGCTGTTAAGCTATCATCAAAACAGCCTCCTCCGACCCATCCACCGACCTTCGACGATTCCTTCCAGCCGACACCTCGCATCGCTGACGAACCCGTTTCTGCTGACATTGCTGTTCGTGTCGACAACCATCCAGTGACTGCTCTGGTCGACACCGGTGCCGACTACTCAGTTATCAGCGCTGAACTTGTGGCTGAACTCAGGAAAGTCACGACTCCTTGGGGGCATGGACCAAACCTTCGGACAGCCGGTGGCCATCTCTTGACACCAATCGGGAGATGCACCGCAAGGCTGCAAATCTGTGAGTCAACGTTCATTGCTTCTTTCGTTGTGCTTCCCGAATGCTCCCGGAAAGTTATCCTTGGCATGGATTTCCTTCTTGAGCACGGCGCTCTTATAAATCTTCGAGACCGCCTCGTAACGTTTGCTCACGACTATGGCCTGAAGCCTAGAGATACCAATCCGCAGAAGACTGCGCTTCGCATTGTCGACGACACCGTCACACTTCCGCCACGCACCAGTTTGTTCGTTACAGTACAGGCGATATAGACCATGACAGTAGTGGTATCGCTGAAGCCAACCTTTCGGTGCTCTTGTCTCTGCAAATCTGCGTTGCCCGCGGAATAATTCAAATTAAACGTGGGATGACTGCGTTGTTGGTAACAAATTTTAGTGGAGCATACCAACATTTGGCCAAGTGAACAACTATCGCTCATTTCGAATCCATTGACGATGAAGCGTGTGCGACGATAGCCCCAATTTCTACAGCCGTTGAAAGTGACACTGCGGTAGCCGATGCAGTCGATGTCAATCCGAACCTGTCATGTGCGCAGAAAGAGCAAATCCGCTGTATCCTCCGCATGTTTAGCGACTGTTTCGCGTCTACATCCAAGACAAAACAAACGCCAACCGTAAAGCACCGAATTGTCACTGACCATGCTGAGCGACCCATACGTCAGCACGCCTACCGAGTATCACAAAATGAACAAGAGGCTATACGTTCTCAAGTGAAGCAGATGCTCGAAGATGGCGTAATCCAACCCTCGAACAGTCCATGGTCGTCCCCCGTCGTACTAGTAAAAAAGAAGGACGGCACTCTTCGATTTTGCGTCGATTACCGCAAACTCAACAAAGTCACAAAGAAAAACGTTTATCCGCTTCCGCGCATGGACGACTCACTAGACCACCTCCGACGCGCCAGATACTTCTCCCCTATGGATTTACGCAGTGGCTACTGGCAGATCGAAGTTGATGAACGCGACCGAGAGAAAACAGCATTCATAACGACTGATGGTCTGTACGAATTCAAGGTGCTGCCCTTCGGTCTGTGTTCTGCCCCTGCGACATTCCAGAGGACGATGGATACAGTGCTCTCCGGTCTCAAGTGGGAAGCATGCCTTGTTTACTTAGACGACGTCGTTGTCTTCTCCCAAACGTTTGAGCAGCAATTGCAGCGACTTAGATCTGTGTTTGCTGCAATTCGCACGGCAGGCCTATCACTGAAACCAGAAAAATGTCATTTTGGTTACAACGAATTAAAGTTCCTCGGTCACCTTGTTAGCCCTGATGGTATTCGGCCTGACTCAAACAAAACATTGGCTGTCGCAGATTTTCCACCACCTACCAACAAACGTGATGTGCGTCGATTTTTAGGCCTCTGCGCATACTACAGACGCTTTGTGCAAAATTTCGCAAACATTGCCGAACCCCTCACTCGTCTGACAAAAGACGACGTTCCCTTCGTGTGGGGCCTTGAGCAAACACGCGCTTTCTCCGAGCTCCAGCAGCGTCTCCAGTCTGAGCCCTTACTCGGACACTACGACGAAGATGCCGACACTGAACTACACACAGACGCCAGTAACATCGGCCTTGGTGCAGTTCTCGTCCAGTGGCAAGGCGGTGTCGAACGCCCTATTGCTTTTGCGAGTCGGATTTTATCATCTGCGGAGGCGAATTACACAACAACTGAAAAGGAGTGCCTAGCTGTTGTCTGGGCAATAGCTAAATTCAGACCGTAACTGTACGGTCGCCCGTTCAGAGTTGTTACCGATCATCATGCGCTCTGCTGGCTGGCGAACCTTAAAGACCCTTCCGGACGTCTGGCCAGGTGGAGCTTACGCCTTCAAGAGTTCGATTTAACAATCGTGTACAAGTCTGGCCGGAAGCATACTGACGCGGACTGCCTTTCCCGAGCTCCTCTTAAGACAGCGTCAGGTGATCACGATCTCGACGGCCGTTTTCTCTGTGGCGTTAGTGTATCCGACTTGGCTGAACAGCAGAAGAACGATTCCGAGCTTCGACAATTCATCGAATATCGCAAAGGCCGTACGCCGCATCCACCACCAGCATTCGCCCGCTCGTCATCATTGTTCTGCGTCCGCAGAAATATCCTCTATAAAAGAAACTTCGACCCTTACGCGACTGAGTACCTGCTCGTTGTCCCGCCAGCGTTACGAGCCGATGTCTTGTCCGCCTGTCGCGATGAGCCTTCCTCAGGCCACTTGGGATTCACACGTACCTTGGCCCGGATTCGCCAACACTACTACTGGCCTAAGCTCAGTCGAGACGTGAAGCATTACGTGAAGACGTGTCACGAGTGCCAGCGCCGTAAAGCTCCACATCAGTGCCCAGCCGGCTTTTTGAAGCCCGTCGCTCCTCCGACACAACCGTTCCAACAAATTGGCATGGATCTACTCGGACCTTTTCCCAAGTCTCGTGACGGCAACCGCTGGATTGTAGTCGCTACTGATTACATGACGCGCTACTGCGAAACGAAGGCATTACAACGTGGCACCGCCATTGAGACTGCCCACTTTTTTATAAAAAACATCGTCCTCCGACATGGAGCGCCAGCAGTTGTCATAACTGATCGTGGCACAGCTTTTACCGCCCGGATGATACAAGACGTCATGCAACTTAGCGGCACAGTACATCGAAAAACTACTGCATACCACCAATAAAGCAACGGCCTTACAGAGCGACTAAACAAGACGATCGCCGACATGCTATTCATGTACGTTGATCAAGACCACAAAAACTGGGATGACATCCTCCCTTACGTCACGTTCGCTTACAACACCGCTGTGCAAGAAACAACTGGATTCACACCATTCCGGTTCCTTCACGGCAGGGAGGTCACTACAATGCTGGATGCCATGCTTCTACCAGACAGACACCAGATTAGTGTCAAGACGAACGAATTTATCAGACTGGCAGACGCGGCTCGTAAGCTTGCAGTCGAACGAATCCATAAGCAACAATGCATCGACTCGCTGCGGTACAACGCTCGTCGTCGCGATGTCTCTTACCAACCCGGAGAACGAGTATGGTTGTGGACTCCTATTCGACCGCGGGGTCGGTCGGAAAAGTTGTTACGCCGCTATTCTGGTCCCTATAGAGTTCTCCGTCGTCTCAGCGAAGTGAACTACGAGGTTCTTGACGAGAACATGGCTCGTCAATCCCGCCGTTCACAACAGCGAAACGTCGTCCATGTTTCGAGGATGAAACCATTTTAACAACGCTGACTATTCGTCACACTCCCTTGAGTAGACTTACAGTGATTGTGAACACCCCCTTGTGTACTGCTTATCGTACGTCTTTTCATCTGGCAATTATGTTATGACATCGGGACGATGTCCTTTGGGAAGGGGGGTAATGCCACTAGTAAGGGTTCTACAAGTGTTATTTACACAGATGCTGGCGTGCTTGTATGTGCCGCTCTTCAGAAGAGGACAAAGATGCGCGTGCAGAGAAAAACAATAGCCATACAGCCGTTGTTCGAATCAGTTTGACGTCCTTGTGTTCCATTATCAGCAGCTTACAGTTACGTTGTAACGTGACAATATATATATATATATATATATATATATATATATATATATATATATATATATATATAGTCAAGACGAAGAAAGACGCTGGGGCTTGGGCGCGTGGGCAGCTAAGGGAAGGTAGAGGAAGAAGAAGACAATAAGAAAAGCTGGCCCAGGATCGAGTGTTGTCTCTTGTTCTCTGTCTCGCTCATCACAATGGCGCAGTCGACGAAGAATAAGTCTCAAATCCCGGCTTCGTCATCCAGGACAGCCGCGATAAGCGCCGCTTGAGGACGGCGTCAAGGCCCCCTCGGTGGCTGCAGTACACGTTACCGGTATCACTTCACAAGGAGTGCCGTCCACGCGTCCTTGACTATGGATTCTGCCGTCAGCGCAAGCCGACAAGTGAACCCTCTGCGGGAAGCCACCGGTACGTGTCTTCGTGGTTCGTCGGCAGTGCGGGCTTCTCCATCCAGGAACGCCGTTCACTCCTCTTTTGGCGATAGAGTCAACAACCCGGCTGTCGCTTCAGCTGCCCATCAGACCATCAGTGGACGGTGTCCATGCCTCCTCTGTGGTACCAGGGCATCACCCAATGGACACTATGCTACCACTTCGCGGCCGTAATACGCATGGGCTCCTGTCCTTTGGGAATGCTGTTCAAGCTTCCCACGGCCTGCATTCCCTGTCCCGTACTCTTGCAACACATAAGCCGCCAAGAAACGCTGTTCATGCTTCTTTGGACGTGCGTGTCACCACCGTGAGTACTACTAGAACTACGTACTTCACGGACGCGAACCAAAGCTGTTCAGAAGCCTCGTGCGACAGTGCCGTGAAGCTGCGGCGTATCATCGCACTGCTCCACGCCGAGACTAACAAACTGACAGCGTTGATCGCCGAGCGAGCTCCTACAATGTTGCCAGCATTGTGTTACATTAACGCAGTGTTGGATATAGCTGCCTCATACGACCTTGAGGCAAGCACACCGGAGCAACGCAGGGAGCTTCGGTCTTCTCTGATCGAGCTCTCACACCAGCTCGACTGCTTCGCATCGGTGATCTCTGCGTTGCCACCTGCCACCTACAATCACCAGCCGTCTGTGAACTACCGGAATTCCACGGGGTCCGAAACGACGCCGACAGCTGGGTGGAAACCGTCAACGCGTTAGCAACGCGCGTGGCCTCGACAGAAAATCAGAAATGGTATGTGGCTATAGACCGTCTTCGGGAAGGTGCAGTTGCGTGGCACCGGTATGAAGGTTGGAAGCAGCAGTCATGGGCGGAGTGGAGCTTCAAGCTCATAGCTGCTTTCGGTCCGATTCCCTGTGCCACCTGTCCATGCAACTCGACCTTCTCTCAAGACAGAACTCGGGAAAAGCCCGACCTAGAGGATGAAATTCGAGCCCCTACCATGCGGTCATCTCTCGCGGACCAAGATGTAGGGAAATATCACGATCGTGTAAATCTGCCTTGCACAGGCATTTCTGCTGTCATGGAGCAGCGGCCCGATAGTGCACCTGTATCCGGTAGGTCTCTCACGCCAAGTTTTGCAAAACGCCCTGCGACAGGCCCCAACGAACGCCATGGATGTGCAAACACTTTGGCTCCCAAGAATTTTCGTGGGCAAGTTTTGCAAAACGCCCTGCGACAGGCCCCAACGAACGCCATTCGGAGTCGTCAGACCATTCGGTAAACGCTGAGGCGCCAGCCTTCATCTTACTGGACATTCTACCGCGTTATCAAACGCACGTGACTGTGGATTTCATCGTGCTCATCCTTGACCAGACGGAAGCGGGTCTGCACGCTCTACATGATTCAGTAACTGAACATGAGAGCATTTTCGCCTTGCAAAAAAACGCCTCTCGAGAAATGAAGTATACCGAGAAGTTTCCTGCTGCTGACCCTGACCAAACTGACCACAGTCCTCTTCTGCAGGTCGTGCATTCTGCATCGGTATTAGACCCAGGAATACCACTATCTGCCCTTCCTCAGGAGATACTGTCCTCGCGCTCGTTGTCATTTGAGGACATGGAGGCACTCACACCTATCGTACCAGACACAACTGAACCCCACCAGACCATGATCGTCGGAAACAAAATGCACTCCTTACCGCTTCACAAATCAGGCCTTTCCGAGGATTCGAACAAGATCAGCCATAACCTGACACAGCCATGTTTGCAGACGACTCATACATTCATTTTCGAAGACGCACATACGCTTAGCCACGCAGACACTTGGCTCCCAAGATTATTTCCTTCGAGAAAATCCAGACACCTAGCCAGGCTGAGGCTACTGCCATTGAGAACTTGTCGATGACCAGCCCTCGTGCTGTTCCCTTCCAGCACACCACGTCTGCACGCGACAGTTTGCCATAAGCCACCAGTTGGACAACTTCAGAGAGTTCTGCCGTGGTATTGATGCCCAACAAAGAGCTGCGTCGCAACTCATTTCGAGAAATAGCACAAACGTCCACACGGCTGCCTCACAGAGCGTCGCACTGCAGTTCAGTCCACCAACGGTAGTGGGAAAAACACCAGGATTTCCAGGTTACTCTGCGACATTGCAGGAACAGTCAGGGCCGTCCGCCTGAGCGGTATTCTACGAGTTGTCAGGAAACGTTCTACCATGGACGAGTTCAACCGCAGCGACAAAGCCATTTCCGCCCACCTGAGTACACACTGACAGATATTCAAGCAGAGGCACACCGTGGCGTTGACCGACCGGCTCGAGGAAGCCAGTGTCGTCCACCAGATATGCTTCCCCCAGACCATCACTCCGTGTTGCATTGTGGTTCGTGACGACCACAACGTTGCAGTTAAGCCCACCCAGCAGAAGCTTTGCCGCCAGCTCAACGCGCGCGCAGTCATGGCCGAGTGTCAAGACGAAGAAAGACGCTGGGGCTCGGGTGCGTGGTGGGCAGCTAAGGGAAGGTAGAGGAAGAACCCAGCATAAGAACAGCTGGCCCAGGATATCGGGTGTTGTCTCTTGTTCTCTGTCTCACTCATCACCATTAATATATATATATATATATATATATATATATATATATATATATATATATACATATATATATATATATATATATATATATATACATATATATATATATATATATATATATACATTGTAACCTCATTTTGTACCTTTCTTATGTACGAAAGCCATATACTCTCCGAATTACTGTGCTAATGTGTTTATGAAATATTCCTTTTTGTTTGTATACCTTGGCCTGTCATTTACTTTGCCTTCTACTTGTATTGTTTCTTGCTTTTTTATATTTGTTTTTTATTTTATTGTATTTTGTTGTTACCCTGTCATTGCTTACGTAGGGTGAACAGTGCTTAGTCAAGCTGCAACAACTGCAGCTTTTTTGCCGTCTTGCCATTTTCCGCAATTGTATCTACTTTGGTGAATATAAATCAATAAATAATAATAATAATAACTAGCCTGCATTGGCACCTTTGTTCAATACCTACTTGACTTAGTTGTCGTATCGAGCTGTAGCTCTAAGCACTGCGTGGAGCCTACTGAAAATCTAGTATGTCTAGTTTCTTTATCTCGGAAAGTAGATCAGCAAATACGGTGTGCAGAAAAGACAGATGTACTTGGGATGGTCTTGATTGCCCGGTGTTTAGGAAAGCTGCTGCAAAAGGAAGCCGCTGAGTGTCAAGAAAGCTATTAACTTCCTGTCGGATTGATAACAAGTCTTGTTGACATCTGATAATGTGCTAAGATTTGTGGTATGGTCTGTCGGGCATTGCGAGTGGCGGAAAGGGTGAAGCGAGTGAGAGCTGACACGAAGCGAACGCAGGTGAGGGATAGAAACGACAGCGCGCACTGCTAGCAGGGCGTTAGCTTCTTGGCACCGCTCCAACACCTACGGCGATGGGAGTGTTTCGAACGGAGGGACAGCGTTACACAGGGTAGTCAAAGAGCTGCTTCGAATCCAAACGAAGTTAGATTCTTAGAAGAGTGCATGCGGGACGTGTACCTTGGCGTGTGTTCATTGACGGCCGCAAGATTACGTTACTCTCAGTATAGCTTTTTTACATTTTCTATGTCACATGTTCAGAGTAAAATTTTAGGCGGAAATCTCGTGGTCATCTCGTTTTTATTTTAAACTATTCTCGCTTTGCTCCGCTATATTTTGTACTTGAATGAAAACTTACTTGCCCACACTCAGCTTCAATTCACTGTAGCAGGATTGGCTGTAATGAAGTTGTAGCAAGTATGGTCGCCATCTTTGCCCTATTCTTTAGGTTATCTACCCGCGGTGACTGTCCTTTGGAAGAACTGCGAATTTCTAATGATGACTCAAAGGCCTCAAAGCCATTCGCTTTCCGTATGCAGAAGCTGCTTTCTGCGATTCTCTGCAATTATATTGTATCTTCTGGTATCAAGCTCTACTTTGTCGTGTACAGTGAAACAATGCTGAGTAGCTGGATGTACTCAAATTTTAAGATGATCAGCGTTTCGTGATACGATTTCTCTGGAAAACTGCCAGACAAGTGAAATGGACCAGATACATACGCGTTATTGCGCAAGTTGTAATAACAAGAAACGCCAAAACGTTATTTACATCTATCAAAGAAACTATCACCAGTCGAAAAGCTTTTATGCTGAACCGTTCAAGGCAGACATCAACAAGCCAAATTTATATCCAAGGCAAAGTGGCGTGATCTGCCACCAAAAAAGCGGCATATTTTTCCTATTGTTTCATTCCTAAAAAATTACTCATGACATCCCTGTTGACCAACGCGGACGAGATTTTTTTACGAATATTCGAGGCATACGGAGTGGTGCGAGTGAGCAACAGCCACGGGCACTGGCTCGCAGTTCTTGCGTTTCCTTCGATGTAGCCAAACGTACGGATCTGGTATCCCCTTCGTCTTTGACACCTCGCTGTGGTGTCAGAAGCCGAGACAGAACCAGGTACCTGCCGTTTATACTGTACGTTTTCTCCAACTAGTTCGCCAACCACTCCAAACACTGCCCTCATTCTAACCTGTTACCTCGAAAGCTTCAAGACTCCTCGGCTACACCACTAAATTCTGCCGGCTGTAGCCAATACCCGCTAAATTCAACCGCACTCGCATCAAATGCGACAAGGAAAATTCGAAGGATGCCTCCAGAACGACTCTTACATTCGGTGACAATTTGGAAATATCTCGAAGCGAATGCGTGGGGCTGTGATCATTCCGGGCGAATCGCGACACGTTTTGTATCACGAACAGATATAATAAGGCTGATTGATGGTTGATTTATATGATGGGTTTAACACCCAATGACCACCATACAATAATGAGATGCGCCGTAGTGAAAGGCACCGGAAATTTCGGCCACCTGGGGTGCTTTAACGTACGCCCTAATCTGAGCATATAAGCATACAGCATTTTCGCCTCCATTGAAAATACCCGAACATTGAATAAGTCCCAAAAATTGATAGGTAATGAGTGACGTGCTATACTATAAATGTTCTCCATGGGGAGCATTATGATTACAATAGACTATGGTAGTAAGGAATCCGTGCATTTTGCAATAATGATCATTTATCTTGTCAGCACAATGTTTACCAAAACTATTTTACGACTTGTCTAATTGTTTTATACGTCCCATTCGGTAGCTTGAGACGATAGTTGCTTAACAACTTAATGCATTTTCGTGGAAGATCGATTACCTTAATGAGATGTTTTTAATAAATGTTTTTTACATCTTGTGAATCAGCGACACGTTTTTCAAGAAGGGCGCTAGGACGTCATCATGTCTAGATGCTTTGAGTAAACACTGAAATCTCTTATTTCTGGTCGACACATATCTTGAAAACGTGGACTAATAGGTTGCGATCATTATAACTGCGGCAATACGTCGTATATAGCACGGTATTGTGTTTAGATACCCTGGTCTAAAACTAGCACTTGGTATTTTAACACCTTTGAAAATGCACATCAGTTAGGGACATAAGCTAGGCTCATTTTATTCGACTGCAAATAACGATAAAAATGGTATCTGAGATCACAAGAAGAAATCGCAGAGCCAGAAATATTGCACTGTAGTCACCATATTGTGCTTATTCACTTTTCTAAGTACCACTTCTTTTCTTGATACTGTGCTGAAAAATACAGCCTTTTGATTAGCTGTAACATTGAGATACAATGGCGGGTAACAGTTCTCTGCTTTTCTTGCCATATTCCTCAAACTTACAGGCATCGTTTGCAAGAACACCATAAACTAATTGTACGTACTATAAGCGAGTGTGAATTTTCAGGCTTTGCAGACAAGGGAAACTCGTTCGGCGTTCAAGAATTTCTAGTTATAGAAATCCTGGTGCCACATGTATGTGCACTACAGTCACGATCATTCTTTCTCCTAATTTGAACACTCGCTTGCCATACAGTGCTTCAGTACCGCTTTCTAGATTTCCCAGGGAACTTACTAATTCTATGTTGACATCGTCGACTTTTCAAGTAAGCTATCGTAAGTATATCTTTCTGCGATATGTCGGTGATTTTAGGAATGAAATAGAAATGAAATGGCTGCCTTGATTAGGTTCACTGAAGAAATAGGCACAAACACGGATATGGTTGGCACCACTCGTTGTTGAGAAATTTAGCCAGCACCACGTATACTGGCACGATACTTGACAATGTGCGCACATGAGCCGTGCATGAGCATTCTTGTACCTATGCTTCGAAAAGAGCGCGAATATTCCGCGTGCTCTGGACTGCAGCTGTACACGCTGCCGTCTCGCGAGGAATACTTCACCTAAATATCACACACTTTTCCTGTTAGCTGAGAGATGGCGCTAGTTCACAGAAGCCAAAATTACCATAGTATTAGTGGTGGAACAGCGGAAGAGTGTTGAAAAATTGCGGAATTCCTAATGCCTATAAGAGTTCAACGCATTAGCACCCTACTGATTACTTTTATCACTTAGTGCGAACTCTCATTTTATTATGTTACTCAAGAAATGTTTATTGCGCATTACTACAATGTATACAAAAAGTTGAAACTGGTTTTTGTTAGTGAAAATTGAACAAGGCTTCCTTTTGCCCAATGGACCGGGTGCTTTGAATCATGAGCTTTTATGCGTGGTAAGTGTTTTCAAACTTGCTGTTCACCCACTACGTGGTCTTCAGAGAATACGCACAGTAAGGTACGTGCATTTTGTAAAGGTGATTGGCTTTAATCAAAGAAGACGTTATAATAATCTCATTTATGAGTATCATTCCCCATCATGCAACCGCTTTAAATTTTTTACGAGAAAGATTCTCAAAGTGGTGTCAATTCACAGTAGAGTGAACTTGGTTATTTCTAAAACTCAATTCTTGTGGCCTTCTCAATAGGTCATTGTCAGCGGAATCTCTATTGTGCAGCTGAACAATTTTTAATTTAGATAGGATGATCTTCATCTCAAGTATCGAAACTGGTGTCATTAGTTTATTCTAACTATTCTATATATATTACTCATAATACTGTTATCTGATATCTTTTTCTTATATCTAAGTCGTTATTTGGCGGATCCCCCAAAGAGAACGTGACCCAGGAAATCACCATCATCAACGTCATCATCATTGTCACATTTTCTGACGCTTCAAATAAGAACATATTCTACAGAGATCTGTATGGCTGGGTAAAAATTCAAACTCATTCATACAAATAAAATGCACTCTCCAGCAACTGAAGTTTCTGAAGTTACACTGTAAAAACTGTAATTTGACCAGGTCCCTTCTTCAGGGGTGACTGTGCGGCTGGCGCCGAAGCGATTGACATTTTCTAAGAGCGTCCCCCCCTCGATCAGGCTTCTTTCCGCCATTTTCAGTGCTTCGGAGTTTTTCCACTGGTAGTGCAGACTGCGTGTATAGACCATTCTAACGATGGTGCCACTATATTGCGTAGTGGGTGGCACCGTCTCAGGTCTGGCAAACCACTGAAGCGTGAGAATCTTGTACGGTTGCAGCTGCTGTTGGTTTTTTACGTTCTGGCGTGCTAAACTTCGACTCAAATTATGCAGTATATAGTTAGGAGATGAGTCTGTGAGGCGTTCTGTAGTTTTTTGACGCAATTGGGGTGGGTTATGATGATATTCGATGACGCGCACGTGTCCCAAATAGTCGGTGTCGTATGTTTTCGGCACTCTTTCTGTTGTTGGTTGGATTTTTTTCTGTAAGAATATTTCGACCCGTCTTAGCAGGGCAAGCAAGTGCCGGTTCTCTCTGAATGTACAATGAAGTTCTTTCCTGGACTGTATTTCCTGGACTGTAGTTTGAATTAACTCGCGCTTAGTTTATGCTCTCGCTGCGGTTGCCACCCGTACGTCATTCGTGCGTGAGGGCACAGTTGCGATTTCTTGACGATGACTTCATTTGTTTGTTGCTCTCTAACTCTTGTCCATCTCATGCTCGAGCTCTGATGAACACTTATTGCTTGCCCGTTTAGTGCGCACTGATGAGAAATAAATTACAACTGATGGTGCATATGGTACACAGATAGCGATGCTAAAGTTTACTACCAATTCGCTTTTTTTCGTTTTAGAGTCGTGACATTTGATTGTATTGCGGTGGCGATAAAGTGAAGGTAGGTACAACGGTGGGTGCACTAGTGGTGCTTAGATGTTTAGTAACGGAAAGCGCCACACGGGACCACTTATGTTTGGTTGCGAATCTAACCCTATCCGGTGGTCATTTGACTGAGTGCAACAGCAAAATGTAAACTGTGAGAGGGCCAGGAGCAACCCACCTCCACAAATACTATAGAGCAGGTTAGCGAGCGGAACGCAGGGCATTCAAGGTTATTGCGGTACTTGCCTATGTAGAAGTTCTGTCGTAACACAAACGGTGTTCTATGCAACGGCAAACACTGAGCGTTTGGTGGGGCGTGCCGCATACTAATCACGTGGCAGTTTCTTTTTTTAACGCGATAGCGTTGAAGACCTCATGTCGCATAAATTCTGCCGTTGGCGTCAGCACCGTTGGACCGTTGGTTGTGAGTGAAAAATCGTCTGTGCGCGAAAAATTGACAAAGAAGCAAATAAAATAAAGAGTAAAATTATCGGTTCCACACAGAATTGAAGCCGGGTCGTTCAAGTGGCCCTACCTCAAAGCTAACATGTTACTTGTGGGAGCTACGAAACACTACGAAAATGCCACGTAGTGGAAGGAGTCTCCCTAATGCATTTAGTTAGACAGGTGTCATGAAGAAAACAAGCCCATTCAATTTCTAGGTGCGTTTGGGAGGCCATCAAACTACGTCGAAAAATCTGGGATAGTGCTGCCATCACCGCTAAAACACAGACACGAACTTTCAAACAGCTATAAAAATCCACACATATGTCCATCGAGGAGAAAACATATCATATCTTTCCAGAGACGTTGATCAAGCACACAGGAAACGCTAGATTATGTGGTGCCATCTGTGAGGCATTGTGAGGCTCTACGCCCTCCTCACGGCCACCTAAATCGGCACGCGCATTGGTTGCGCACGCCGAACCAGGCGGCCGTGCCCTCCTAAATGGCAAGCGCGTGGCGAGGATCTCGGAGGCTATGAGACTCATGCTTTATATCAAAAACCTGTATGTACCATTCGCGCTTGCGCGCTGGTACAATCTACTGCGTAAGTGCACGCACGCGCGCGCTCGTGCGTGCGTGCGTGTGCGTGTGTGTGTGTGCGTGTGCGTGTGTGCGTGTGTGTGTGTTTGCGTGTGCGGTTGGGTGGGTGGGGGGCGAAATTTTGCTATCGCGTTCAACTCTTGAATGCGAAGCTTAAGGGTCCCCCAATTTTTAAAGACGATAGTTGTGGTGTTTGCGAAAGACGTAAGAAGCACCGGCAGCACCACCATACAAAAAGACCTTTATTGTACGCAACACATCGAATATATACATAAAAGACAGACGCGCCCCCTGGGGGCGAAAGAACACAAAGTAAAAACTAAAACTGAATATAACATACTCCCTCCCTTATATGTAGTGATTAGTTGTTAGTAAGTGTTAGTAAGAAACCCCTATGCATGCACTGTACCTTTTACACGCTATATACACATACATATTTACACTACATACACACTGTGCTATACACACAGGCAACTAGTGGGTCTGATAGTCCTTGAGCCGGACCGGTGGCCGGCGCTCTCGGGACGGCCGATGGGGATGCTGCACGGCCGGACATGGTAATGAGCTTGCAGAGCTCTGTAGTACGCCAGGAGACCGCGATTGCGGCCCAGGAGAAGGCGGCTGTAGCATGGCTGGCTCCAGTACAGGCAGCTGCAGATCAGGAGCAGGCGACGGCAGTACGGCAGACTGGAGTAAGCCAGGAGGCGGCGGCTGCGACCCGGGAGAAGGCGGCGGCGGCAGGGCAGGCTGCGGCACTTGAACCGGAAGCTGTGGCGCAGGTAGCTCCAAACGTTAATATGGTGGACTCGTGCCCCTCGCAGGAACCCGGGAAAGCTTGAAGGCGTTCCATGTGCCGCCGTCTGCAAGTCGGAAAGAGGCAGGTCCCCTCTTCCCCAACACCTCAGTTGGGGAAGGAAAAAGAGCGATCCCCCTTGAAGTGAACGGACGGCTTCTTGATACGAACGAAATCACCCACAGCTATCTTTGGCTCCTTAGCAGCTCTCCTGCGGTCCGTGTCTCCTCTCCGTCCGTGACTCTTTACTGCTTCGCTGTTGAAGCCGGACCCTTTGGCGCAGTCGCGCCAGTTCCTTTGCTGGGTCTTTAGCAAACGCTGGTGCCGAAAACCCCACAACATTCAATCTGGTTCGGGGCATTCGCCAATGCAGTAGAACTGCTGGGGCAACTCCAGTGGTAGCGGTAAATAGAGAGGTAGTCCGTAACTGCTTGTCGGATAGGTCTCCTTTCGAGGAGTGAAACCTGGATGAAGTTCTTCAGAGTTCGATTGAACCTCTCGACTTGCCCATTCGCCTGGGGGTAATATACAGACGAATGAGACAGCTTGAAGGCTCGGTTTTGAAAAAAGGTTACAAATTCACGTGAAGTGAACTGCGGCCCATTGTCGCAAACAATCTCTTCCGGGTATCCTTCACGGGCAAAAACACTGATTAAAAAGTCTTTCACGGTGCTTGTGGCCACTTCGCTGCAGAAATATATCTCTGGCCATTTGGAATGGTAATCGACCAGTGTTATAGGAAATTGGTTATTGTGAGGTTCATGTTCTAATTGGCCAACAATGTCTAGGCCCAGCTTCTGCCATGGCCTTTCAGGCCAGTCAATAGGCTGCAATGGCGCAGGCGATGTTTTGGCAGACTTATCTGCCTCCAAGCAGATGTGACAGTTTTTCACGGCAGATTCAGCTTGCTTGTCCATCCGTGGCCACCAGAATAGCTCACGAAGTCGCGTCTTTGTGCGCATGATGACCGGATGTGCCTCGTGGGCAACAGCGATGAACTGAGCCGTGAGAGAGGACGGAACAACAAGGCGTTCTGCGCGCAGTAGAAGGTCATCAACAACAGAAAGTTCTTCGCGCACAGAGTGGAAAGGTTTCGCCTCCTCTGGTATGGACTTTTGTGGTGGCAAAGAACCGAGCACGAACGACTTGACCGTTTGCTGACAACCATCGTTGAGGACGGCTTGCTTGAATTCTTCCTTCGTCACGCAAGCCGACTCGACCGACGACACAATTTCTTCATCCTTGGCCAGCTGTGCCTGCGCGGCAGGAGCTGGCAGCCGAGAAAGAGCATCTGCCACCGTGTTGGTGGACCCCTTGCAGTACTCGACAATGAAATTGTAGCATAGGATTCGCGCATTCCAGCGTGCAATTCGAAGTGGCCTTCTGCCACGTCCTTGCGAAGACAGCGACGATAATAACGTCTGATGGTCCGTTCAAATCTTGAAATGGCGACCCCAAAGGTAAGTGTGCCATCGTTCGCACGCCCAAATGCATGCCAAAGCTTCGCGTTCGCCAACCGAGTATTTCTACACCTTGTCTGTACTTTCGTACAGACAAGGTACGAGACGCGAAAGCCACTGTGCGGAGCTCATGGCCATTTTGCTGCTGCAGAACGGCTCCCAGCCCACAGTCAGAAGCGTAGGTCGACACGATGACTGGAAGTGATGGATCGAACATGTGGAGAGCTGTACTTGAAGGAAGCATTTCCTTGAGCCTCCGGAAACTGCTGTCTGCTTCGGCTGACCAGATGAATGGCTCATTCTTGTGAAGCGGAACGCGCATAGGCTCGACCACCTGGGCCAAGCGGGGAACAAACTTGGAATAGTATTCTACAAGACCCAGAAATGAACGGAGGGCAGCAACATCTGTTGGCACTGGAGTGTTAACTACCGAGTCTACTTTCTCTGGAAGCGGCGAGATACCTTGTGCAGTGACCTTATGCCCTAGGAAAGAAAGTTCTGGAACGTCGAAGAGGCACTTGTCGTTCAATTTCAGGCCTGCATACTTGACTTTCTGCAAGACCTTTGTTAGGTTCAAAAGATGTTCTTCTGCACTTTTCCAAAAGACTATGACGTCATCAATGTAGAACAACACACCAGGGCAGCCATACGGAATTGTGGCCATCATCGTCTGAAATGCCGCTGAGGCAGAAGCTAACGCAAAGCAAACTCTCTTGAACCGAAAAAGTCCTTCATGCGTGATGAAGGCTGTCAGGTCCCTGCTGTCAGGGTGCAAAAAAACCTGATGGTAGGCAGAAGCCAAGTCAAGTTTTGAGAAGTGTGTTGCACCTACCAAGGCATGAAGGAGTTCCTCTGTATGAGGCAACGGGAAGCTGTCTGGTACAATAGCCTTGTTAGGCTCCCGGAGGTCAACACAAATTCTGATGGTGCCGTCTTTCTTGTCAACGACAACAATGGGCGAAACCCATTCAAAAGCATCGATGCGTTCGATGATGTCAAGGCGTAGCAACCTGTGAAGTTCATTTGACACTGGTTCCCGAAGCGAATATGGAAGACGGCGCAGCTTCGAAGATACCGGCTGCACGCCTTGCCGAATCTTGACACGATGCGTGAACCGCTTAGCAAGACCCAACTCGGGACTGAAAAGTGAACCGAAGTCGTGTTCCAAGGCAGGCGGAAGGTTTGCTTGCCTGGGTTGCTCTATTGACTGCATCGGAATGTGACAAGGTGTCGGGTCATTACCACGCGGCAGCGAGGCAACGGACGTGTGCAGGCACTCAAGAGTGGAGCCCTGTATTCGAAGATTTAGGGCCTTAATGCTGTCAAGGCCTATCAGACAAGTTTCTTGGCGAACGATGTAGAAAAGAAGTGGTGCAGAGCGCCCTTTAAACTGAACGTCTGCCTGGAAACAGCCTAGCACGGAAATTGGCCGCTTCGAATAGTCAAACAAAGTGACATGCGGAGCTGGGAGGAGCAAACTGCCTTGAAAATGTTGGTAAAATTCTTGCTCTGATAGAATTGAAACAGATGACCCTGAGTCAACAAGGAATGACAACTTGACATCCGCTACGCGTACTTGTATGTAAATTGCGCTGCGAGCGGGATGCTGCACAGTCAAAACTTGCTCAGAACTTCCCCCTGACAAAGCATCGTCATCGATGCCAACTTCACGAATCCTGCCTTGCATTTGACGCTTGCGGTTGCATACTTTCTGAAAGTGGCCCTTGATACCGCAAAACAAACACTTCTTTCCCTGCGCAGGGCACTGTGACGCTGATGCGCGGTGATTCCACGAGCCGCATCAGAAACAGTGTGGTGAAACGGACCGGCTATCTCTGTCTCGCCGAGGGGGGCGGAGCCCCTGCGGCGCACGCCAACCGCTAGCGCTTGGAGAGTTTTGCTGAAAATGCGCTTTTGGCTGGAAATTGAAGTTTCGCGAAGAATGCGAATACTGGGAACGACGCCGTACAGAAACAGGCTCGACCGAAGCAGAAAAGTTCTTCAGCTCTTCAGGTGCTTGCTTAAACTGAAGAGCGATCCGCACTGCGCTTTAGAACAAAAGGGAGGAACCCTCGAGCAGCAACCGTTCACGTACGCGGTTGGAAACAACGCCGGCAACAAATCGGTCCCGCAGAGCATCATCTTGTGAAGCGAACGAACAATGCGAAACGAGCTCCCGTAAAGCAGCAACAAAGTCATGAACGGACTCGCCTGCGTGTTGGCTGCGGCGGTGAAAACGATGACGCTCGACGACGACGTTACCCGACATGGAAAACTGCTGCCGTAAGGCGATGAGTGCAGCCTCGTACTTGTCAGTAGCGGCCGCGGGAGGCTTCTCTTGTACTTCCGGTGCTGTGGTGCTTGATGGTGCTGCGGCATTTGACCCTGCAGGTAAAGTCCGGTAAACACGCTCCCTTCCACCCCCAAACAATGCAGAAGAATGGCCTTGCGTCGCGCTGGTGGGAACTCAGCTGCTCCGGACGCTAGAAGGTAGACTGTTAAGGTCTGCTCCCACTCCTCCCATGGAAGTGACGGCCGGCCGGGCGTCGGGAGGAACGGCGGCGGCGAAGCAAGGCCGGAGAAACTCATGGCGGGGCGGACCCAGACGACACTCGATGCTGAAGGTAGCTTGACGTGTTTATCCCATCCTCGTCGCCAATGTGGTGTTTGCGAAAGACGTAAGAAGCACCGGCAGCACCACCGTACAAAAAGACCTTTATTGTACGCAACACATCGAATATATACATAAAAGACAGACGCGCCCCCTGGGGGTGAAAGAACACAAAGTAAAGACCGAAACTGAATATAACAGTAGTTTTTCATGGGGACCTTCGACGCAAACTTTTGGTCTTTCTGTCTGTTCGTCTGTCTTTCTGTACAGTTGTCTGTTTGTCCACGTTTAACTGTACCGGGTACTTTTTCCTGTAGTTCTCAGAACAACCAAAACTGGCAAACCGGCTTCCCGTTGACCTTTCATTAGCTGATATTGCCATAAAAGAGGTGAAAACCCGCATTTCAACCTAAAATATAATAAATTGTTTGACAACACCACTCACTGGCGTTTGCCATGCAATATTACTATGGTATTACATGTCACATTTTGAAGACGGTATCTAAGGTATGTGTGTTGCTAATGCGTGAAAGTTATTTTCGCTTCATTTGTTTGTAAATGAAGGCATTTTTATTGTTTTTCTGAGCAAAAACGTCACTGTCTTCGATGCACACTCAGGCCCGAAATATTTTAATAATTCTTTTATTTGCTTGTTTCCTAATATTTTGGTAACGCTCATTATAATCTTCATTGCTCAGACTCAACGACGCTAATACCGATGACGAAAGTTGTGCGGAACAAGCTCTCTAATGCTAGCTCGTTAAAACAAGCATATACGAGTGGCAGTGGTGCGTTGACGAAGCCACTGGGGTTAGCACAAGTAGTCTAATCAGACTCAGAATGAATTATCAAAAAAAAAATATCAGGCATCACGTTATTGGCAAGAATGAATATAAATTTGCGGTTAATTCCCACATAGTATAAGGTGTTTTTACCATAGTAATTGTTAAGTAGATTGCACAACGATGTCATTGCTCCCAATGGTACATGCATATCGCTATGAGTAATCATGCATAGGATTACCGATGAAGTTTTTGCGCGATTTGAGGCTTTGAACAAATTTGAACAAATTGAACAAATCTTCACCCACTCAGATTTGTTCAAAAATCTGAGTTGGTGAAGATATAGCCTTTTTTGCCACAATACTGCCAAACTTACAATAAACTCGCGGAGCGCGAGAGAATCGGGTGTTCGGCACGCAAAGATTCTTTAAACGCGGCTTGTACGATACCACGAGACGCCAAATGAGCTTTCTGTTGAATATTAAGATCATGTGCCTTCGCCGTCGATTCGAGGAGAGATCAAATAAAAAAATAAGGACACAGACATGCTTCTGTCTTCTTTGAGACTCATTTCATCCTTGTGCCGCGCTTGCGCTGCAACCACTCGCTTCATGGTATGCTGGCGGCGGTGATCACCACCCTATACGATGGGCACTGCTTCGCTATTGAGTAATAATTTGCACTTCTTGAATTATCACTAGCGCCCAGCCATCACCATCCTGCAAGAAAATTCAAACAAGTGTTATGTCTTTGCTAGATTGTATGAGACCGAACAGAATACCTGGTGCGCACTAAGGTCTTTATGTCAGAGACAAATGAAGATCGACGTGGACTACAAATATTTTTATGTGACTAAGAAATTTAGTGATTCGAATGATAAAGAAAAAACACGTAGTTCTCCATACAAAAAAACTTCGTAAAAATAAGTAATGCCGGTACAATCTTGCATAACATTCACCAAGACACACAGGCATCTTAAGAAGTAACAAGTGTTTTACAAAAGAGACATGCGCGAAGACGCATGTACGTTGTTTAAAACTACATCTTGCTTAAAGGCTTGTGGTGCAAAAGCGGAGAAGTGTTCAACCTGAGTCAATCTTCCCCGCCCATGTGCTGGCCCGACACAGGCCATACACCTTTGTGTACATCGAGTGGCTGATCACTAAAAACTTTGACATATTAGGCAGTTTGTTGTTCTTCACCAATGAATGTATCGAAGCCGAAACATTTTAGGAGCACTTGCTCTGTAATAGAAAATAAGAACAAAGGAAGCTTGGCATACGTGTGGTGAACCAATTTATATATTTATTTATTTTTTATTATTTAAGTATTTGTTTTAATATTTCTTACCTGTTCAATTTATTTATTCATATGGTATTACACAATGCCCACTTCTAACTGTATCTTTCCCCCGTGCCGGGATAGGGCTGTAAACTAGGTGCTTAGCGGCTTAACATGTCTGTTATTACAGGTAGCAGTTCGCGTGAGTCATTGGTTTCTACGTAAACATGCAACAATTAAATCTAGCAATGTGAAATAACCTGAAAAACTGGCTGATCTCCAACAATGTCACAGTCGGTGACCGCCTTCAATTATTTGAAGACGGCGCACAATACACAGATGTTGCAGGCAAACATTCGAGAGCCGTAATTCTTGGCGCCTTGGGTTGCCAGTTTTTTGTTCTATTTATATTTTCTCTATATATCATACATTTTTATGTGGGGTTTAACACCCCAAAACCACCATACGATTATGAGAGACACCGTGGCGGAGGACTCCAGAAATTAGGACCGCCTGGGGTTCTTTAACGTGCACCCATATCTGAGCACAAGGGCCTTGGCATTTCTGCCTCCATCAGAAATGCAGCCACCGCAGCCGGGATTCGATCCCGTCACCTGAGAGTCAGCAGCCGAGTACCTTAGCCACTAGACCCCCATCAACTACACTTGCGAGGTAATGAATAATTCGCTTGAAAATGTCCACGCAAGCTATAGTTTAAAATGGCTCATAGCGATGAGCGTTATCAATCTAATCGGCCTTATAACTTAGCACCGTCATTTTGAAGCAGCACATATGGTAAATAAAAGATTATGTTATTGAACAATATGGCCACAGATTCAATGGTGTGCTACGGAAAGTATTTGCACAGAAAAATGCTGTGGATACTCACTGGCGATAAAGTACCTTGTAATGGTACTACAGGTGTGGCAGAAAGGAAATAAGTGTACAGTTAAGGGCTCGTTTTCTTTCTTAGACACATTGTAAAAATATGAAACAGAAAAATATGCCAAAGCAAGAAAGCAGAGGGATGATATTAAAAGAAATTGTAATGAAATCGTGAAGCACAAAATGGCAGGATATGAAAGCATTCGTTCCTCCATTTATTCTTGATTCCGTCCGTACATGCATCCGTCTGTGTGACCGTCCATGCGCCCATGCACTCGTCCGTGCGTGCGTCTGTTCGAGCATCCGTCCCTGCGTTCGTCCATGCATCCGCCTCTGCGTCTGTTCATGCGTCCATCCATGCATCTGTCTATGTGTCCGTTCGTCCATCTAATCAACACTCCAAGGGCTGCCATCTCGTATCTTTTCATCATATATTCCTGATATAGGAGCGCCGCCATCCAGCGGACATTTCAAGGACTAAACGAGAGGTGGCACACGCACACTTTTTTACGGCTTGCGCTTCGGGTCTACTTCTCACCTTTAACCACCTCGAGTTCATGGTGTATACTAGTTCACTGTGTTTATGGCACTGCGGTCCAACGCCCGCTAAACCTTTCTAAAACCAAGAAGGTTCCACCCAGCGAGTATAACGTAGCAACCTTTCCCTGTCAGATAGTGCTCAATGTACAGGCCAGTAGCTGCTAATGGGAAATGAGAGACAAGAGAATTTGGCTTTTACTTTCTTACGGCTTGCGCTTATATCTACTTCCCACCTTCAACCACCTCGAGTTCATGGTATATACTAGTTCATTGTATTCATGGCACTGCGGCTCAACGCTCGCTGAACCTTTCTAAAACTAAGGAGGTTACACCCAGCGAGTATAACGTAGCAACCCTTTCTTGTCGGATAGTGCTCAATGTACGTGCCAACGGCTGCTAATGGGGATCGCAGCGTGCGCGTTAACTAAAAGCCAAATGCTTCTGTCCCTCATTCCCCCTTAGCAGCCATTGGCATGTACATTGAGCACTATCTTTTATTGTTCAACAACGCACCTGAAGAAATCTCCCACCAGCACCACCTTGCAGGTCAAAATGTTATACTACTTACACACTACAATGGCTACGAGGGACGAACAGGTGCTGCTATAAGAAGCTTCGCCCCTAAAAAGTGGACGAGATGACTTGCCGTGGGCAGGGACCAAATTTGCAACCTTCCATAACTCGGCCGATGCCCTGCAATCTCAGCTACTACGGCGACTATACCCCCGTCCTCTTCATGGGGTGTATATGTGCATTAAACGTGAGAGCGTATGTGAGTGCGACCAGTAGCCATGACAGCGAGTAAATGTGAAACACTTTTTGTGAGCTTGTTTTCGCGTCGCGTCGCACGTGAACGTAATACGTGGCAAGTGATACATAGCAAGTACTCGAAGGGGAAACCGTAAATTAAATTGTTGAATGAACCAGGACAATATACTTGAAATAAATTGAGTTTGCTGCCGTACATAGCACAAGTTTTCATTTGATCGTACATATATTTTAACATATTTAAAACGTGTGCATAATACGGCTTTGTGAGTGACAGTAAGTTGACGGGGTTGACCGCTGTTATGCAAGTCATTCTAGGAGATAATTATATCATTGCATAACCTCGAAGCGTTAAAACCTATGCTTTCTAAGTTTATTCAGCAGAGTTTCAAAACCATATGAGAGAAGGAGGAAGAAAACTTTATCGGGAGTCCGCCGAGGTGGTGGGGCTGGCCAATGTGCCTAAGGGACAGACAGGAGTCCTTGACTCCTCAAGGCTCACGTTAGATGTTCAAGGGCGGGGCTGAGTAAATAGGCTGTCACTGGAGGTTGTCACTAGAGGCTGCGTACTGGCTATAGACATTAATTCCTCGACATTTCTGTAATATATGCTCAAGAGTGGCTCTGAATTCGCTCCGTTCGAACTTCTCCATTTCATAGATATCGAGATGTGGGAGACAGCAGGATTCAGATACTTCCTAGTTTCTAACCACCACCATTTGAGAGATTGTTTCTCCGAATTGCGGGTGGGGGCCGAAAATATGAGGGCATAAGTTAATTTTAATATTCGGCATTTTACGTTCCAGAGCCCCCCTGTGATTATAAATGGCGCCATAATATAGGACTCTCAAGATTTCGGCTATCTCGTGTTCTATAACGCGCACAAGCATCAAGGGTATGGTCCCTCTCACGCGACCAGCGTGACAAGGACCAAATCTAACATTTCCGGGCGAGCAGCCAAGTACCCTAAAAACTGACCCGCCATGCTGAACTCACAGCTTAATATAAAATGTTTCTCTGTACTGAGCTGAAGCATACTTTGAGACTAGAATAGTCGGTAATTTATCTTCAACGACCAGTACTGAGCGGACAAAAAACAAAAGAAAAAATAGAGGCAGCGCTTGACTCTGTTCCTTACCTACATGAAAGCACATTACTTTCGGTTCGCGTTTAAACCTTGAGCTAAACCTAAATATTATCATAACGCCTCCTAACTTCTTAGAGGGCCACTTCCCAAAGCTTTTATTTTTAATGTCTGAAGATATTCTTCATTTTTTGAGGCCGTTCAGCTCTCCCAATTGTCCGTCATAAGTGTACCTTCTTCACGGTGAGCTAATATCGTACCTACACTTTGTGACACATTGTGCAGCTATTCACTATTTAGCCTACCTCATAATACCGTGCAGAGGACCAGCTATTTGGAAGGATCCAATAAGAGTCATTGCCTTGGAACAAGCTTAGTCAAGCAGATCATGATAATGATAAAAATGTGGGACTGGAAGAAAGCTTTCTGATTATTATAAAGTTATTCTAACGTAAAACTGTATTCACTAGCGAGATGAGGGTCCATAACATTAGCAAAAGTATCTCTTGAGTCGATAATTTTACAATTGTGACCATGCCCGTTGAGGTGCCATATCTTGTAGGGACGCATGTCACAGGTCCCGTTAATTAAGGAGGCGATCGCTGACTAATGCCAAGGGCTGAAGTACCGGCCCTTCGAACTACACCACGAAAGAACAATTAAGAAATGCTCCTATTTGGCGTGCCAGCAGGCGCCGGCTGTGATCCAAAGAACTAGTCAAAGCAAACAGTTGATAAACAAAACAAATTTATATTCTCATATATGGCAGATCAAACGATACACAAATATCCAGTCTCGGCAATAGTTCAATATAAAATTTCATTGATCTAACAAGGACTACACAGTACAATTAGATACACACAAAACAACGGACAAAACAACAATATGCACTACAATGCAATCACATGCATCAAACAACCAAGACATTTATTCAGTCCAAAGTTCTTAGATCAAAATTGAATGTTTCTTTCTTAGGAAGACTCACTCAAAGTTCAGTGCTGTTACCGAAGTTTCTCTTTCAGGAAAGATCGTCTTCAAATGTCCGCACTCCAAGCACCAAACTTCTTCGCCGCAAACACGTCGGCTTTTCACGTGTTTCGATTGCAGGACGTGTCTTTGCTCTCTGGCAGCAGACTCACACTATTCTTGTGCTGGTAGCACCAGTCTTCACCCTTCATGCAGAAATCCTCTTCATTACTTGCTCTGTCACTGACGACAAAAGCCTTCACCAAAACTAGGTGGGAAAACACTACGCACGCTTGCGCAAAGCTTCCTTCATCTACCGCCTACGCACACTGGAGTAAACTGTCTTCGTCTTCTACCTGCGCACACTGGTTTCAATTATCTTCAACTCCTCCCTACGCACATCGGCGTAAACTGTCTTCCTCTCATCCATACGCACACTGGCGTAAACTGTCTTCATCTCCTCCCTACGCACACTGGCGTAAAGTGTCTTCATTTCCTCATTTCCCTTTACCGCTGCTATCATAAATACCTTCGCGCTAGATTCCAAAATATGTAATTGTTTGGCAGGTGTGATGCAGAGCCAAGGCTGGGGAACGAGCAAAACGTATCGAGAGTCGTCTGCGACACGTGACGCAACTCTGCGTCACCACACCCCTTTCCTTCGAGACCTTTCCAGGGCTTGCTCAGCGGCTGATTTGAGGAGGTTGGTCGGCGAAACTACGCTTTCGAGGGGGAGAGAGGGCACGCCCGGGTAGTCTTTGTATGCTTGTTTTTTTTTCCTTAGCGTTGACCTTGACACGTCTATCTGGTGCCTGGTATCGCCGCCATCGCCAGAATTTGGCAGCGCGCGCTTTTTTGGAGCTCGTTTGTCAACATGCCCCTCACTTTAATAATATTGTCACATAATATTCAAAACAACAAATATGAGCACAAACAGTCACCAAACGCTAATTGTCTGTAACATAGCCCGTCGCTCATGGCGCGTCACATTCACAACAGAAGTCTCAATACAATTTCACATTGTAATTCAATTTCACAACACATAAATTATAACCACAGGCACATAAGTACAACAATCCATGGTACATTTCCAACAATACAAACTTATAAAGTTCTACCTTTAAAGCATTTGTACAATCATCCTGATCACATCACGTAACGCAAAAAAAAAACTTTGACCCACTCGACATACATTTGTGACAGAGGATAACAATGACACAACACATTGAGGTTGAACGTTTCCAAACACTTTTTGATTCAACTTCAGCGCCTTTTCTGTGTACTGTGAGCCGCGCTTACGCCCCTGCTTGCGGTGCTCGCTTAAACTTTTCTTAATTTTTTTCATTCTGTTACGGTGAGCCCTTATACACGAAGGTATCCGAAGTGTCGTCTCTACCAACATTGGCACTTTTGACACTGTTATATGACCATCCCGTTCAACCGACCTTGTCTGAATATTTCCCAGCTTGTTCACGTTATGACGTTGCACCTGGCTGGCCAACTCCATCACCTTTTTACTGTTGGTCGGTTGAGGTCGCTCCGCCACAATTCCAGCTGCATGGCACGTTTTCTTGTTTAAAGCAACGATCTCCCGATTCACAGTCTTTTGCACCCGGGCTTCTCCTTGAGCTTTGGTTAAATTTGTCGCGGGATGCTCCTCCACTGTATCTCGCGGTCTCTGTGTCGGCGAGGCCTCTATCTTCGGGTCTTCCCCCGAACGTTCTCGATCGTACAGCCCTCGCGCCTCGCCGATCTTTCCGACAATGAGGTCGTACAGGGGGGTCGTCTTACACAGGGCAGTAACATTCCCTCTGAAAAAGGGAGTTTCAACCTCAACCACAGCTTCAGGCAGCATCCGAACAGAACTATTGACTAGGCAAACCATCTCAGTTTTTACTGTTAACTCCCCTTTTCATACCAAGTGTCTCCTCACAATAACAGTGGAACTTCCGCTGTAACATTATTCCGGTGTAACATTATTATAGCTGCAACATTATTGGCTCGAACGCGGGTCATACCCTCCGCCACATCCAAAACTCAACAGACACGAAGGGGCTGACTATAGGCGTCTTCAAAGCAACACTTTCACCCATGGAGTACTATTGCACCATTTGAGGTCAACATTGCACAGCTACATTTGTACTCACTGCATTGTGGCAGACACTCTGGCGCACCTCCTACTGCATTGAAGATTAAGCGTTCCAAGGCTAAAAGCAACAGCACCAGATGCGGACCAAGACCTCTTCAGTATAACGTGGGAGGCGGCGATCTCCCGGACGGACCTAGTCGAGCAGCGTTAACTCGTAGCTCGAGCCCGGTCGGCTGTGTAGGCCAGAGGTTTTTAGGATAAGGGACCCTCCCACCTTCACTCACCAGCTTAATTCAATAAATGTTTTTTTTTCTCTTTCCCTGGTAAGATGCATCCTATCTCTACAAATCATGAATGCAAAACAAATTAACGTCACTAGACTTAACCTAATCATATCACATGACCGTTCAGTGCACGACATAAGTGTTTCCCGCAGCAGCACTTCCCTGAGTTGTTGCCCTTAGTTTTGCCACTGAGTTTGAAAGGAAGTTTCTCGTTTATGCGGCATGAACACTTTTGTAAGGGACGACAATAAACCCCGAGAAAAAAAGCGCCATCTTCACTCTGGCTTTATTGTCATACCTTTCATTAGCTTTTTTTCATAGTGACATGAATAGCAATAAACAAAATATCCCAAAAAGTAAGTATTCTTAGTTTTATCTCATTTTCATTATTGCAGATATTCTTCTAAAAAGATTTCCTGAATAAAGTATAGTATATTTCGATGCAGAGGTAAGTGTGTTTAGATGAGGCTTCGTGACCAACACAGACGTTTCATCATAATTCTATTTTATCGCTCTAGATGCGATAAGCGAATTGTCACTTCGCTTTTTCGCAAAATAACACCTAAGCCATCCATTGAAAAAAACGCGTGGTTAAACTATTGAACTAAAGAAATCAAGGCTTTCATTTACTCTGGTACGTGAATCAACAGTTCACTTTTGTTTATTGGATTCCGCTTATAGTTTCTGAACACATTCTGAGTCATATCTGTGTCCCTGTTTTTTGTGCGCTGCATTATACTTGCAGATCACAAGCAGAGTTACTTTGCGCAAGTCACTTTTTGCCTGTACATAACAACTTTCTGGTACTTAATTGAGCACATTGATTTCGCGAGATCGCTTCTACAATCTGCTAACGGAATTTGGTTCGCTCGCACTCACTGAACATGCTGTCAGCATTCGCATTTTTTTTTTATCTCAGACTGTATCTTATGCGTAAGAATATCATTTCTATATTCTCCTTTTGTCTCAGGCCAGACATACCATTGCATGGAAATGGATTCCACGTCATTGTTGTACACCTGGCCATGAACAAGCCTACGCAGAAGCGAAAATGGCGCGTATTATCAGTAACGTCATACGGAATCATTTTTCTCTGTATGCCAATAATAATTTGCTAACTCTATGAAACTGTAATGACACAATTATTAGTAACCCTAATAATTTCTAAGAGCTCATCTACATATCATACTCTCTTAATGCTTTTCGGCATTCATTCCGACTAAGAGACCAAAAAATGGTAATAGGTATATGAGGGTTCAAAACACTAACTGAAGTGTGCCACTCGTCAGACTATTTACCACGTTCTGAGCGTGTGCGCTCAATACGCGAACGAAAGATAGTCGCACACAGTCACAAACGTGTCGTAGGTCGTATCCGCGTAGATTGCCGACCGCTTTCAGAGAGAATCTTTTGGGTACCTTACAACATCCAAACCATGGTTAACGGCGTTTAAAGGGCCTATTGTGGTTTCTTAGTGAGACAGGTTCAATGCTTCTCTGTAGAGCACCTAATGGGGTGTAAACACTCGCACGCCTCCGGCCCCACGCAGGCTCGGTGTACTCAGTATGTCATACCGTAGTCACCTATTATGACACCTCCCTGTTCCTCTTTCTTTTCCTTTTCCCTTACGCTCGTGAAGAGTAGCAGGCTAGAAACCCTCTTTTCAGGTCATCCCCTCCTCATCTTTATCATTATACATATTCTAGTGCTTTGCCTTTTTCTTATTCTCAACTGGGTGTTTATGTGTAAATTTCGTAGACGAGAGCAACCTCCCAATCTCTTTTGGTAAATGTCACCAACGTCTGGTCACGAACAGAAAAAGCAGTCGTGTGAATATTGCACGCGTAAGAACAAGCGAATCTAGAAATTTCATAGTACGGTGGATATGGGTGAACCTTACCCACTACCTCGCCAGCTCTTTCATTAGGTATGCGCCATGCACGAAGGCAACAACCACAAAAAACTTCCTAAAGTGCTACGATATAGACATATCCTGAATCAGCAGATCCTATTAATTCGCCGTTCGCGTAAAACATAAATGCTTGATTTTGTGCGCAGACATATACGCGTAAACCGAGCCGTCGATATTGTTCACCAGCATTGGCGTACCAACGTTGACATTTCCATACTTGCGGTGCATAACTCTGTCATCGTGGCCACTGTAGGCCAGGGATGTATATGTGGTGCTCAATTTCACTGTACACAGGAATCCTAACCTTTTTGCGAGAGCACACGATTGCTTCTTTAGTATTAATAATCTCCTCAAGCGACTACGCTCTTCTTAGGAGAGTTTAGATATTCATTTCATTTAGACCGCATAAAGAAGTCTAGGAAATTGCCATTATTTTTTTGTTTCTTGGTGGTATCAAAGCCATAAATTTTGTGAGCAGAAAGTATTGATAGTAATGAATGTTTTGTTTTCGCTGGCTCTAAAAAATTTGTGTATTAAGCGAAGGTACAGTCTGATGGCTACAAAACGACGCTGAAGAAGAAGAAGTCTGCCGACGCCCTGCAGCAACGTAAATCCTCGGATTTTACAACAAGATATTCGTATACTCGAAACGTTGGACAAAGGCTTTCGGTTGCAGCAAACGCAGCAACTGCTGATACGCTGCCACGAGCGCCAAAGGTAAGTGTGCATAGACTTCTGTACGAATGACGATAGTTATATCACGAGAACAAAACGACGACTAAGAGACAAGAAGGACACGAAGAACACGAGTCTGTCTCTGTGTCGTCGTTTTGTTCTCGTGCTATAGCTATCGTGATGCCATACCAACTAGCCCAAGTTGCCACACTTCTGTAGGAAGTTATGCTGTAAACGATGTGCCGAGCTGCGGGTGTTTTCTTTCTTTATAACTGTTTTTAACGTAAATGCTGACGCACTTCTGCATTGCTAAGGGACTCTACTGGACCAGGCATAGATCTGTTCAATAATCAAGAGAGTGGCACGTGCACTCAGCTTTTGACGGAACAATGGAACTAAATGGGATACATGCAATCAACAACACGAGTCGCAGCGTATTACCTTGAAAACGGTGAAGGCCTAGCTTTTTAGTGCAGCAACGCAGAAAAAAGGTGCTATCACTTATAGGAGAAGCCCACTGCACATGAGCAGTTGCTTTTTTTAACCTGGGGCTTGGACAGGTTCTTTTCTCGAAGATTATCTTATGCGATTTACAGAAGAGGCTCGATATTTGCACGCACAGTGCGACTATTTCCGCTGTGTCGCCAGTGAAATTTTTACACCAATGATAATGAAGCGGTTCACGGCCAGCTCCCCTGCACCTTCGACAAAGCAACGCGATACGACGCCATAATAAAAAAAAACTTCAGCACAGCGCCCAGCTGAGGTGCCCAAATGACCCTGTTAAGCATAGCCCTCTTTGTTTTTTCAACCAGTGTTGCCAGAGCATTGAGCATTTATGGAGTTAAGACTACAGTGGCTAAAATTTCCAGCCAGTCCGAAATGCGATGCTTCATTTTTCGAATGCACCTATGCTTGTGGAGCGACCTCGTTTGCGAGTTTTGTCTGTTACTTGGACAAAGACACTTAACAATTAGTCTACGTGTTTATGCTTACTTGTAGAAACACAACCATGTATTCAATTTCAATAAATTCTCGATCCCAGTAGATCTTCGTACGTGTACCTAACTCTGTTTTACGAAGTCGTTTGAATTATGACATCATTTTAAGTATTTTATAATTGCTGAATTCATAACATTGCATGAGTGCCTCAGAGCAAGTACTCCCTAATGAATATTGCTTCCAGTTTTGTAAGCTGAAAGAATCCCTGCACCTTCTTGCTTCTTAGCCATTACATGAAGAAATAATGCATCTTACATGTCACTAATGCTCTAATTGTACACGTTGTGCATTCTAAGATGCTGCGAACTCAAATCCTGCATAGCGTCGTTAGCTCCGTTATCGGTTAAATTGAGCGCAAAACAACTCTCGCCAGTTTCTGTATTCGTTACAAATGACCGAAATTAACTTTCCTCGCGGGACACAGCGAAGTACCTTAGCATTAAAAAGTACAAAAGTTTAAGATAATGCTTTTCATTTTTTTAGCGTCAGGAGGAAGAACAAAATGACGTGTGAGGCAATTTTCCTGTTATTTTATTTTTTCTGTCTTTGTTCTTCCAGTTTGTTACATTCCAAATATGATAAAATGTGATTTTCTCTCCGTATAAATTAATACCACTTGGGTTCGTATTTAATCTATCGCAGGCGATACAACCAGGCTAACATCACGAACAATGTCACGCTTGGGTTCCCAGCCGAATCACCGAGGTAGTGGGGGTAAGTGTACTGCGCTGATGTAAACTTTGTAACTTGACTAAATCATGTCTAAATCATTATTCTCCCTTACCCGCAGTACAACATGTCTGTTTTTTCTTCTTATGCGACAAAGCATAGTGCTTTTAATGATGAACTTGTTAGTCTGTCTTAATGTGTTATTGACGTCGAAAAAGTGTAGGTGTAAACATGCAGCTGCAGGAACCATACATTAGCCTGTGATAGGTATAAATTCTGCAATAGTGGAAAGTGAACGTACGGTACAATATGGCTAACGTGGTTCGCATTATGAGGAATTGCAAAAGTGGCACTTTTGTGCGTAATGAGATGTAGTCAAGCTTCGGGGCGAATATAGTGTGCGACTTTGTGGAAGTGGTCATGGGTTTAATGATGGCCGCGGGGGTGACATTTAGGTGAAAGGGGATAGGTAGAGATATGTATGCAGTGCGATGTCAGGGGTGATAAATGATGCCGTATGTTTCAAATCACTCCTCCACTAGAACTTCCCTCATAATGACATCCCGGTTTTCTAAAGTAAAACCGCAGATATTGTTAGTGACACTGTGGAAACGCTTTGGTTCATTCCGTTTTGGTATATTGACAACGATCGCTGCGGTGATGGCGTAGTGGTTAGAGCATCCGCCTCGCATGCAAGAGGTCCATGGTTCAAATCCCGGTACCACGCAGCTCCCAACCGGATTAAAAAAAAATCCGCGTGTTGATGTAACTGCATTAAGAGGCCTGGGGTGCGGCCTCACCGGGAAAACACCGCCGAGAACGCACTCCCTCACCAGAGAAGGATTGGCCACATGAACATGCTAATGGCGAAAATAAGAACGAAATAGACTTTATAATGAGTGCACACCCTGGAATCTTGCAGGATGGGGATGTGATTGGCAAGGTACGATGCAGTGACCATAGAATGGTACGGTCTCAAATTCACCTAGACTTGAAGAAGGAACGACAGAAACTGATACGCAAGAAGCCAATCAATGAGCTAGAACTGAGAGGGAAAATACAGGAATTCAGAGTCTCGCTTCAGAACAGGTACTCGGCTCTTAGTAAGGAAACCAACCTTAGCGTAGATACAATGAATGATAATCTGATGAGTATCATTACGGAGTGTGCAGTGGAAGTTGGAGTCAGGGTAGTAAGACAGGACACTGGCAAGCTTTCCCAGAAAACTAAGAACCTAATTAAGAAGCGTCAAATCATGAAAGTGTCAAGTACAACAGACAAAATAGAACTGGCAGAGCTTTCGAAGTTGATTATTAGACGTAAGGTATGCGATGTAAGAAAGTATAACATGGAGAGAATTGAACACGCTCTAAAAAACGGAGGAAGTGTCAAAGCATAGAAGAGGAAACTTGGGATAGGCAAAAGTCTGATGTATGCACTAAGGGACAAAGAAGGCAAAATAACTGCCAATATGGATAGGATAGTTAAAATAGTGGAGGAGTTTTACAGAGATCTGTACAGTGGCCGAGACAACCACGACCCTAATACTATAAGAACTAGCAGTAACCCAGATTATACCCCACCAGTAATGATAGAAGAAGTCAGAAAAGCTTTGGAGAGCATGCAAAGGGGCAAAGCTGCTGGTGAGGATCAGGTAACATCAGATCTGCTGAAAGATGGAGGACAGATTGTGTTAGAAAAACTAGCCACCCTGTTTACGAGGTGTCTCCTGACGGGAAGAGTACCAGAGTCTTGGAAGAACGCTAACATCATCTTAATACATAAGAAAGGAGATGACAAGGGCTTGAAGAATTACAGGCCGATCAGCTTGCTCTCTGTAGTATACAAGCTATTTACAAAGGTAATTGCTAACAGAGTAAAGAAAACATTAGAATTCAATCAACCAAAGGAAGAAGCAGGATTTCGAACAGGCTACTCAACAATTGACCACATTCATACTATCAATCAGGTAATAGAGAAGTGCTCAGAGTATAACCAACCACTATACATAACCTTCATAGATTACGAGAAGGCGTTTGATTCAGTAGAAATATCAGCCGTCATGCAAACACTGCGGAATCAGGGCGTAGATGAAGTATATATAAACATTCTGGAAGAAATCTACAGGGGATCAACTGCTTCCATAGTGCTTCATAAAGAAAGCAACAGAATACCAATCAAGAAGGGTGTAAGGCAGGGAGACACAATTTCCCCAATGCTATTTACCGCGTGCTTACAGGAGGTTTTCAGAAGCCTAGAATAGGAACAGTTAGGGATAAGAGTCAATGGAGAATACCTTAGTAACCTGCGCTTCACCGATGACATTGCATTGCTGAGTAACTCGGGGGACGAATTGCAACTCATGATTACGGAGTTAGACAAGGAGAGCAGAAAGGTGGGTCTTAAAATTAATCTGCAGCAAAACGAAAGTAATGTACAACAACCTCGGCAAGGAGCTGCGCTTCGAGATAGGTAATAGTGCACTTGAAGTTGTAAAAGACTATGTCTACTTAGGGCAGGTAATAACCACAGAGCCGAACCACGAGATTGAAGTAACTAGAAGAATAAGAATGGGGTGGAGCACATTTGGCAAGCACTCTCAAATTATGACAGATAGATTGCCACTACGCCTCAAGAAGAAGGTATATAACAGCTGTATCTTGCCGGTACTTAGCTACGGAGCAGAAACCTGGAGACTTACAAAGAGGGTTAAGCTTAAATTGAGGACGACGCAGCGAGCAATGGAAAGAAAGATGGTAGGTGTAACCTTAAGAGACAAGAAGAGAGCAGAGTGGATTAGGGAACAAACGAGGGTGAAGGATACAATAGCTGAAATCATGAAGAAGAAATGGACATGGGCAGGGCATGTAGCGCGTAGACAGGATAACCACTGGTCATTAAGGGTAACTGACTGGATTACCAGAAAAGGGAAGCGGGTTAGGGGGAGACAGAAGGTTAGGTGGGCAGATGAGATTAAGAAGTTTCTGGGTATAAATTGGCAGCAGCAAGCACAGGACCGGGTTAACTGGCGGAACATGGGAGAGGCCTTTGTCCTGCAGTGGACGTAGTCAGGCTGATGATGATAATGATGATAATATTCACAACGATGGTCTCGTTGTGCGAGGCGACTAAATGTACAATTCGTCTATTTTTCTGATAGTGAGCTTTCACTAAACTTTTAGCCGTCATTGTTTAACGCTTTTGTACTACTTTGCAACATTTTTGCAGTGGACCACAGCAGTTTCAAGACTGCTGAAAGTTCCGCTAATAATATTGCGCCAATATTTGCTTTTATATATGACGCTTATATTGGTCAACGGTGCAAAAAAGAAAAAAAAACGCCTTTCGCTTGGCTGCTCTGCAGCGAAAAAAAAAACTTAATGCAGCTCGCTGAACTCACTCGCGCACGTTGCATGCCAGCACCGTGTTTGCCAGCACATGCGTAACGTTATACTTGATGATTCTCCCAAGATATGTTTGATTTCAACACTTAGCTGCTCTTAGTCACCAAAAAAAGCACTTTTTGTGAAATCCAAATGAGGCAATGGTGAACGTCATGATCGCAACAAACCAACAATCTTTCCTAGAAAATGCAAATAAGCCCCAAAAACGCTTAAAACGACTGAAAAGAAGATCTAGAAATGGCTAGGTGAAAAAAAAAGGCAGATCCCACGCACACTGAGAATCGATGATATGCGAAGCACGAGTGAGGAAGGCTCATAAGTCACAATAAATTAGCAAAAAGTCAAGAGGTGAAGTAAATATTGCCCTACATGACTTCCACGTCATGATTATCATGTTTGGACGTTTCATTTACCTTTATCATCTATAAATGTCACCTGATACAAACTTTGGTATTTATAGAGCTAGCGAAACGGCCGCGAGCGTGCTATGAGGATAGCATGTTCTCATGTTTTACATGAAATCCATATCATGGTTATCATATTCGGACGCGTCATTTACATTCATTGTCCATTCATGTCACGTAATACTGGATTTGGTATATGTGGAACGAGTGCAACGACCGCGAGAACGCTATGAGCGTAGCATGTAGTGAAGTTTTATATAACATGCATATTATGAATATCAGGTTTGTCATTTACCTTCGCCGTCTATTCACTTCTCAAGATACCAATTTTTTTTTTGGTACATCTGGAGATTGCGCAATGGCGGCAAGCGCGTCATGAAGGGCCCGATATACTCAGACGCAACGTTGACGTACGCGCATGCTAGGTGCACGTCGCCACGCTAGCAAAATGCGAGCACTCTATTGTATGAGGCCACGCGCGACCAGCGTGACCAGCGTCTATCGGCGCGGCTCGGTGGCAGCCGGCGCGAGGTGCAACATGCTGCATTTCGAACCGACGATGTTACTTAGACAGCAACCCGTCTACTTCTGTTCGTGACAGAGGGACGCTGTTTGCGCACAAGCGCGCATGCGTCAAAGCGTCGCAGCGTGGCGCGCGCCTGCGAGTATATGGCATGCAGATACACAATGAAGATCAGTAGGCAGATCCACTGATATTTACTAGGGGGATATCGACGCCTGGCGTGGCATCGCCGGCGTGACGCGATAAAACGAATGTCGGTGCACACGTGCGCCGGCTCACGTCGAAGGATATTAGCGCCTTGAGTGTGGCGTGTAATAATGTTTTTATATGATCTTTTTCATGATCTTTTCATGTTCTTTTTCGTACATGATCTTTTTCGAACCAGTGACATACCTTCGTCATCAATTCACGTTTACCGAATTTCGGTATATGTGAAGGTAGTGAACGGCTGTGAGCGCATCGAAAGTGTGGGACATAGTCATGTTGTTGCAAGACATGCATGTCATGATCATCATGTTTGGACGTGTCATTTACATATATCGTCCGTTCGCGTCATGTATTACCAAATTTGGTGCATGTTAAACTAGCAAAACTGCCGCGAGCGCATCATGAGCGTAGCATGTAGTCATGTTGTTACATGACATGCGTCTCAATATTATCATGTTTACACGAGTCACATACCTTTGTCATTTATTCACGTCCCATTATACTAAATTCGGTATATGCAAAGCTAGCGAAACGGCCGCGAGCACATCGTGAGTGTGGCATATAGTCATGTTGTTACATGACACGCATGTCATGATTTTGACATCGGGGTCTGTCACTTGTGTTCGCCATGCAGTCAAGTCATACCATACCAGTTTTGCAATATATCATGTGAATGAAACCACCGCAAGAGCAGCAAGATCATAACAAGTAAATCATGACATTTATGACATACACGTCAAGATTTTCATGTTATGACTAATCATTTATGTTTGTCATACAGTACGTTATATCATACCAAGTTTGGTATTGATACAATTGTCCAAATTACGAGAAGATCTAAGTCGTAGGTGGCTAGATAGATAGATAGATACGCTCAATGTCGCCGAAGTTCGCTAAGAAATGCTTCGCATTTAAAAAAGCCCGAGCTTTATTATTGGCGGAACTCGCAACTCTGTCCAGCATGACGATAGTTATAGCGCGAGAACAAAACGACGACACAGAGACAAGAAGGACACGATTACTTTGAATGTCGAAGAAGCAAACTTCCGCTTGGCGTCCATTTTTCTGTTTTGGAATACGGTGTTATTCATTTGCCCAGCTAATGACGGAGAAAACTCGAAGCCATGGACTCGGAGGAATTCCGCTCATGTGCGTTCCGCAACCAATGCTGATCATAAAGGCGATGGTCGAGCACAAAGCCAGGCTTCTCTGGGTAAGTATCTAAGCAGCGACACTGGCACGAGTAAAAGCTTAAATAATAGCGTTTCCTCAGATACACTGATCACATCCAAATGATATCCTCCGAGAAACTTTCACTACGAAGCTCTTAGCCTCTTGGTCTCTCTCACATTGCTACGCTGATATACGGAGCAAGTAAGCCCACGATATGGCTCCACAAGAGGCATGGCGTATCCCTTGTGCAAGCTCCAGTAACGATGTTAACTTACCATTCAAAATGTAACCTACCATTCACTCATAGCAGAGGCTCTATGGGTCAGGAACTTGAGAAGGGGGTAGCTATCAACGGATGCTTACTACAGTATACTTTGTTATTAGTTTTATAGGGCAGTACGCTCGATGTCTCCCGGTGTGCTGAGCATACTTGTACACGTTACATGAAATATGTAACTGATTACAATATAAATCACTATATTATATGGTAAGAATTCGTTGGACTTCATCTTCCTCATCAGTCAATAACTGTCATCAGTCTTCGCGTTGGCCTCTTCATCATCGGTGCTGTCTTGCTGTTGCTTGAATAAAGCGTCAAGTGAACAGTGGTATTTGAAGTGGTGGCAGGGGCTTCACGATGTCTTCGACCTCTCTCCATCCAAAGCCAGCTCCTGGAGCTCCGTTCGGGACGTCGCTTACGCCAGCAGAGCACCATGGCGGAAGAGCAAGCCCAACCGAACCACCCGCCGGCCCAACCACCCGCCGCCAACCCCAGCCCGGTCAACAACCCCCCTCGGGAGTCTCCAATCTTCTCCGGTCTGCCTGGCGAAGGTGCCAAAGACTGGCACGACAACGATGACCACGTAGGTGCCTAAACGACTGGAACGAGGCATCGAAATTATCACGCGTCCAGTTTTACGTCTCTCAGGTTGCCAAGACGTGGTTCCTAAATCATGAGAGTGACTTCCGCGATGGGGCTTGCTTCAAAGACCAGCCCCGACGCATTTTGGGCTGAACAACCATCCTTTCAGAAGTTTCTCGGAAGAAACTGGCAGAACGCGTTCAATATTGCGGTGAGTCCTACACTTCTTACATTGAGGACGTGCTTGCACTTTGCCGTCGTATTAAGGACACCATGCCCGAAGCTGATGGTGTCCGACACCTTCTGAAGGGTATCGAACCTACCGCTTTCAACGCCCTCGCCGCGAACACCCTTCGATGGTTTCCGACGTCGTCTCTGTATGCCAGCGGCTTGATACCTTGCAGTCAATCCGCATGTGACCCGACTTTTTTGAGAACACCCTGGAAACAGTATGGAGCTCCGATTGATCATTCTAGCCATAATTCGTGAGGAATTACAAGCCTACAGTGTACCTCCTTCTAACAACGTTCCCGCTCAACCTGTCTATAGCGATCTGCGTGGCATTATTAGGGAAGAAATGTCAGCATTTCAGAGCACCCGTCATGCTCCACCTTGCCCCAAACCCGCTTCGTACGCACAGATCACTTCAATGCAACCCTCGTCATCTCAGGTACCATTATCTGTGCCTGGTCGCGACCATCTCGCCCCTCTAGTCGCCCGTCCACCGAACCCTACCTATCATTCCTCCTGGCGAGCCCCACGGCCTATTTGCTACTACTGTGGAATTCAAGGACACATTTTCCGGTTCGGCCGACGTCGGCAGCAAGATGAACGTTGTGATTATACCGCTTTTGAACGTGACGACACTTGAGCTCGATGTTACTACCGTTATTTCCGCAGTCCTCAATTTTCCGCGCCCCTTTCATTCCAAAGGACTACGCAGTTTCCTTGGACTCGCATCGTACTTTTGCCGATTCATTCGCAATTTTGCCACTATGGCCGCTCCTCTCCACAACCTCCTTGCTAGTACCGGCTCCTTCGATCGAAATAGTCAATGCCAAGCCTCATTTCAAGAACTCAAGCACGCTCTGACATCCCCACCAGTACTTTGTTATTTCGAATGCAAGGCACCCACTTTATTACACAGTGACGCTAGTGGACAAGGAAGCGGTGCCGTACTCCTCCAGCGCGACCATGCTTTTCGCCAGAGAGTTGTCACGTATGCAAGCTGCGCTCTCATCTATGCAGACAAGAGGTACTCGATAACAGAACAAGAGTGCTTGGCTGTTGTCTGGTCCATTCAAAAATTTTGTCCGTATCTACATGGTCGACATTTTACTGTTGTGACATACCCCCATGCTTTTTGCTGGTTGTCCACAATCAAAAAGTTGTCGGGACGACTTGGCCGCTAGATTCTCCGATTACAATCTTATGACTTTGACGTCATCTACAAGACCGTAAAACAACACCAAGATGCCAACGCTTTGTCACGATGCTCTTTGCCGCAGTCTTCGGCCCACGTCACATCCCCTTGTCAAATTGGCTATGCGGAGGTCGCTTCGTCAATATCATGCATTTCTTCCCTACCTTCATCCACCCGTCCGTCAGTACTTACCGCTCACCAGCGAGCCAATTCTCATTGCACTGACCTCATCGATCAGCTTACCGGTGCCTTATCTTCCCCAAATGCCAGGCTCCGGAAACAACTGCGGCTATTTAAGCAGGAGGACGATGTGCTCTATCGATACATTTTCCACCCTGACGGTCATCGATGGATTCCCGTCGTACCACGTGCACTACGCACTGAAATTCTGCGCGCTTCATACGACGACCCGACGTCAGGCCACTTGGGTTACTACAAAACCTACGAGCGCAACCGCAGTTGATTATTCTGGCCAGGTCTTTCCACAACGGTAGCTAAGTATATTGCCTGGTGCGCACTTTGCCAACACCGCAAACGGCCCACTACTGCTCCAGTCGGGACCCTACAACCACTTCCTTGCCCAGCACAGCCGTTCTCTGTCATCGGAATTGACCTCCTTAGGCCCCTCCCAACTACATCAGACGGCAAGAGATGGATCATCGCAGCGGTTGATCCCTTGACCCGGTACGCTGAGATGGCCCGGTCACTTCAAAACTGCTTCCGAAGTAGCAACTTTCCTCTTGAATGCTATTTACCTACGTCACTAAGCCCCTCGTGTTCTTTTGAGCGACCAGGGCAAGGCATTTCTTTCAAGCACGCTCAGCGAAGTTCTTCAAGCGTCAAAAACAGTTCAAAAAACATCTAGCTATCACCCGCAAACCTATAGCTTAACGAAAAGATTTCATCACACGCTCTGCGACATGCTGTCCATGTATATCCGACCGGACCATCGCAACTGGAATGCCATTATTCCCTTTGTCACGTATGCATATAACATGTCAGTTCAACAAACCACAGGCTATTCTTCATTTTTCCTAGTATACGAACGCCAACCGGCATCACCACTCGACGTTTCATTCTCTTCTGGCCCCATTAACGCTTCATTATTCATTTGCGACCAGTTTTTGTCCCGTGTAGCTCAATGCCGTCGTCTTGCCCATGTAAACACCGAAGCTATCCAAGAAGATCGCAAACATCGCGTCGTTCTCTATCACACTAGGGACGAAGATTTCATCGCAAGCTTTGCGACATGCTTTCCATGTATATCCGACCAGACCATCGCAACTGGAATGCTATTCTTCCCTTTGTCACGTATGCATAAAACACGTCAGTTCAACAAACCACAGGCTATTCTCCATTTTTCCTAGTATACGGACGCCAACCGACATCACCACTCGACGTTTCATTCTTTTCTGGCCCCATCAACGCTTCACCATTCATTTGCGACCAGCTTTTGTCCCGTGTAGCTCAATGCCGTTGTTTTGCCCGTGTACACCGAAGCTAGCCAAGAAGATCGCAAACATCGCGTCGTTCTCTATCACACTAGTGACGATGTACTTTTGTGGACTCAAGCACGAACGCCTGGCTTATGCGAGAAGCTTGAGTCACGCTATCTTGGCCCGTACAAAGTTGTCGAACATAAATCACCGGTGAAATACCGTATCACACCTGTTCATGCCCCCACTGACCAACGCTGCCGCGGAGCAGAGATTGTGCACGTTTCGCGTCTCAATCCCTATCGTATGCGTTCCACAGTGTGATTCGTGGCCAGGCTGGCCGCTTCTGTCGACGGTGGAAATTGGTGTAAGAATTCATTGCACTTCATCTTCCTCATCAGTCAATAACCATCACCAGTCTTCGCTTCGGCATCTTCATCATCGGCGCCATCTTGCTGTTGCTTGAATAAAGCGTCAGCTGAACCGTGGTATTTCAATATTGTAATTATGGACAACGGTCAATTACAGCACTCTCATAGCAACTGTACGATTACAGATATGGAATCGATTATTTCTGCGTAACACAATGACAGAAATTTCTTCATACAACAATCACCCACTGTGGATGGAATGCACGGCAGAGAAAAAGCTGGAAGTCTGTGTGAAGGCTGGGCTTTTGCTGTGGCTTCTGTGATTCAGTGTTAAACGCAGTGCGCTTCTGAATTTTTCAAGTCTGTCGGCACTGATTCTTCGACGTTTTCTCGTTGACAGGTCAACTGCTGCACAGACTGCTAACTCAGTGCATGCGCCGGGGGCAAGTCCGGTGGCACAACGTAATACCAACATGTGCACCATCTCGTTGTCGCACAATGCTTCAATGCTAGTATCCACATCCACTATGAAGCACCGAGATTCGTGGTCACTTGCACTCGGGTGATGCATTGCGCATAAAGTCATGGAAAATGTGTAAAATTAGGCTTTGTAGTGACCCCCTGTATAGGCGGACGGGAGTCCGCCACTAAATGGTTACACACTTCAAGGGACGATAACTGTTGTCGAAGACTGGCTAAAACTTTATTTGGTGCAAAAAATATGTTTTGTTTCAGGTAGTAATTTTTTGAATTGTAATTAAATTAGTCAAGCATTTGTTTCGAAAAACACAATCGATTATAATGCGAACTAATCAGGAGGTATGATTTATTACAAGTAATTGATTCCTTGTGGCCCGTTACGTGCAACTGTGGCAACAAGAGACTTCCGAAGGCACTGCATGTGTTCGACAGCGCTGTAAGTGAAGCCGTGGAGTATTGCTGACTTGACTGTATATGTGTTCCTTCATGACCATTGTTTTCAGGCGAGACCGAGAAACTGACTATGACACGTGGCTCTAGGAAGTCGGTCTCCACTCTAGCAGTGAACCAGTCACGCCAGTCACGCAGATATCCAGATTCTAAGTGCGACAGCACGGCTAAGAAAGCAGTAAACGCTGCGAACAAGAAGGAGAAAGGCAAAGGCGCAGAGACGGTGCCTGCAAGGCCGTCGACAACTACTTTGAGCGCATGGAAAGCGGCCACCAAGACCGATCCATCGAAAACGGGCGGTAGCCGACGCAAGCCCAGTGCATGGGAGACCTGGAAGTACCCAGCGTATGGCTTCGGGGGAGGTGTTCTGTTTCTTGTACTCACCATTCTTCTGTACAGGGTTCGTATCGCGTTTACTACGTTTGCATTACTGGTTAAATCTTGCAAACAGCACTGTACTGTGACTGGGCGAATCCGACAGCCGTAAAGATTGGGAGAGCTTTTGTAACGTGGACACTCTGGTCTCGTATAAATTTCACCCCTTAAATTATTTATCAATAGAACCAGAGTGTGCTAGGGTTTATTAGTCACGTGCAATTTAGGCACTTTCCAAGAGTTTGTCAGTGAATGAAATAATCCTTTACCAAGCAGATTCTACGCCACGATCATTATCAAAGGCCGTACTTAGGAGTACGGCCTTTGATAATGATCGTGGCGTTCAAGGATCGAAGAATCTCGGTGAGCAGTGACCGCAGGCTCACATGACTCTATGCTGCACAATATTTCTTTATGAAAAAAGCACCCAAATACGACACGCAGAGCTCTCTTTTTGTCGCGGGTCTCTGCTGTACACTATTGCCTGCAAAATCGAGAAAGAAAACTACCTGTCAATACCATACTGCTTCAGCAAGCCCACCAAATTAAGCCTCAAGTATTCGCTCGCATGATTAAACCACTATAGTTATCCTTGTGCTCTCCCCATTTTTCCGGCATGGCAGCAAGTATTATGAGAATACCCACGATGCCTTTTTAGTGGTAGACAGTAAACATTACGTATATTATCGGGGGTGGTCTATTACAATACATTGGAGTGTCTAGATGGGCGTATTTGCATATATGCAGTGCCGGAGAAGAAAGCGTTGCAGGAGTCTACCAAACACCAAGAAATGATTTGTGTGGTCTCTGGCCTTACCTGTATGCCACTTTTTACTGTACATTTCCCAATGAAGAAAAACATTGCAGAAATGCGTAAGTGAAAGTGACACAAGTTAGAAGCAGAGGATATCGAGGTCGACGTACTCATCTTTCACCTGTATTTTCTGCTTTCATTTTTCTCTGTCTTTGGCAAAGGAAGCATATGGCATAGCTTGGTGCAGAATACCAGCGTTGGTATATCTAGGAAACATGGGCGAAGCATGCATCTTGGACTATCATAAAATATATTCCTCTTTTCATAAGTTCGTAAAATTTACAATATGGTTCATTGATTAATAACGACTGAGAACTGCATTATTTACATGAATGGATGAGGCTTCATATACCGTACTCTTTTCCGTAGAGCTACATCAACTAACACTCAAATGCAGTCTGACTTATTGCTGCACTCAGGCTGCTTCTCAGAAGTGAATACCCTCACTACCGAGGTTTGGCTTGCAGCAAAGATTCATTGAGATCTAGCTTGTGACTGAGATAGTGCATCGAGTTCTTGCACAATTGCCTTGTTTTTAAATGGCCGTGTCCACCTTTGTATGCGTCATAATGAAGACATCATTGTAGGAAAGAAACATGCGCAATATTTCACAGGTCGCATAATGAGGAATGCGCAAAGTAGTACAACAAGATAAAAGCAGAGCGTATCAAGATGACATCCAGCTCCACAAAGTCATAACAGGCACTAATGAAACCATCTTGGTAGGAAGCCCACAACTTTTTCACAGGAACACGAGACACGAGTGCTTTACTTCAACCAAACGTTTATCGAAACATTTATTTGCACTATGAACTATGACACGTTGTTTTGATGACAGTGCTTCGTCCAGATGTTTTGTGAATACTACCTTTATATGAAGTAATGTAACCAACAAAATTCATCCCAGGTTATGTTCCCGTACCCCATGATACCGACCAAGTTCTACTCCATCTGCGAAACGGGTGGCTGCGCCGAATTCAGCCGCCTCATTCGCAGCAGCCTCAACACGGCGCTTGATCCGTGTGAGAATTTCTACCGCTTCGTGTGTTCCAACTGGGACTCGCAGCACAACGTTAGCATGCGACAGATACACCTAGACGACTTCGTGGCATCGCTGGCTACCATGGCCCGTGGCGTGTCCCCGCCCACCAAAGGTACACGTCAGAATCTGCGTCAGAAGGTGGCGCTGCTTTATCAGAGCTGCGAGGCCGTGGCTCACAGGCACCGTGACGACACCGGACAGTTCCGTGACCTCCTGGCGCAAGGTGGTCTGACTTGGCCGCAGGTGAGTACATCGGGCATGTTTCCTTCATGGTTGCGTTATAACCCAGTCAGATAAGGTTTAAGAGTGTACACGCCAATATGATGCAGCTTGGAAGCTGTCGCACATTGTGCTCCAAAAATGACCATCCGGACTACGCACTTTCAAAAGAAACTTGGCGCGTGGCGTTTCACATGCGCGGGTGTAAGTCATCTTAAAAGGGGCCCTGCAGAGCTTTATGAGCATGGTCAGGAAAGGCTGCAGATCGGTAGTAGAGGCTCCCGAGAACATCCGAGCCAAATGTTATACGGCAGTACGCGGCCTGAAAGTCTCAATAAATTATCAAAGCCAGCTGAAAGTAGCTTTCGTTACCCACGACAAATGAAAAGAGACGCTCAAAAATCACACGTAAATTGCCCATCTATCAGCATTGACTGATTTGAACATGGCGCGCTTGGTTGTTACAGAGATCGCCATGAGAGGCCGCCACTTCTCCACGCGTGCGCGTGCGATCGCACTGAGAAAGCCGCTTATTCCTAGAAAAAAAAAGTTAAAAAGTTTGGAAGGTCCCGAAGCGCGCTAGACATTTTCTGTTTGCCCCTCCCATACCTCCCTTTTAAGCTTTCAGCGCCTTCGTCGGGACGAGAGAAACGAGAATGCGATTGCAGCGTATGACAATTTTTGCAACTCTGCTCGATCGTCCTGTACGGACTGCTAAATATTTTGCGACGTTGAATTTGTGAAGTGATCTACTTTTCCAGTGAAATAATTTCATGGTCACTAAAAAAAGCATTTCAGGGCCCTTTAACATTTATAGAATGGCACAACGGATATGCCTGTTTATTAGATGTTGTGTTGTATCATATGGCGAGCCAGACCTTCTCTTGTTATTGACTTCTATATATGAAACATGATGTCTGTGGTAGTGTTCGTGTGCATACGTCATAGTTAGTGGCGCTACGTTATAAAAACTACAGTAGTAGCACATGCCTGATGATGGTACTGTTACTGTGAGATACCACTATCGGGCATCGATGAAGTCCTCCAGGCCATAAGCGAAAAATTCACTGTGTAAGTTTGATTCGTTACTCCATCAAATGAATTAATGCCAGATATCGAGAGTGAAGAATTACAGGAGTCTGGCTGCTCATTGGTCTTCTGTGTAAGACAAGTAAAAGCTGGCAAAGATTCCCTCGACTATACGCAGACCTAATTGCTCGGAATATTAATGTTCAGTTTTTGATCGTTTTCGGCAGTTGCTATATTGCATAGAAGACACAGCAATCGGGCTTGTTCGTATCGATCTATAACTCTTGTAAGCGCTAAAGACACGTAGGTAAGACAACTGAAGTGGACTGAATAATGGTGTACAATGAAGCACAACGCTTGTCCCGCGTACTTCATTCGTTTGCATATGTTATGGCTATACTGTTTTAGTGTCATTATTGTTATCAGTGTTACATTTTTCGGAACTCGAGCCTTGTTTTGTTGTGGGTTGTTTGAGTAATATTGCTGACACTCATTTAGGCAGTTGTCATTGCTGCTGTGTTCAAACGTGGCTGTGGCCTTTGTCAAGCTGTCTTTTCGGAAAGCAGCTTTCAGCTACAGCTGCCTTTCATCAAATAGATTATTAAAATTTATAATAATATTTGTATAATGATATTGAAACGCGCTAGCGAAGATTCGACGAAGAGGAGGAAGAGACTCGACTGGCTCGCGAGCGACGCTGTGGATCCTTGGCTGAGCTACACCTCTGCATTACCCATATTGTAAATAAACGCGTTCCATCGTCACAATTGTGGTGGAAGGTGCTGGGTAAGCTAGCTACTACCAAGTGATACCGGAGAGGCACCGTCCCCTAACGACGGAACCGCTACACGAGCTTCGCCGCAGCCGTCGACTAGCGGGCTTGGCACCATTACCTCAAGAAATGAGCTCGGACGGAGACAACCAGCAACCAGCCGCAAGGACGTCGCCCTACCACTACAGGGAGCCGCGAACCTTCACAGGGAAACCCGGCGATGACGTGGACGAATGGCTAAGCCACTATCAGCGGGTGAGCCGTTCGAACGGTTGGAATGCGGCTAGCAAGCTGTCTAACGTGGGGCTCTTCCTCGATTTCACGGCGCTGGTATGGTTTGAGAACCATGAAGACACATTGACAACCTGGGACCAGTTTGTGGAGGAAATTAAGAAATGCTTTGGAGACCCAGCAACGAAGAAGAAACGTGCCGAGCAGACGTTGTCGCAGAGGGCTCAAGTCACCGGTGAGACATGCAGAACCTACATTGAAGAGATTCTGAAGTTGTGCAAGTCGGTGGATGCCCACATGACGGAAGAAGACAAAGTGGGCCATATACTCAAGGGCATCGCCGATGACGTCTACCACTTCCTCATTGGCAAGGAGAGCCTGGAATGCGTGGCCGACGTGATTAACCACTGCCGAACCTTCGAGGCTCTTAAAACTCGTCGCATCACATCGAAGTTCGGACGTCTGGCCAACGTCACGACTGTTGCCACCGTCGATGTCTGCCAGAATTCTCTACCTGCCGACCTTTCCTCCACCATTCGTCAGATTGTACGGGAGGAACTGCGTCGCCGTGTCTCTGTTCCCATGCAAGCTGGAGACCCGCAGTGTGATACTCTATCCCCAAGCATCAATGCTGCGAGTTTCGACGAGCGCAGTTACTCCACCCGCAGTCCACGGCTGAGGGCTCCGCCACCACAGGCTACTTACGTCGAGTCGTCTTATGCGCCCCGCAGCAGTTATAGCTACGACAGCCAACCGCCTCCGTTTGTGTCCGAGTGGCAACAGTTCCCTGAGCATCCTCTCCACACCGCAGCATTCAATGTGCCTCGGGAACGCCCCGTGTGCTACCAGTGCGGTGTTCGCGGACATATCGCCCGGTTTTTGCCCATCGCGACGTCGCCCACGCACGACGTTTTTTGACCGACCAGCGATGCTTGCACGGCGAAGTCAACAGCCCGATTACGCCTACTGGCCTTCGGATTCAACTGCCCAGAAGCACGGGCACCGGCCGAACATCCGCAGTGACTCGCCTGCCTCTGTGAGGAGCTTGACGCCACCTACCACGCGCCAGCGACGGTCCCCATCTCCCCGTCCCCGGCCGCGGCTTTCCTCTCCGCCACCGGGAAACTAGCCGGCGCGGCCGATGGAGGCGAGGTCGCTGGACGTACCGCTTTGCACACAAGTATGCCTCCATTAGTTCACATGCTTCACAACAAGGTTCATGTATTCATTGACGATGTTCCCACGATGGCTCTGGTAGACACCGGTGCAACAGTTTCTGTAATGAGTTTAGTTTTCAAGGAGAGACTTGGCCGCAAGGTTATGTTTTATTGGGATAAATCTTCTACTTTTCGAGCAGTCAGCGGCGCGGCTTTGTGTCCAGTAGGTGTGTGCACTGTGTCTGTTCGTGTTGCTGGCAAAGCGTACAAGGCAGAATTCGCAGTGCTCGCTCATTCCACGCATGACGTTATCCTTGGAATTGACTTCTTGCAAGAGTGCCGTGCGACTGTCGACTGCGGGGCAGGCGAGGTTCTGTTGTCCGCCCTCGCCCAGCAGCCTCAGCGTAGCGGAGACGACAAACTCGTTGTAGTTAAAGACACTATTCTACCAGCATGGTCTACTGCCAGCGTGCCCGTTGCTGCTTCGAATGCCGACTCGAGTTTCAGTTCTCCTGATATTGTGATTGAGCCGTTGCCTTTGCCTTGCATGAAGAAAAACATCTTTCTGCCGCGCTGCGTTGTGTCTCTCACCGAGGGAAAAACTAAATTATGGGTAGTTAACTGCTCATCCGAGTCTGTTGTACTACCAGAGGGAATGCGCCTTGCCATGTTTGAAGGGCAGTGCAATATCTGCATAGGAGCTCTCAGCAATGCGGCAAATTCGAACTATGCTGATGTATCCGGCACGGAATACGAATTTTATAAGATGGTTAGCAAGTCTATTCCCTCGCATAAGCGCAAAGTGTTGGTTACACTGCTGGCCAGGCACGCTAAAGTATTTGATTTTGCACGGAAGTCGCATAGACCTCAGACGCCCAGCACACGCACTCGTCACAAGATCGACACCGGATCTGCGCACCCCCTCAGACAGAAACCTTATCGAGTTTCCGCGTCAGAGCGCAAGGTGATTTCAGAGCAAGTCAGCGAGATGCTAACCTCTGGCGTAATTCAAGAATCGTCAAGTCCCTGGGCCGCGCCTGTTATCTTGGTCAAGAAAAAAAATGGGTCCTGGAGGTTCTGCGTTGACTACCGACGTCTCAACTCTATAACTAAGAAGGACGTGTACCCGCTTCCTCGCATCGATGATGTCATCGACTGCCTGCATTCAGCGTCCTATTTTTCATCGGTGGACTTGCGATCCGGGTATTGGCAGATCCCCATGGATCCGGCTGACAAAGAAAAGACGGCCTTTGTTACACCCGACGGTCTGTTTGAGTTTAATGTTATGCCATTCGGCTTGTGTAATGCCCCCGCCACATTTGAAAGATATATGGACACCGTTTTACGGGGCCTCAAATGGGAAATTTGCCTGTGTTACCTGGACGATGTCGTGATTTTTGGCCGAACATTTGAAGAACATAATCATCGCCTTGACCTCGTTCTAACCTGTCTCGAGGAAGCTGCGCTTACACTGAACTCAAAAAAATGTCGCTTTGGAGAACGTGAAACCTTGGTTCTGGGACACCTGGTGGATAAAAATGGCGTGAGACCGGACCCACAGAAAGTCGCCGCTGTCAGCAACTTCAAGCAGCCGCAGTCCCCCAGGGAGTTGCGTAGCTTCCTGGGCCTGTGTTCTTACTTTCGTCGATTTGTTCCGAATTTCGCTGATAAAGCACAACCACTGACCGACTTGCTGCAAAAGGATGTCCCTTTCCACTGGACACCGGATTGCGAAGCAGCCTTTAAGCAGCTTCGGTTCATACTGACTTCAGGACCGGTACTACGCCATTTCGATCCTTCTGCTGAAACGGAAATTCACACAGATGCCAGTGGAATCGGCCTTGGTGCAGTGCTCGTTCAGCGCCATGACAATGCTGAACACGTGGTCGCTTACGCGAGTCGTTCGTTGAGCAAGGCAGAACGAAATTACACAGTCACAGAACAGGAGTGCCTCGCAGTTGTTTTCGCCGTGCACAAGTTTCGCCCATACATCTACGGTCGTCGCTTCTCGGTAATCACCGACCATCATTCTCTATGCTGGTTGGTAGGCCTCCGAGACCCATCTGGACGACTGGCGCGATGGGCTTTGCGCTTACAGGAGTTCGACTTCACAGTACGCTACAAGAGCGGTAACCGGCACGCAGACGCCGACTGCCTATCGCGCCTTCCTCTACCGATGACGGAGTGCGACGCTGACAACTTCGACCAGTATATCGGCGCTATTGCCTCTGAGTTCCCTGATCTCGCGACTTTCCGGACAGCCCAACAAGAGGACCGCTCCTTAGATTCTCTATTCGCCTCCGCAAATGAACACGCAAACCCAAGCTCTTTTGTGGTTCATGACGGCGTCCTTTACAAGAAGAATTATTCCGGACAAGGCGCCCGTCTGCTTCTAGTTGTTCCACGCACTTTACGGGCTCACGTCTTTCGGTCCTTACACGACGACGCAACCTGCGGCCACATGGGCTTCGCCAGAACGCTTCAACGAATCCAGCAAAGGTTCTATTGGCCCAAGATGCGACACGACACGGAAAAATACGTTGCTGGATGCGAACAATGCCAACGACACAAACGTCCCACGGCTACGCCGCCAGGACTTCTCCATCCTGTTCCACCTCCTAACTCTCCCTTCGAGACTGTTGGTGTCGATCTGCTCGGTCCATTTCCACGATCGAGCAGTAACAATCGATGGGTCGTCGTCTGTGTTGACCACCTAACGCGCTACGCAGAAACTGCTGCAATACCTGCTGCAACGGCCATGCACGTGTCGCAGTTTATGCTTCGTTGTGTAATTCTCCGCCATGGTCCTCCACGCGTTGTCATTAGCGACCACGGACGTCAGTTCGTTGCCGACGTCGTTGAAGAGATCCTGCGTCTGTCTGCCTGCAATTTCCGCCATGCCACACCATATCACCCGCAGACCAATGGTCTCGTAGAGCGCACGAACCGGACTCTCACGAACATGCTGTCTATTTATGTCGATTCTAAGCACAAAAACTGGGACGAAGTGCTACCTTACATCACGTACGCGTACAATACCGCGAAGCATGAGACTACAGGTTACTCTCCATTTTACCTGCTGTACGCTCGCTCCCCACGATTTTGTCTCGACACTATACTACCTTTTACACTAGACGTGGAAACCTCGACAGCCGAGACGCTCTGCCGCGCAGAAGAAGCCCGTCGCATCGCACGCCTCCGAACCTTGGCATCCCAGCAGCGTTCTAAGAAACGTTACGACGCCTGCCATCGCTCCGTATCTTATAGCAAGGGCGATCTTGTGTGGTTATGGACACCAGTCCGCAAACGTGGTTTGTGCCAAAAGTTCTTGGCTCACTATTCCGGTCCATTCGTCATTCTTGACCGCCTCAGCGACGTCACGTACGTAATCTCGAGCGTCACAAGCAATGGTCGCCGCTCTAGCAAAACACAACTGACACACGTTGCGCGCCTTAAACCTTGCCATCATCAACCATCTGAGTGACTCGCCCAGAGGGCATCGTCTGCGAACCGGGAAGTGAAACGCGCTAGCGAAGATTCGACGAAGAGGAGGAAGAGACTCGACTGGCTCGCGAGCGACGCTGTGGATCCTTGGCTGAGCTACACCTCTGCATTACCCATATTGTAAATAAACGCGTTCCATCGTCACAATATTTATAATGACAATATTAGGCTTAATAATAACTGTAGTTTATTTAGCGTGCCCTCAAAAAGCCATTAGGTATTAGTATGGGTGCACGCAAACATAAAACGATACAAATAAAGAATACAATACAGTCTCTCTTCAGAAAAATCTAATAAAGAGGCTGAAAACGCACAAACAGAAGTCATCGCAAAATGGGAGGAATAAAAGTCACAGTTTCGCCAAAAGGACGAAGACATGAATGTGACAGCAACATATTCGAATGCTTTAAGAAGGTAGGCTAACATTTAGGAGCAATATCAATTCTAGTAAACGTGCGCTTGCGAAGTAACAAAGTTTCCTGCGGCGCGGCCACAGTAGATGACCACAGCAAGGCTGGTGCGTAGTAACAGCGTTAATATACAAAGTGAGGCTCCCAGTCAACTCATTTAGATCCGATCTCACGTCACACCACAAAACGCTGGTGAAAGAGAAAAGGGCTGCTCCAAGTAGACTCTTGCACCATTTTTTGCGCTGAGAGCGCAGCCCGTAGAAGCTCCTGACTGCTGGGGGGGGGGGGGGAGGCACAAGCTTGCGCGGATCGTTGCCGCGATAGCGCGGCTACCATAAGCGCCCCCCCCTCTTGTTCGCTCATGATATAAACAGGAGGCTAGTGCATCCTTCTCTCTCTCTCTCTCTCTCTCTCTCTCTATATATATATATATATATATATATATATATATATATATATATATATATATATATATATATACAGCGACAGCAAAAATCAGCCAAGACTGTCTATATAAGTGCTGTCGCAATAAAAAAAAGGCGATAATGATGAAATTGCAGTACAAAATAAAAGCTGTTATTGAGAATTATGTAGAAATCTTCCTGAAAGATGGAAAAAAGAGTTTGTATAATGTGAAAAAAATTGAGATAAGATTAAGGACAGTGGTCTGTGAAAAAACGTCAAGGTGATAAAAGTTAACATAATATAAACTTTGTATTCTGTGAAAAGTAGAGTGTTCAAAGAGGTTGGTAGGTGCATGGATTGGTTGATCCTCTGCGCTCGTTAACCTGCGGAATCCGAAAATTTACACAACTAAGAAGTAAAAGGCGGGGATGATGCCGTAAACTATAGCTTGTAAAGAAATAACAGGTCAACGCAGTTTCGTCGGCAGGGAAGTGATGGCAATGATAAAAATCTGGCAGTGTTAGAACGACATCCGCAGTTATTTCTACCAAAGCGATGCTTCTATTTGCTTATGATTTTTTTGTTGATTCGTTCAATGTCGTCACCGCCAGCTTTATGGATGCCGTTCCAGATCACAGATGCATACTCACTTTGAGAAAAACATACTGGAGTGTACAATTTGTGGAAAGCTGTAGGAGAACGGAATTCTCAAGATATTGTCCAAACAGATACGGAGAACGAAAGCCACGCATAAGAGAACATTGAGTGTGAGCAGAAAGATTTAGCATACTATCAAAAAGAACATCTAGATCACTGAATTCATAAAGTTTACATAAGAACATGGTAATAAAAGAGTAGGAAAACAACGCGATGGATGTATTGCGAGATATCCTCATCCATTTGGTCTGTGAGGCATTTAGGAAAAAGTTATTGTCTCACCTTTTGGAGAAGGAACACCAGTCTGACTGCGGCAAGCAACAGCCGCTAACTGAATGAATTTCTTATTAATATCTTGATGTCACCAGCATACAGGAGAAGAGAACAATAGGAAACTAGTGAAGAAACATTCTTAACGTAAATAAAAAATAAGCGTGGTCCTAATACTGACCTTTGAACGACTCCACTAGCCACTTTGTACAAGAGAGACATTTGGCCATTTACGGCAATGTAACCTTATGCAGGAGAATCGCCACAGATCAATCAAGATCAGGGTTTGTAAGTTTAACGACAAACAGTGAGCGGCTGACTGCGTCAAAAGCCTTGCTCAAGTAACAGTAGGCTACGTCAACCTCTCCGCTCTGAGAAATAGGTGAGGATATCTGTATTTTGAAACTAGCAAGATTTGTAGTAGTTGAACGCCTAAGAATAAAACCGTGTTGATTAAGAATCAACGAGTTATTCACGATAACATACAATATGCTGTGAATAGTCAGCCCAAAGACCTTCGACGTGGCACACAGTGAGAAATCAGGCGATAGCTAGAAATGTCAGTTTAATCAGCCCGACATAATACTGTAAAAACACGCGCTGGTTTCCAAATACTGAGATAAGTGGAAGCTTTCAGGCAGTACATGAGTATTGTAGTCAGAGCTGGCGTAAATTTGCTACCACAAGCCTTTAGTATAGCGGAAACCATGACGTCATGGCCACACGATAAGGACAGTTTGAAGCGTCCAAAGCATGATCAAAAGAACTTTTAATCCAGCGACAGACCGCTCTAAATGTGCGACCTTGCGCTGTTGCCATATCTAAGTTCTAGTGTCTACGATTTTGTACACGGATGAAAAATGTTTGGCCAAACTGTCAGTAACGGCATGTTTCGACACTGTCCGAGTCAAGTAGCCGTAAAGACTCCCCACTTTTGCTAGACCTTTTGCGCACAGAATTCCAAAGCTCAGCTGGCTTGTCAGAAACATTTTCTAACATGAAAGTGTATTATGCATGGGTTAGCAATGGCTCTGCTGACCCACTTTTGTCATGGAAGTGTTTTTGAAAAATTTACACTAAGAAAAGTGCGAAGAAAAAACAGGACGACGTTGTTGCGTCGAATTGAACCAGCAACCTCTCGATTCCCAGCGTCTGGCACTAACCACTGCGCCACAAAGCGTACATTGTACGGAATGTCAATGCCAAGCCAATAATATACGCCATACAGCATTCTGCAGTTTTCAGAGCTTCAGAACATTAGCGCATTTTGGTTATCAGTGGTAAAATGGCACGACGGGCTCGTGTTGGGTGCGCTCTGAAGGCTGTCGCGTCCACGAAGCCTGGTCTCTCCTGCACGTGTGCTTATCATACTCGTAATTCGAGAGAGGACGCAGGTTACTTCGCACGCTGCCGCATCCGCGTTTACGAAAGAAGCTCTTTACTGAAACGCAACGCAGGAAGAATTGTGACAGTTTTTAGCACATTTGAAGTGCCTACTTGTGTGCTTGTTTCGTGCGTATATCTCTCTGTTTAATTGGCGTGCTTTGAATGTCGAGCTGCGACAGTTGTTAGTCGGCCCACGTCCTGTGTATGCTAATTTCGTGCGCGATTTCTGCTTGAGGTGTGCGCTGCATGTTTTGAGATGCTTGCCGTTATTATGGTAATTTGCATTTTGTTGCTGTTTCTAAAACAATGCATAATAAACGCTCAACCACCTATGTAAAGACACGTTTCTCTTTCTTGTTATACCAATATTTATATAGAAGGATCAGCCGTGTTTTTTTCTAATAATCTCGCTTGTAAAGGCGTTAAGGGAGAGTTCTGAAAGAGCTCAACTATTCCTTCTACTTGCTGAACAGAAATATTTAGCCTTCTTGTGCCCGCGATCTTTATGCTTCTGTTCACTTATAAATTTAGGGGGGATATTTACGATGTTTAGGCGTACTACTGCAGTATAAAATTACGCATACTGTTCACTACAAGCTCTGTGAACTCCTCAACTTTGTCATCAACATTTGGTTTGTCAGTCCCCCGTGGCTAATCAACGTCTGACATGTAATGATAGAAGTATGTGTAGTCACGTCTCTTGAAAGCAAATATTAGAGATTGGTTAAAATGGCTGCTGTAGGTTGTAGTTTCGTTACAGAGATATTCCTAGATTCAGTGGTCAGTGAAATTAGTCAGAAGGAATAAAGAGATATATTATTATTATTGTTCTTATTATAATTATTATTATTATTATTAGTAGTAGTAGTAGTAGCAGCAGCAGCAGCGGCAGCAGCAGCAGCAGCGGCAGCAGCAGCAGCAGCGGCAGCGGCAGCGGCAGCGGCGGCGGCGGCGGCGGCGGCGGCGGCAGCGGCGGCGGCGGCGGCGGCGGCGGCGGCGGCGGCGGCGGCGGCGGCGGCGGCGGCGGCGGCGGCGGCGGCGGCGGCAAGCGGCAGCGGCAGCTGCGGCAGCGGCGGCAGCAGCGGCGGCAGCAGCAGCAGCAGCAGCAGCAGCAATGTAAATGCAAGGTAAACAGCGGTAGCGGCGTCGGTACCGAAGCAGCAAGAGCAGGCCGAGTACACGGGCAGCGTCGCAGCAGCAATCAGGCAGTCCTAGCTCGTGTCTCGCGCCCACGTGTCGATGTCGCTGCAGTAGTGGGCATTCCTCTCCACTACACTTCGTCCCCCGTCGGAAAAGGAGCCATCCTGGCGACTCACGGTGAACAGAGTACGAGCGGGTCGTAATAAGGTTTCAGCCGCTGTACGTGAACATTTTCACGTCCCCGAAAGCGCTGGTCTGTGGATGGCGTAACGGGTTCGACGATGTAATTAACTGGTGAAGTCTGCGAGACAATGCGGTAGGGTCCCTGGTATTTTGAAAAAAACTTCGAGGAAAGCCCTGTAGGCACAGCGGGAACCCAAAGCCACACAAGAGTGTCCGGAACAAAGTTGGGGTACGGGTGGTTATCGTCACGCCGAGATTTTTGTCTCCATTGGTCGATGGTTGTGAACGACTGGGCGAGCTTACGGCATTTCTCGGCGCGGCGGGCAGCTTCAGAGATGGCCGTAGACTCGGAGGAATCGGGGTGGTAGGGCAAAATGGTATCTAGAGTGGTGGAAGGGTCTCGGCCATATAACAGGAAAAATGGTGAAAAGCCCGTAGTCGCCTGTGGAGCAGTATTGTAGGCATATGTCACAAAAGGCAGAATGAGGTCCCAGTCGGAGTGGTCTGAGGCAACATACTTTGATATCATATCCCCTAGGGTACGGTTGAATCTTTCCGTCAATCCATTCGTCTGCGGATGGTAGGCGGTGGTAGTCCGGTGAATAATACGGCATTCGGCAAGGAGTGCGTTGACGACTTCAGAGAGGAACACACGTCCTCTGTCGCTGAGAAGTTCGCGCGGTGCGCCGTGACGGAGAATGAAGTGCCGCAAGAGAAAAGAAGATACGTCGCGTGCTGTGGCAGCAGGCAAAGCGGCTGTTTCTGCGTATCGCGTCAGATAGTCGACAGCGACAACGATCCAGCGGTTTCCGGAAGCCATGAATGGAAGAGGCCCGTACAGATCGATCCCAATGCGGTCAAAAGACCTGGCTGGGCAAGAAATTGGCTGGATCGGACTAGAGGTGTGATGAGGCAGAACTTTCCGTCGTTGGCACTGCGGGCATGACTGAATGTACTTGCGCAAAAAGGTGTACATGCCTCGCCAATAAAACCGGGAGGAAATCCGAGCGTATGTTTTGAAGATGCCCGCATGTGCGCACTGAGGGTCAGCGTGGAAAGCTGAACATATTGCAGCACGAAGATGGCGAGGTATGACAAGTAGCCACTTTCGGCCCTCAGACTTGTGATTCCTGCGATAAAGGAGGCCATCGCGGACCTCAAAGTGAGCCGCTTGACGGCGCAACGTTCGAGAAGATGGAGAAGTCGACGGATCTGAAAGGAATCGCAGAACAGAGCTGATCCAGTCATCCTTGCGTTGCTCAGACGCCATGTCACAGTTATCTGGGAACGCAACCATTTTGTCCACGGCAGATAAACATGCAGAGCTTTCAGCGGACATAGGCGAGCGTGATAAAGCGTCGGCATCAGTGTGACGTCGGCCAGACCTGTAGACAACACGCATGTCGAACTCTTGCAACCGCAAAGCCCAGCGAGCTAAACGGCCGGAGGGGTCCTTCAACGTGGATAACCAACAAAGCGCATGATGATCGGTGGCTACGTCGAAAGGGCGACCATATAGGTACGGTCTAAATTTACCTAGAGCCCATATAATTGCCAGACACTCCTTCTCTGTCACAGAATAGTTCTTCTCCGCTTTGGTGAGGGTACGGCTTGCGTATGCGACTACGTACTCCTGGAATCCCGATTTACGCTGCGCGAGCACGGCGCCGAGTCCAACACCGCTGGCATCGGTGTGTACCTCTGTCGGAGCAGTCGGGTCGAAATGACGCAAGATTGGTGGCGAGGTTAACAGACGGCGCAACTTTTCGAAAGCATCGTCACTGGCGGGTGACCAAGCGTAACTTTTCGAGTCACTGCGTAGATGTTCAGTCAAGGGGGCGGCGATCATAGCGAAATTCCGAATAAAGCGGCGGAAATAGGAGCAGAGGCCAAAAAAGCTGCGCAGATCCTTCAGAGACGCAGGTTTAGGGAACTCTGCAACTGCCCGAAGCTTGGCTCTGTCAGGAAGAATACCCTCTTTAGATACAACATGACCGAGGATGGTGAGTTGACTGGCGCCGAAGCGGCATTTCTTAAGGTTGAGTTGAAGGCCGGCGTTAGGCACTGCAGCACTTCATCTAGCCTGCGGAGATGCGTTGGAAAATCCGGGGAAAATATAATCACGTCATCCAAGTAGCACAGGCATGTTTTCCCACTTCAGGCCACGCAAAAATTGTCCATCATCCGCTCGATTGTTGCGGGTGCGTTGCAAAGACCAAAAGGCATGACACAGAATTCGTAAAGGCCATCAGGTGTGACAAAGGCCGTCTTAGGCTGATCTTCAGGTGCCAGAGGGACTTGCCAGTAGCCACTCCGTAAGTCAATAGAAGAGAAGAACTCCGCACCTTGGAGGCAGTCAAGGGCATCGTCAATTCTCGGTAACGGGTAAACGTCCTTTGGAGTTATTTTGTTAAGACGACGGTAGTCAACACAGAAGCGAATTGACCCGTCCTTCTTCTTAACGAGAACGACTGGAGATGCCCAGGGGCTGTTCGAAGGCTGGATGACGCCACGCTTGAGCATGTCAGCTACTTGGTCATCGATAACCTGGCGCTCGGCTGCGGACACGCGATAGGGTCTTTGACGCAATGGCGCATTGGTACCCGTGTTGATGCGGTGACACACGGCTTACGTGCGGCCGAGGGGAGTATGCTGGCAGTCGAAGGAATAACGGAACTTGTTCAGTAGTCGTAGAAGCTGAGCACGTTGCGAAACGGTTAACGTGTCGGCGATGGAGCTGCTCAGTACGTCCGGCCTAGTAGTCTGCGGCGAAGAGGCACAGGTCACTCCGGCGACTTAGTGTGCGGCGGAAGGACCAGCCGGCATGTCGATAATTGCAGAAGGGTCGAGACTGTAAACACGCCCGACGCACTCACCCCGGAGTAGTGTTACAGGACATGACAACAGGTTCGAGATGAGTAGTCTGCTGACGCCGTCATGAAGTTCTAGAAGGGCATAAGGTAGCATCGAACACTTGCGATGAACGAAAAGAGCAGATGGCGTGAAAAGGGCACTAGACTCGGCGAGAGAGTTGCAAAACACCATGGTAAGGGCAAAAGAGTGCGGCGGTATGATGACGTCTTCAGCAACAAATAGTTTGTCCCCAGTTTCATGAGCATCATATAATGGAGCGTCGTCAAACACTTCAAATGCCACCTCAGCGTGCGAGCAATCGATGACGGCCTTATTAGCGGAGAGAAAATCCCAGCCCAAAATGAGGTCATGGGAGCAGGAATCCAACACTAGCAATTCAACGACATAAATGAGGCCATCAATCGCGATGCGAGCAGTACAAGCAGCAGCCGGTGTGACATGATCTGCACTGGCTGTACGAAGTGATATACTAGCTAGTGGCGTCATAACTTTTTTCAGCAAGCGGCAGAGTCTAGCACTTATTACTGAAACTGCGGCACCGGTGTCGACAAGAGCGAGTGCAGCGACGCCGCCCACATGTACGTCCAGAATATTCGTTGGTGAAGTGAGAGGCCTTGGTCTTTTCGCTGGCGACGCAGTTCCTGCCTCTGGAACTGCGGCAATTAGTTTTCCAGCTCCGGCGATGAAGGACGACGACGCATCGGCGATGGCGAGCGGCGTCGAGGTGATGGCGAGCGGCGGTTAACAGGAGGGCGGTGGTCGGCGTACGATGACATCTGGTCGGGTGGCTGAGAGCCTGTGAACGAACGGCGCGGTGGCACATAAAGGGCAGCTTCGAATGTCTGGTCGTAGCTCTGTCGGTAGACAAGAACGCGCCGACGGCAGTATCGCGCTATCTGGCCAGGTAGCCCACAGGCAAAGCATATTGGGCGATTGTCGAGTGTACGCCATTGTCCCCTACTCTGGACGGACCTTGACTGAGCGAACCGAGGAGTGGGTCGGAGCGGCACGGCTGAGGGAAGCGACGTAAAAGTCTGAAGAGGTGGTCGAGCCGCTACTTCAGCATAGCTTAGAGGTGCATTTACCTCGGCACAGGCAACAGGGCTCGGCAAGGGTGAAGTGTCACGGGCAGATGGCAGAGCCGCGCAAACTTGCTCCTGGATGACCTGGCGAATGTTTGCTGGCAGAGGTGACGCTGGTTGGCCGGCTGTTGATAGCAGCGATAGCTGACGAGCAACCTCAGCACGAACAAACTCCTTAATCTGCGATAGCAGCGACTGAAGGTCAGATGTGGTGGTCAGGCTGGAGAGGGTGTCATCCGGGACGTCAGGGCGTCGAGTGAGAAGACGCTGTCGTCGCAGCTCGTCGAAACTCTGACACAACTCAACGACCTCAGAGACAGTGACAGGGTTCTTGGAGAGCAGCATTTGAAAGGCGTCGTCGGAAATGCCTTTCATGATATGTCGCACCTTGTCAGTTTCGGCCATCGACCGGTCGACACGCCGGCAGAGGTCAAGGATGTCCTCTATGTAGCTGGTGAATGTCTCACCAGTTTGTTGGGACCGGCCTCGTAGGCGTTGTTCTGCGTGAAGTTTGCGCACACCAGGGCGTCCAAAAACATCTGCGATGCAGGTTTTGAAGGTAGTCCAGGTGGAGATATCCGCCTCATGGTTTCTGTACCACAGCTTGGCAACATCCGTTAAATAAAACATCACGGTGCCAAGCTTTGTGGGATCGTCCCATTTGTTAGTAGCGCTGGCTCGTTCATACAATTCCAGCCAATCCTCAACGTCTTTCTCGTCAGTGCCGCTGAAGATGTCGGGTTCTCGCAAGAGTTGTGCACCGGGACAGCTCCTGCGTGGCGAAGCTGGTGGGGGTGTGAAGACAGCGTCGTCAGGCATGACGGACGGCAGCTTTCGGCTACGCAGTTCCAGGACTGGGGAAGACCGCAGCACTCTCCACCAAAATATAATGTAAATGCAAGGTGAACAGCGGTAGCGGCGTCGGTACCGAAGCAGCAAGAGCAGGCCGAGTATACGGGCAGCGTCGCAGCAGCAATCAGGCAGTCCTAGCTCGTGCCTCGCGCCCACGTGTCGATGTCGCTGCAGTAGTGGGAATTCCTCTCCACTACAGTAGTAGTAGTAGTAGTAGTAGTAGTAGTAGTAGTAGTAGTAGTTGTTGTTGTTGTTGTTGTTGTAGTAGTAGTTGTAGTAGTAGTTGTTGTTGTTCCGACTACCATAATTCACTATTTGTGTACGAATAATGCTATAGAAAATACTCGGTTGTCTGTTGCTTCCAAAGTATGCAATAAACAAGACGTCTTGTGATATAAACCAGACAACAAAAATAATAAGGGATATGTTCTCAGCCAGGGAGTAAATATGCATTTAGTCGCGTTGTCGCAGAGTGTCCTCTTGCTTTGGAATTATGGCTAGAAATAGCTGGGGTGACCTGCATATGTCTGTTAAATGGTCATGTAAAGAACCATGAGCCGTACATGATTATGAACATCATATCATATCAAAGTTTACTTCATCCTATGAAGGAGAAATAGGTTGATTGGAAAAGATCACTTGCTGCAGCTTGACTATAGGCCCGCAGTGTGCAGCACTGACTATATGTAGCTGACAGGCTTATATAGGCCAAGGCACTTTGCATAGGTATCGAAATAAATGGAGCAGTAATACAATCCCGCAGCGGTAGATGTATTAAGTGCACCCTGTTTATATAAATGTAAGACAAAGCAATGCCATTGCCTCAAACAGAATACACAAAATCAATGATGCAGTAATATATTTGTTGAATATCATATTTAACTCGCCACAATGAAAATTTATTTTCCTCGCGTAGCTTCCGAACGAGCAGCCATCTGCTAGGAAAAACAGTGTATCATTCATGGAAGCGCTAGTCTACAGCCACCTCCACGTCGGCTTTGACCCAGTATTCACTGTTGACCTGGCCGATGATGCCATAGTGACCATGCAACCAACGGGCGTCATCCCAGACTGGATTCACACTAGGGGGGAGTGGAAGGCAGTAGACAGGTACGACGACAAGTTACGCCATGTGTGCCGCCACTTCAGTGATCTGCGGAGCACGTGCGAAGCTGACGTCAAAGCCTTCATGAGTGCCGATAACCAACTAAGCAACGCTTTGATCGTGCTCTTCAGGGATGATGATGGCCCTCTTCTGAACCGGAGCCAATTTGAAAACGCAATGTCGGCAAGGCCCTTCGACGCTTGGGCGCGCGTCTTCTCCGAACTGTTGAACATTACCCTGGAAAAAATAGGAGCACCCACCACAAGGTAAGTCATATGGGTTTACAATTGAACTCGGATGCCTAGACAGAAAATGAAGGCAGGTAAACGCGGAAGCTGAGCTCTTGGGTCATCTTCGCAAAGCCCTAACAACACGTCACCGATTGAACATGAGCTTTCACCATCGTCGCTAACATGGTTCAATTAGCACATTCAAACAGGCAATGGTCGAATATAATGAAATAAATATGCAGTTTTATTATATCACGTACACCAATCAATAAAGGAATTGCATTAGAACTTTTATCATCTGATGATGATTGATTTGTGGGGTTTAACGTCCCAAAACCACATGTGATTATGAGAGACGCCGTAGTGGAAGGATCCGGAAGTTTCAACCACCGGGGTTACTTTAACGTGCACCTGAATCTGAGCACACGGCTTACAACATACCCGCCTCCACTGGATTTTTTTTTCGTCATCTGGTGTTCTCTAACGTGCGCCAACATACAGGGTGCCCCAGCTATGTCTAGCCTGAGTTTTAAAATATGCCGACACACGCAATTACGGCACGACCAAGTGCATGTCGCGGACCGTTGCCTGGAGTTAGTCAAACTATTCGTTGTGCTCTAAGATATCGTTTAATTAGATCTGTTTATTTACCTACCTTTTGAAGGAACAAATATAAATAAAAAAGTTTAATTGAGAAAGTTCTAGATTTGTTGGCGAACGTCTGATTGGATAGTTTCAAACTTTATATATTTCATACTTTCATATCTTTCAAACTTTCGTACGGCTGATACTGGAATATGCCAGTATTGCCTGGAGTCTCCACCAAAAAGTGCTTGTAAATAAACTTGAACGAATACAACGGCTTGCAGCTCGCTTTATATGCTCGAGATATAAGCAGAACGATTCAGTCACAGAAATGCTACAACTATGTGATCTGGAGATGCTCCATAAGCGCCGACGCAAAAATAGATTAAAGTTTCTTTTTCAATTATTACAAGGTGACTTTAAAATTAAAAAATGACTACATAGAACAACCTGGGAAACGAAGTGAGAAGGCAAACCATACACGAGTACTGCAACCTTATTTTGCACAAACGAAGGAGTACCGTCATACTTTCTTCCCCGATGTCATTGAAGATTGTAATGGGTTACCGAGTAACATAGTCAATGCGGTTGACGTTAATGAATTTGTGCATTTACTTGATTTACATTTATGTGACTTATTGTAAATAATATTACGATTGTTATTCATTGCATTGCAAATCAGGGTGTGTTTTTCGTTTTTTGCTTGGATTGCAGAGCTTTCGCGGATTTGTATACATGTATACCTGGTTTATCATTGTGAGATGTATAGTTATATCACAAATTTGTTTGTACAGTGTGTCGTACCTTTCCTGTAATGACCCTCAATAGAGGGTTGACAGTATTTTAAATAAATACATAAATATCTGTTAATTTAAACTGTTTTTCTTCTATTCACCAATTCCCGCGAAATACAAAAAAATACCATGAGAAACTAACTCGCGTGTCAGTGCGCATGATGATTCTACTTCCCAATGTTCCGCGTACAAATGACCATCCCAATTACTTGATTGTGCTGTATTAACAGGGCCGCAAAGATGATGGTGGCTTTGTGATGAACACGCTTTACTATCGGTCACAAAAGCGATTACCGCTGTGACTACTTTTCGCTGTCACGAACCGGTGTGAAAGAAGCGTATCGTTCGTACACAGAACGTTAGGGAGCACAAGAATCAAGGTGCGCGTAGGCACACCAGTGAGGTTGCCACGTGGTATTTTTTTTTTCGTGGGCATATGAGTTAACTGAAAAAAACAATAATAATTACCACAAGTTTCAAAGTTCGAACTGTCCAACCGGACATTTTACAAATCGACCTACAACTTTCTCATTGAATATTTTTATCGGTCTTTGTTTTTTGAAAAGTCAGTCAATTAAACACTTCCATATAAACAATATTTTAAACACAAAATTAGTGTGAATAACTCCAGACAAGAGAGAACAACATGCATTTGGTCACGTCATAACTGCGCGTGTCGGCATATTTCAAAACTCTGGCTAAAGATAGCTGGAACACACTGTATCATTTCACCTCTGTCGATATATAACCACCACGGTCGGTATCGAACCTGTGGCCACAGGTTTAGCAGACAGTTATCGGAGTTCAGTGAAGTCTTTTAGGCAATACGCAAAAGACATTGCGTAAGTTTAAGGGACGGCTTTATAAAATTCTTTACTCCTAGGGATCGACAGCGATGAATGAAAGGAATGTAGCTGGTCTTTCTGCATGTGCGTTTCTATGGCTACAGATATCCAGTATTTGTGTACAAAAAAACTACAGTAAAGGCCAGCTGCCTGGTTACCTCAGCACGTAATGAACCATGCCTAATTATGAAATACAGCAGAACAGGAACCAAAATTGGTATATGACGACAGCTCGCGCCACGTGTGCCGCCATTTTAGTGGCCCGTGGAGCACGTGCGAAGCCGACGTCAAAGACTTTGCGAGTGCCGACGACCAACTAAGCAGGGCTATGATGAGTCACCATACATTTGAAACATCTTTTGGACCATCTATTAACACGTTCGACAGGCTCAACTATGCTAGAGGTAATATGCAGTACTGATGATGTGAGATATTTCATTTGAATAGAAATCATCCTTTATGAAAGATTTAGTGTGTACTTCACACTGTGGTCGCCTTCTTTTATGCTGGATAATACTTTTTCTGCACAAATTGACTGCGACGTGTCTTCCTCTTTTCTGCTACGCATTGCTTCAATGACAGACAGAAAATAAGTTAGAGGAGAGATAAACAGCATACCCGCTTGTGAACCAAGTGCTAACCGATATCGTAGGTTTAAGTGATTGGTTCATAATTTCATACAGTACAAAAGGGTGATAAATTCAACAAAGCCACTACCTTTGTTCTCATACTTAAGTTCAAAATGTAGGAACCGTTCGAACGCTACACTAGCATTTCTGTGCAGTGAAATTACTTCAAAACGAAGAAATTACATTTTGTACGTCGAAGGTTGTTGATACGCCTTCTTGCATTTTTCTTGCATTCGACAGTAAATAATGCGCTGAATTAACTTATTTCGTTCAACCTTCCTAGCTACCATCAATTTTTATTTCAGTGCTCTTTTCACAAAAAGGGTTTTTTGTCGTCAGTGTGGTAGGCCTTGCAGCAGTCGGTACGCAAACGCCAGCATATTTTTGGGATCGTCATCCCCACAGATTTCGCCTCAAGGACCCAGCTTTTTTCCGAGCTCTCAACTCGGCCCTCGCCAAATTAAAGGAAGAGTCATTTATTGTGTACCTGACATGGCTGGCCATCTTACACCTCGGACCACTGTTCAGCGCCGAGCTGTCGGACGCGATATATGGCAGCACTTCATCAAGCCTGGTTGGGCGGGTTGTTGAAGCGCGCTGTCTAGTCTTCATGGAGAAATTGCTCGGTCAGGCCATGCCGGCAGCTTTCGTGCAACTTAACGTAGGAGATGAGGTGAGTTGTGCGTTTTCGTACAGTTTTACATAACTATGTAAAACAAGAGCGAGGGCTTAATTTAACAATAGTTGTTAACTAGCATAACGACTGCTGTTACGCATAAAACCTGTACAGTCTCATGTGGTTGTGACGATGAATGCAATATTTGAAAAGGTGGGGCTTTTTGCATATGTTATGGATGCCGTTGTACGAGAACAAGTTTTTTTTGGTTTTGGTGAAATGTAAAGAGAATGAAAAAAAGAGACTACAGTGCAATAACATTCGCCAAATGGTCGATGACCTGTAAACAAAATTTTTCGTCACTGAAAGATAAGAGCGAGCCGAGAAATTAAGTCATGAGCTTGAGAGATCTGAAAACCGATGCGCAAGGCCGTAGTCATGGTTGTCGTAGGGCTCTGTAATACCATTGGTCAGGTATATTGACAGCTTCAATGAGCAGTACAGATTTTTTTTTCACAATTCGGTGCAACTTAAAAAGTTATTACTGGCACCAGCCGAATCACAGAAGTACTGCAGCGGACCAACTCCCGCCACTAAAGAAATGGTCGCGCTTGGAAACTCGGAACTTTCTCCGAAGGTATGGTTACTGGCCGTGTGGCTCCCGGCGTCAACACAGAGCATGTCTAGTGCTACAAGCTTTAACACTTTCGTGACCACGCCTATCCTCATCGATAGTATGTTTTTGATGTTTAAAACTTGTATATTTGTCAAGTTTCGAACGCTTTTGGATCCCTTGCGCAATCTAACGCGTAAAAGAGAAAGTATTTTATCAGTTTCGCTTTTGTGTTTCCCTTTTTTTCACCGTGTGTTGATTTTAAAGCGCATTTTGATGCGCGCGAGTGAGTGTGCATAGTTTCAATCATTACGTCGACGTCGCGTGTGACTACTTCAAGAAAACGGCGAATTTCCGAAGCATCTGGGCTGAAATATTTAAATGACGACAACAGCACAGGTTCGGAAGACGACATCCACACTTTCGATATCAGCGCGGACGACACGAGTTCGTCAAACCGTCCCGGAACTTCTGTGGTCGTCCGCCGGGGAGCGTAGCATTCTGCTCGGGCCGCGTGATTGCCGGCGCGCGTCGGTGTAAGTTGACCCAATGTGTTCTGAGCGTCAGAGATCTTATCTGCAGGGCGCCACTTCAACCGGGTGGGATTAATTGGCGACGGCAGTGGTTGGAGGGCAGCTTCGTGCACGGAGGCAGCCGGGAGTGAACCATGGAGCCGCATGTAGTCCACGCGGCGCTTCATGAGCGCTCTCGACTTTTAAAGACTATAATCTTTCTTGGGGACCTTCAACACAAAAATTTCGGTCTGTCTGTCTGTTTGTCCACAGTAACGATGCCCTAAACGGCACCACACAATATCCTAAATGGCCAGAAACGCACACAGTCCACCAATATTGCTCAAGGTTAAGCATTCAACTTGTGTCTAGCTGTACTATCCCAGGAGCCAGAGGGTGTTGAATGGGATGTAATAGGGTTTAGTTAGGTTAAGAGGACTCATGATGACTATACAGTGCTGCAGAATAGACACGTCCTTTGCTATCAAAGTGTGGCTGGTAGAAGAAAACTGGGAGTGGGCTTCTTTATTCACAGAAACATAGCTGGTAACATAGAGGAATACTATCGCATTAATGAAAGGGTGGTAGGTGTCGTAAATAAGCTCAATAAGAGATACAAGATGAAGGTGGTACAGGCTTACGCGCCGACATCCAGCAATGATGACGCGTCAGCGGAAAGATTCTGTGAAGACGTGGAATCGGCAATGAGTAAAGTAAAAACATAGTGTACTATACTGATGGGAGGATTCAACAAAAAGGTAGGGAAGAAGCAGGCTGGAGACCAGGCAGTTCGAGATTATGGCATCGGTACTAGAAATGGCGGAGCGGAGCTACTAGTTGAATTCGCACAACGCAATAATTTGCGGATTTTGAATACCTTCTACCGAAACCAAGGAAACCATAAGTGGATATGAAGGAGCCCTAATAACGAAAATAAGAACGAAATAAACTTTATACGGAGTGCACACTCAGGCATCGTGCAGGATATGGAATTGCTTTGCAAGGTACGATGCAGTGACCATAAAATGATACGGTATAATATTCGTCTAGACTTCAAGTAAGAATGACAGAAACTGATACGCAAGAAGCCAATCAATGAGCTATCACTAAGGTGTAAATTACAAGAATTAAGTTTCTCGCTTAAGAAGAGGTACTCGGCTGTTATTGAGGAAACCAACATTAGCGTAGACGCAATGAATGATAATTTGACGAGTATCATTAGGGAGTATGTAGTGGAAGTTGGAGGAACGGTACTTAGACAGAAACTGGCAAGCTGTCCCACAAAACAAAAAAAATCTTAAGAAGTGTCAAAGCATGAAAGCCTCAAGCCCAACAGACAAAACAGAATTGGTTGAGCTTTCGAAGTTGATTAATAAGCGTAAGGTATCTGATAATAGAGGGTATAACATGGAGAGGATTGAACACACTCTGAAGAACGGAGGAAGCGTGAAAGCAGGGAAGAGAAAACTCGGGGAAAAAATATTGAGGCCAAAAAGTCCACACTTGTCATATTTTTAGACATGTTGAAAGCATACGACAAAATAAACCACAAGACATTATTAGGAAAACTGCAGTGTTATGAAATTCGTGGTGTAGCCTTAAATCTGATCGAAAGCTACCTAACAGACAGACACCAGTGTGTATATAGAAACAGGGAAATTTCGTCCATGCAAACTGTTATAGATAGTGTTCCCCAAGGCAGCATATTGGGTCCCCCTTTTGTTCATTATATTTATAAATGATATTGTACATGTTGACCCTTCAGCCCAATACGTAATTTACGCAGACGATACAAGCTTAATTTTTTGAGGTACAAATGTTAGTCATCTAGTAAATACTGCTAACTCAACGTTACAAAAGGTATACAGCTGGACCCTTGAAAATTCTTTACTTATAAATTGTCTGAAAACAAAAGCTGTTCTTTTTTGTGCCAAATCTCCCCTCAAGGAAACCACTGAACCCTACAATCTCATGATAAATAGCAGCATAATAAAATTTTCTTCCACCACAAAGTCTTCGGGCGTTATTTACCATGAACACATGAAATGGGATAATCACACGGAATTTTTATACAGTAAGCTTTGCAAAGTCTTGGGTGTCTTGAGAAAATGTCAGGATTTATTGCCAGTTTCTCGAAAACTGATATTTATTGCGCTCTTTACATCACATCTGAGTTACTGCAACCTGATTTGGGGTAATGGAACAAAGCAATCTATAAGTAATCTTATTATCTTACAAAAAAGGCGCTACGATCAGTTGCTAACCTTCCTTTTAATGCCCATACTTCACCATTATTTGCTAAATACAAAATAATGAAATTAAACCTGCTCTACAAATATTCTTTAGCAGTCTCTTTTAGATCTGATACCATAAAAGGTCGCGGCTATATACGTAGTTTATCTAACTTGCAATTAAATCCTTCAACGTGTCTAAACCGACACTCTGAATATTGGCATGTGCCGAGACCGCGCACAAATTATGGCTTTCAGACATTGAGTTATTGCTTGCCGAATATACTCAATAAATTAGGAAGTAATTATAAAAATGTTCGTATGCCCTCTAATAATTTTATTTTAAATATGCTTTATTATTTGTGTGTAGTATTATTTTTTGTTTGATTACTTCTTTCGATGTAAAGCATGTGCGTTTTTTGGGTAGTATAGGTTGTTTAAATTTTAGTTCTGATGCAAAGCGTATGCATTGCTGGTTGAAACTGTCCTGTGTTTAATTTGATTTTGCCGTTTTTGTTGCCACAGTTGCCATGGGGATATGGGGCAATGTCAAACTGTTTTATACAGCTTTTTTCCTCTGTCCCAGCCACTTACTGTACAACTGTACGTGGTAAATAAACTAAACTCAAACTCAAACGTTAGAGACTCCTTTGTCCTGCAGTGTACGTAATCAGGCTGATAATGACTTGTGTGATTGTCAATTAGAAAGCAAATATTCTGCGCTGGCAATGCAATGCTTGCAATAAAAGGCAAGTGTTTCCACTGCTTTGCTAAGACGACCTAGTAGAGGCACCTACCCGTCGTCTTGCGTTCTACACCTTATCACCTCCGAGACAGGTGCGCAAGCCACGCGCTTCGTTTTCAAAAGTAACTGCCAGATAGCGCTCATGTCTTACTCGTGACGTGGCTCAATGCGGTCGTTCGCCTCTACTGCACGCATCGGGGCACTATTAACGCAGCGCCTCCAAGGTACCATTCACCGACTTTCTTGCGCTGACCATTAAATGAACGTTTTATACACTCTCTGCAGACGCAAAAATATCATCTTTCGACGACATTTGCCATGTAACATGCAGATACGGGGCCTTTTTTTTAAAGACAATGGTCCTTCTTGGGGACCTTCGACCCCAAAAGTTGGGTCTTTCTGTCTGTCGGTCTGTATTTTTGTCTGTTGGTCCACGGTAACAATTTCCCTATCAGCCCCAAACAATACCTCAAACAGCCAAGTCTATTCACAGCACCCACCATTATTGCTCAAGTTTCAGCGTTCAAACTTCTCCGATTGTCTAATAAAATCAATTATAGCGCATATCTGAGGCATCACAACAACACATCGATGTTTTCTATGTGTGCCTTTATACCAGACAAGGCACACACAAGTAATTTTAAGAACCGTAGCGTTTATCCCGCTGCGCTGACAGTGCAGCGTGATGATCAAAAAGGCAAGTGTTCCCAACGCTTTGCTAAGACGACGTGGTGGTGGCACCTGTCCATCGATTTGTGTTCTACTCCTTAGCCTTTCCGAGACAGGCGCACATCTCTCTCCGTGGGCGCGCCCGCCTTCTCTTGTTTTCAAAGATAAGTGCCAGATGGCACTCGTGTCTAACGTGCCTTGATGTTCTCGTTCGCCTTCGCTGCACGGATCGATACTTTCCAACGCAGCGCTTATAGAATACAAATCACCCATTTTCTCACGCAAAACATCAAATAAACGTTTTGTTCACTCTCTGCACACGCAAGACTATCATCTTTCGACGACATTTGCAGCGAAACATGCAGAAACGGGGTCACTATTTTAACCGATCAAGGTACTGGAGAACTTTGCAAAAGCACAAATAAATATGATTGGACGCATATTTTTCAGAAGCCGACATGCAGCAAGTGAGACGGTTCTTAGGGGTTCCACGTGTCAGCGTGATGCTCGTACACAAAACGCTTCTCAGGGCTAATGGCCCCAGCCATAATATATATAATATATATATATATATATATATATATATATATATATATATATATATATATATATATATATATATATATATATATGTAACTGTAAACATGGTATGGAAAAAAGAGAGGAACAGAAAGCAAGTGTTTTTTTTTGTGAAACGTGCGTAGCAAACTTGTGTTTTACCGCATCACGAAACTGATTCACACGGTGGCATGAAATTGATTGATATGTAGGGTTTAACGTCCCAAAACCACCATATGATTATAAGAGACACTGTAGTGGAGGGCTCTGGAAATTTCGACTACCTGTGGTTCTTTAACGTGCACCTAAATCTGAGTAAACGGGCCTACAACATTTCCGTCTGCATCAAAAATGCAGCCTCCGCCGCCGGGATTCGATCCTGTGACCTGCGGGTCAGCAGCCGAGTACCTTAGCCACTAGACCACCGTGGTGGGCCACGGTGGCATGAAATACGCTATGTTTAATGTCATTTTATGTACACAAAAACATTTGTATATACAGCGCTTATATTTACAGGATAATTGTGTGTGCTACTTGCGCTCAAAATATACATTTACATCTTTTTTGTGCTTAGCCTGAGTAGAGCTGTGTTGACGGTTATATAAAGTTTCTTTGCTCATGTTTACAATGTTTTTCGTTTGGTGATTTTCTTAATACTGTTTTTAATAAACTTGTGGTTTCAAACTGATCGTGTTTTAAAGATAACTCTTAGCTGTACAATTTGAGAACATGAAAAAACATCAGTAAATTGGGGTGCCACAAAAAAAAGGTTTTCTGGACTACCCGAGAACGGGCGAATTTCCTGCAGTAGCGAATATGTTAATGTATTGGTTTTCAAGAACAAATATCACAGACTTCAGCAGTTGTAACCGACTACAAACCATGATTGTGATTGGACTATCCTGACTTGGATCCACTTACGATTTGAAACGTTACGCTGACAACTGGCATAAATTAATTTGTAAAGCTCTAAAGCTTCCGAATAAATATCAACGCTGCCTTTTCAATTACTTTTTCTCTGGCATCAGGCACCTTTAAGTGAGTAAAGACATGAATTGCGATAATAGTTACAGAAATCAAATAGCTTTTTCTTTAGTGAAGATAGGTGGATAGGTTCATTGAGAAAACAGCAGCCTTTTCTGCGAAGAACCTGCTGCCGCTTTTAGATTTCGGAAAAGATACTGCTAGTATAATTAGTGAATAATCAAACGTGACCTGTTCTGCCGGTGAAACCGAAACATGGAAGAACGCAACTGCCACCGATTTCCGAGACATTCAGTATGAGCTAGTTTCGTTGTACCCAACGCATCGAGTTCGCTGCGTGGCCGGACGAGTTTCGTTTATGGTTTGAGCACGAATGGCGTATGCACTTTAACAAACACAGAAATAAATCTGTGAACAGTGAACGTGAACAGGGACGTTAATCTTGTCGTCTGCTGGTTGCTCTCATGAGAGCTTGTGTTTCGATTTCACTTGTGAAGTTGCTCGAAGCTTGCTGCTCCACAATTGTCACCAGACACAGAGTTTTCAGTGTGGCAATAACCTGTTCCTTCAAACTTTTAGTGCGGCAATAGTCTCTGCAAATGAAGGACAGAAAGGTATTTATGTCATACACTAATTTGTCGCCAGACACAGAGTTTTCAGTGTGGCAATAGCCTCTTCTTTCAAACTTTTAATGCGGCAATAGTCTCTTCAAACGAAGGGCACAAAGTGTTTTATGTCATACACCAATTTGTCACCACTGAAGAAGAAATCAATAATTTTTTGTTTCTAGCTTTGCTGCTGGTTCCTCTACTCTTATGATGCCTCACTCGACAGAAAAGAGCTATTATATGGTATGAAGTTTAAACTCCCACGCAAGACTGACGTTACTCTTTTGTATTGCTGATTTGCATTATGATGGGCGGTTACATTATCTTTACTAGCGCGCCACCTGCTATGCTCTCAGTAGAGACTGGTCGTACGGTAAATAAAGAGAAATATGGAGACAGAGAGAAAATATCCCATTTCTTTTATTTTTGAGTATATGATGCGACATTTCTTGCAACACCCCATAACTCTATATATTCTAGCGTTATCTTGTAATGGCACGAAAGTAAGGGAGAGTCACGAAGCCAGCACCAATATTTTAACTCACTTGGTTGCCGTCCTTGCCGTCGTATTGTCTTTTTCTCAATATATATATACATATATATATATATAATTGCGAAATGTAGGTCTCACATTTCCCGTGTAAAATGTGGTCTAGTGTAAATATCGAATTCCCGTATTTTCTCAGGCTCAAGAGGACATTCGTCGCATAACAAAGAACATCGACTACCCTCTAAACATTTCTCTGACGAAATTCGCGAGCAATGGCACGGAGCGAGCCCACGACTTCTCCAAGTTCACAACACGGCCTCACCTGTTCGGCGATATTGACCCGTTTGTCAGTGTTGCCGAACTCGAGAAAGCCACCACGGACGTGCTCCCGGAAATGGGAGACTCTGTGCTCACAAACTACCGGCGGACGATAGCGTTCAGGCAAGTATATTCAGGATAGCTCTTAAAAAATAATTATAAAGGACTGTGTCACAATATTGCTCACACTAATATTGTGCTAATGGTCTTCTAATGGCTCATGTCAATTATATTCCATAGCCTATCGTTCTATATGTCTAGTTTTATATAATTTTTCACCAAAGGCTTTCCTAGCTTCCGTCACGGGCAGCTAGGAAGAGTGCTTTTGAAGGGCCCACTAATGCTATAGCTAGACAGATATGTGGGGTTTAACGTCCCAAAATCACCATAATGCAGCCGCCGCAGCCGGGTTTCAAACCCGCGACCTGCGGGTCAGCAGCCGAGTACCTTAGCCACTAGACCACCACGGCGGGGCCCACTAATACTATCCCAAACTTTTTGCAAGCTGTATAAGCAGCTGAGATAGCAATAACGCCCCTTCATACTTTTAGGTGAGCTGTTTGGCGACAACTGCATCGCCCACGCAAATTTATATTTTTAACTCAAGTTTGGTGAAAATCAGCTGCCACTAGAATTACAGGATTACATTATCACGCTTTACCGGTTGGTTTGGCTGGCGGAAAAACTCCTGCGCGTTCCCACTTAAGGCCACCAGCTTTTATGTAGAGGCATCTATGTTTGTCTGAAAACGGTCTGTATGGCACGAGAACTGTTTTCCCGTCAACATTAGCCAATATGTAGCAAATAACGTCGTCGCTTATTGTGATTTTCTGTATTATTTTCAGAATTATAGTGCAGCTAATTAACTTTCAAGGACTAGCAGGGCCCAAGTAAAACAGAAAATAAACGTGCGTTGAGTCTCACTCTTGCTTCACTTGATAACAAATGGCAAAACTTCGTCACACTGACAGGGGGTACCAAAACAGCAAGACGTGGTTGTTCAATTGACTCTAGAATAAGGAGCACCGCAACGAATAGCTCGAATCGCTTAATTTCTCAGGCACAAAGTACACATAATTGGGATACACATTCTTGAACTTCCTTCTTAGCAACCTCTGACTGTTACGGGCGTTTCATTGGGGACGCGGCCCGAAGCCGTGGTTTTATACAACGTAATACGCGGTAGCGCTGGAGCGTCGCTCACTCCTATACTATGCTCTGTTTATCCGCACTACCTTTATAGCCAATTCTTTTTTTTTTATCAAACCAACTTCAGACGCTCATTGGCGGTTAGCGGCTGCTACGCTCCAAAGCTGGGCCATCTCAACTACTACCGCTTCTACGACCGTGCTTGCCGCATGGTTGTGGTGTCTCCCATAGCTGCCACGCTGCCTATCTACGATGAACAGACCATCTCGGGGCTACGGTACGGAGCAATCGGGTCGCTGGTCTCCGAGGCGCTGTTCGAGTCCTTCTACGATACGCGCTACGAACTCAGCCCGGTGCATCGAGAGAAGCTCAACAGTGCACGGGCGTGCATCGAACGCTTAATATTCAAGGCAAGATGGCTGAAGTAACTCTTTTGCTATGCATTTGATTTCTGTACCCTCAGTGGTGCATACTTGAAGAGCTAAATGGTGCAACTACCTTCGCAATGAAAATACGTCTTGGATGTGCAGCAGCTCTTTCAGTAACCCGAGTAACGCTGTCAGCGCGTGTCTCTGAGCCAACGCGCCGCACTGCGTTTCTCCCGCCGTAGTTGTTGGAACGATTCCAGATAGGTAGAGTTTCAGCCGCGCGTTGACGTCACTCCCCTTCGCCCGCAGCAGCTGCCTGCTCCTACCAACACACCAAGGGGGTGTTGCTCCTCCGCCCACTCGAAACACACTACTCTCTCGCTTCACCTTTTCCACCGTCCGCAATGCCCGACCACACACACATTAAGTGGAAGCACTTTTTTGGCTCATTCATCTGCGATAAAACTCACACGAATCGTGACCCACATCCCATGTCTTCGCGTTTCAAAGAAATGTTTATTCGAGTAAAAGCGACACCGAGTTTCGCATCATACCGTTCTTTCAGCACCCGCATCGACGCCTGTTTCAGTCCGTTCAACGACGTGCGCATCGCTGCTGCTTCGCATCCCGCCATGGTCGCCTTCTAAAAAATGGCGCATATTTTTTTATTTGAAAGCGAAATCTTCCTAAGAACATCAATAGCAATTCCTAATGTCTTTTTATTATTTGTTTCGTTACCGAACTCATTTTAGTCTCTCGTAAAGGTTTCATTAGAGCGCTTCTACTATGTTGTAGAAACAATACTAAGTATTGCTTTTGTTTCCATCACAGATTTGTAGTGCTAATTATTATATGAAAAACTTCGAAATTTTGGGCATGTACTGCAATTTTTATTTCTTCGTGTGTATATATCAAACTATTGCTGAATAAATATCTGTAGTGTACGTGCAATTCATAAGAAATTTACGCACATTTATCACTTGCTATGTACGTTGACTTCCCATACGAACATGTATATGCTTTGGAAAGAACATTTGGCTCTAAATGCGTTGCACTAATTTATATCAAGCTTTTTCAAATAAGTAATATAATGTCTTTCGCAACTAGCACTATGATGAATTGTGAAATGAACTGAGACGTCTTGGCTCATAATTGTTTTAGAATAAAGCTAATGCGCCTTCCATTTTCACACAATCGAAATTTTGATCCGCAGTCATAGATTTCTCCTCTATTTGTGCTTCTGATAGGTGGACACTGTTGAGAACATGGAGGAGGCCTTCCTGCTGTTCGGCGGCAGTGCAGCGCTGTGGTCAGCGTATCGCTCCGAGGTGTACCTGCAGGACAGGCGGCTGCCCGGACTGGAGGAGTACTCGGAAGACATGCTGTTCTTCATCTCGTTCTGCTTCATTCAGTGCGGCGGCAGTGTGGTGGCCAGAGACACCATCTGCAACATACCACTTAAGAGCTTCTCATATTTTGCGGAAGCCTTCACTTGTCCATTAGGTAGTGCCATGAACCTCGGCAACCGATGCACCTACATATGACAGCATCGTCTCTATCCGCACCTCCCCCCCCCCTACCCGTCTCAGTGGTTGACGCAGCCATTCAGGACGCCGTACAAGTGACACTGTTGCATTTAGATAATGCGTGTATGCCTGAAACGATAATAATTCTCCGAATAGATTTACGTTATAAGTTGTTGTCTCATTACAAATATTGCAAATGCGAGTGTTTATAGCGACATTGTGTGTGTGTTTTACTTTTTAGTCAGTGCAGTACAAACGCCTAGTACGTGTACATCTCATGCTAACCTCAACACTCTTTCTTTGTATCAAAGACCAAGCACTCCCTGTGGCATTTCTGTCCCGCTTCCCTTCTGCTATTGGCAGTGAAGACACTTATTGCCTGCGGTTCTTGATCAGAAAGCCCCGCTTGCCTCTCGCGAATACAACACTCCCAGATAAGGAAATCCGATTTACCAGCGTATGCCCTAAGATTCGGCACGTGCTGCGTTATATGTGTGTGCGTGCATGCGATGTCAACAAGGTTATGCGAGCCGGTTGTACAGCGAAGCTGGAATGGTTGGGAAGCTGGAAGCGTTGTACGCTTTCGTTTGTGGAAACCATTCTGTATGCCATCTGTGTTTCTCGTTTGCACGCTTGCTTGCGCCATCCTCGGGCTCAGGGGTCGCGGCGTATGTCAAGCCGTCGCATTCCCCACGAAGGGTTTCTCGCTGAATTAATGAGATCCGGGATCGACAGGAGCAGAGTCTGATTTGAGCTCTTTCGTAGACTAGGGCTGTAGTGTTGCATTCCGCGTCGTCTTCTCGAGCAGGAGTGTCACACCATTTATTGGTGTTTTCGAATCAGGCGTGCTTGCTTGAGGGGGCTCTTGAGGCACATTTTTACTCTGGCATTGGTATCTTAAAGATGGCATGAATATATATTGTAAGTTCGCAGGCGGAATCTAAATCAGCATTTATCTCGTTTGAAGGTTTATTAGGACATCTTTTTCCGTGTTTTTTAACCAAGACGAGAAAGTATGACTGCATTTAGTAAACGTTTGAAGGCTGGGCTATTGATCGACATGTTTGTGTGTTAGAGGCGTAAGTGGAACTCCTGCAATTGCTATCGTGATATTCGGAGAGTAACATTGCTTGTTCTGTCCGTGTCGGTGCATGATATATTATTGAGCAGACATACGTCTGTGGAGTTTGTTACGAGTCCTAGATTTCTTGACCATTCGCAATCCATGTCTCGCTTCTGGATAAATTTGTCCTTCCGATGTGCAATGAGTTATGTTCTCAAATACAGAATTAATGCATGTTTAAATTTATGATCTCAATAAAAATATCGTACTCGCACGTTATGCATGCCTATTACTGGGATTTCGTGGCTGCAGCATTCAAAAGTAACAGCTTATCTGACGTTCAGCTGCGATAGACACATTTAATTGTGCGTCCGCGGCCGCCATGTGGATGCAGCCTGCCAGCCTTTCTCAATGAAAGTCTGCGTCCATACGGCAACTGCAGACGCGCAACTAAATCGGTCTTATGACTGCCCTTATTTGGGTTCATGTGGGTGGGACGTGTGCCCGAAGGAAGTTTACTTCTCTTTGACACATACTGGTTTACTAATAATCGGGCATACGTTATCACCTAACCTTATTGACAGAAGAGAAAGGCAGGGTAATATGATCGCTTCGCCTTTATGTTCCGTGCAATGCCTTATCTTCTAAGCAACCAGGAGCAAAGAGAAACCTTTTCAACCGAAAAAAAGAACCGTGTTTCTGCACTGTTGCACGGGACCACGAAAGCTGACGTCACAGCCTAGGCATTTTTAGGGGTCGCGTATAGTAACAGCAGTCCGTAGAATATTATCGTGGTCTCTTCGGAGTCTTCGAGGCAGGGGGTGCAGTTGAAGCTCAAGCGAACTGGATGTGTTGGTCTCCAGTAGTGGTATTGCAATGTAACTCAGAGGCTGGCTGACGTGACCGCATAGATTCACAATTCACAATACCGCAGCATAATAAAAATACAAAAGGGTGGGAAAGTGGGCTAGTTCGGCAGTATGGTAGTCAGTATAAAAATAATCAAAGATAATGCAAATCAGTAAGAAACATGGGCACACAATAAAACAAGCCAATTCTAAGTCGCCAGTATTTGCTGTTTTTTTTTGAAAAGGTCCACTTGAGTGTCCCATAAAAGAGAGAGCATAATAAATTCCACGATAGAAGCTATGTGCCAATATGAATATGTATATACATTCAGTAGCACTGAGATGTGCATAGACACAGATTACGCTTGAAAAGAAAGTATAATTATGATGGTATTTTTTGTAATTTTTGTTCCCTCGCTTGACCTAATGAAGGCAAAAAGGCTATCTTTACTGCCTTCGTTTGGTTGTTATGACTTGTAATAGTCTCGTGTTTGTACTTGCACTGTTGTAGCATAATTATTACAAAATATACCGAATAGAAGACTTCTACAGACGAGGTCGCATAATATCATCTAGAATTTTCTCACATTGTAGGGTGCTATTACCTTCTGTTGCTTCTTAGATACTCCAAAAGTAAATACTCCAAAAGTAAACTTCTTTTACGTTTGCAACAATGCTGACAATTGTTTCTCTCACAGTGTCACGAAAACTATTCAATCTGTATAGCTTCACCATTATCAAGTTGTTAAACTGTTTTAATCTTAAAAATTTCTCACAAAATATTTTTTCAACGTCCACCTCTTACAGATACGCGTGAAAAATCGTGTCTTTCTATGTTGGCTGCTATGTACTGCACAATGATAGAAGATGGCATTCGTGCTGCAGTGGTTGAAAACATTTTTTTTTCTTGACTGTGGCATCGATTTAAAAAGAATGTCCTGAATATTGATGCCAGATCACAAAGGTTCGTTTTTGCGTGCTGTTGTGTTGCAGCAAATAAATTAGTGAAATACAGTTCGGCATATTAAATATTGAGTTCCCGGTGAACGCATAAAGGAGTTTCGCATGCACATAAGAAGTGTGTCAGCCTCAATACTTATAGGCACTCCATGAAGATATAAATTGGCTGGCGCCCTTTATTTGTGACGGAGAGCTTGTGAGTATATGTTTAGCATGTGTGTACAGTTTAATGGCGTGCATGCTTGAAGAATTTTGGAAAGGTGCACAGTAAGTAACCGTTGGATGTTGTTTGCACTGCATTCTTTATTGCATGGTTTCAATGTACACTAAAGAGGGAGACTACCCTGAGGATGCTAAGTTCGGCCTTATGATTTATTTCTTCTTGGAGGCAAATTATAGAGAAAAAATTACGAATCCTTTACGACCTTATTCACACTAATTTAAATTTGTAAAACAGAGATACCTCGCCCAAAAACTTTTCCAGCCAATGTTTTTGAAGACAATAAATTTCTCACATAGTCACATGCATTTTCCAGACATATGGATCTGCGAAAGACCTTTTGCAGTCCATAGCAGCACAGATTCCTCTTCTTTCTTTTTTTCAAAGCTCTCTTTTTGGCCAGTAAGGCTATCTTGTTCCCACGTACAGTAGTGGAAAAAAACGAAACGTTATACTTAAGTAATCCTACATATATTAGCTCTCTTTGTACAATATCAACGTTTTTAATTTTTTCGTGTATATACTCACTTTATAATTTGCCTATAAAGGCATGTAAATCCAAATAAATAAATGAATAAATAAATAAATAAACGAAGAAACAGACTAATATATCGTGATGTAATGGTGTTGATAGGCGAAAAGGCCAAGTGTTAATGCTATAGTTATAAAGTGTGGTAACGACACAACAATTATTACTTGTAAACAAACGCTAGTATTTCACACTTTCAGGGCATCATATATTTATAGCGGCGCCTGTAATGTCAAGGAAGATGTCAACAAAGGTCAAAATTAATGCACGTATAAGGAACCGCCTGAAATTGACGAAGCCTTGCGAATTTTGTTTGGAAAACTGAAAAATAAAAAGCTTTTAGCTGTGCTTACTGGCAGAAATATTCATACAGGCGTAGAGCATAAAGAAAATAAACAATTACCCAAAGTAAGACTGCAATTAGTGTATTCTTAGAGTGTCCGCCCGTTGTAGAAGAGAGAAAGAGAGAAGGCAAGGAGGGGAAGTACATAAGTATCAACAATATCATTGTAGACGCAGCGCTGTGCTCCCTAATGGACTGTAGATATGAGGCGTCTCATCTTTTTCGAACAACCAAGATATGACTTTGCGAATTTAGTATCTTACACACTGGCGAACAGAAATTATAAATGTAGCGATGAGCAGATGAAACTGAACTAAATTCGCAGAACAACTGTTTGAAAAATACAGTCAAGCCTAGGACTTCAAGTTCACTTTTGCGCAGGAATACAACGTTCCTCGAGGTTTGCATGTTCAAGCGTTTATAGCTTGCCATTTTCAGAGTAGACGCTCAAACATAGGCTGTTTAATGCCCTGTGATGAGATAGGTGTTTCAGTTGGTACGACAATCATGCCGACCACTTTGCGAATTTTTCACCCCTGCAGGTAGGGCGTAACAAACTGTTCGTCAGTTTAGTAGATAGCTGTATGTCACTCTAAGAAGTTCTATTGCATATCTGGTACCCATGGAAAGAAATGAAAATAACGTATACTTTTCTATGTCGTATAAAATAGCCGGCTAGTGATAAAGAAGCCTCGAGTGTTCAAGCAAATGCATAACCACTTTTTATGCCTCAGTGATTGTAGGTATACGTACAATACAGAGATAAAGAAACAGGCTGATAGCTCGGTTCCAACAGACGAACAGTACGTTTTTATTCCTGCGACACAGAACCTAATCAGCACAAGTGTGGAGCAGAACTCTCTAAAGGTGTTTACCTATATTTACAAAATGCAGCGCAGAAGAACTGTATGCAACACTAAAATATATCAGTTAACAGGCAACATCATGTATATAATACAATGAAACAATTGTTTAACTATATATGTAAATAAATAAAAGACGCAGGCATGAGGAAAAACATGTTGGCGGATGAACAGGTATTTTTTGGGTTGACAGCCAGTATTGTATACCGTCATCTCCGACGTCGCGCGCTGACATCTATAACTGATTCTAGTAGCTGCTAAAGTGTTTAGATGGATCGCTCGAAAACGAAGAGCTCCATTAATTTCAAGCAATTAGCTCAACTCAATTTCAATGAATATAACTCCGAAACATCACACATTCAGCTCAACACCGAGATAACACCTTGTTATACGGTACAAAGGAATGGATGATACCCGAACAAAGTGTTTGCAGTGGAACATTTACATGAAAGCATGTTTTCAATTCACTAACTGCACGCATTGACACAGAGTCACCTGTGATTCATGTGTTACGCAGTAGCAGCGTGGGTTCTCAATAAATGCCGACTACAGTTTGAAAAGCAACGCACTGCACATTTTTGTAGGCGTTAGCAAACATTCCCTTTGTTTGCTTTGCGTTTTTTGTTAATTGGTTCATCGCGCGAAGCCGCCTTGATAAGCAAGAGTCTATTGCTGAGGTTACATAGGGTGAGAATAAATAAAGCAGTAATTATTCACTAAATTTAATGGCGCGCCATGCACCGATATTGTGCCCGTATCAGCGTTGTACACATTTTAGCTATGCTGAGGGTGTTTTTTTAACACACGTAACACTTCTGAATAAAATAAAGTAGACACCGCTTTCACTAACTATTCACGTGGCCATTTGCAAGGAGGATAAGCCTATCTGCAAGACCTTACGCTTTGTCGGGCAGTTGCGAGTCCGAAAACATTTCAACACAAATATTTGTTGAATACGGAGGTATTCGGCACTTTCACCAAGCCATGTTCATCATTACATAGACAAGATGGGTTGGCTGTAACCAATAACCCCATGTCTCATTTTTATTCTATACAGTTTATTTTCTGGGGGGCTGACTGATAGTTTCTTAGAGTTTCCCTTAACCATTTAATCTAGAGAATTCGCTATTGAACTAAATGTACCTTGAACGCTCTCGTGGATAGCAGAATGGCTATGGGGCACTCTTTCTGAGTGATGTGATGAACTACACAGGAGCTGCAACATACGAACGTTGAACAATCTTAACCTCATTGATTTTGACTGATACCAGTTGTGAATGCGAATGAGAAAAGACGATTGCTCCTGAATATTTCTTTTTTGGCACCTGCTTAAAGCCTAAAATGCACGTTGTCATGTACTTGTAACTGTTGACCATGTGCAGATGTTTTACATTATTGCTTCATATGTTTTAGCATTTGAATATATTATTGATAAATCTATTTGTTGCTGGCTAGCTAGAATTCATAAGTGTTCTTATCGATGCAATACATCGAATATTTACTTATCTATTCGTGGCAGCGGCCTTGAGTCTCTCAGCGGAGCTTCTGCAGTCAACACTGCGCCACCCTCGCAACGATATATTTTTGGCCTTGCAGACATAACTTCACCTAATATCATTGATTGGCCATATTGCCGGCAGTATTTAAGGCGCTTTAAGCACAGTAGGACAGGTCATCTGAAACTTAAGGTTATCAAAATGAATATACAATATAAAAAGGGCATGAAACAAAGCATCGTGATAAAATAAATGGATGCTAGTAGCGCAGTGGGCTCGCAAATCTTTATAACAAGCGTGATCGACTGTGCTTTCGTCTGAGGAAACACGATGATTGAGTCACGCTGTCATGGCGTTTCATATGAATGTGACAGCGTCAAATATGCTTTATCTGGTACATTTTCATTCACCATCATCGCCACCTTCAGGTCTCCTAAAAACCCCGCTTTGTTTAGTTTTTTTCTTTTGTTCAGAAGTAGCTGTTGAGTCGGGCTGCGTAAGCATTTCTTATGGGAGTGTATTCAGATTTTTTTTTTCATATTGCGCCTTTGATCTCAGTACATTCGACACCCCAAATTATAGCCACTATTGCGTAATCGTCAGCATCACCGCCGAACGAATTGCTCACGAGTGGTGTACGACAAGGGAGCATCGTTTTGTGAAAGAGGGAGCTCAGAACACAGGCTTCGTTGAATGTGGATGCCCAACAGGAAAGGATAATTTAACGAAGACTGTTGGATGCCCTTCTATATCCTGAGGAGTTGGTCGGGTGAGCGGACCCTTTGCGCCGTCACGTCGGGGGTCGGCAGACCCGTCAGGTAGTCCTCGAGGGCAGCGTCGTCCACAATATTCTGATAAAGCGATGACGACGAAGACGCGTCGGTGGCGCCTGCTTGGCGATCGCTCTGGGATTGCTGCTGCGGCTGCTGGGACTCCTCTTGTGACTCGAAGGATCGCTTCCTCTTGCCGCTGTGCGAGACAGATGGCAAAAGGTTATAAGGTCAGCGTAGCCGTCACCTTTGTGCTACTGTTACCACAAAAAGCTTAATGGTCACCACAAATAATAGCTGCATGCGATATCTACAGCGTAACGTGTAGATTTGTTTTCTATGAGCAGCAAGTTTTATTTTGGCTCACTTTTCTTTTCATTTTTCATCTTGTAGTTACAACACTACAGTTAAAAGTCTGTGTATAATTTTCCCTATTTCTTCCTTGCCTTCATTACCTGTTAATATGTCGTTTCTCACTAAGAAAACGATTGTTTCACCTGTTCTCACCCTCGTTGATAGTAAAAGCCTTCACAAGAAGCTCACTGTTCCTAATTTATTTCATGCAGATGGAGGAAATGGGCCATGCAGCTGGAATGATGGCTTTTCTGTGTTTCTGTTCATTGCAGTTCTGAGAAAACAGGTGTAAAACAATAAAGTGATTGGTTTTTTGCAATTTTAGAGTATCTAATTTGAGCTTAATTTCTTTATGAATTCTTAGGTTCTTGCAAAGACGTATTGTATGACATATTTACGAGATGCCACTAATTATAGTCAGTGATAACTGCAGCGATAGTAAGATAATCACCAAGGCTATCACATTACTACTGCTTAGAGTAACCCAAACACTGTCACTACTTGTACTATGTATTTGTTTAAAAACAAATAATTTCGGCTTTAGGTCATTGTTATTATTCCACTGCTTAGCGTACGATTCAGAGGTTTCCCCAAAGTTATTTTGGTAGGACTGAGAAAATTTTACGTCCTCAAACGTAAAATTTCTTGGTTTATGCAAGCCATTCAAATCGATGTCCTTGAAATAGTAAATATTAAAAAAATAGTCGAAATAAAATGCATAGTTGGCAACAATGCAGATACTCACATTTTGTTTGGATCGACGAGTCCGTAGGCAACTGGGAACGTGATGCCCTTGAGCCGGTGCCGCAGGGACTTGAGCCCAGCCAGGGTCTCGAGTTCAGCCAGCCGCTGGTCGGAGATACCACTGCGCCGGTCGCGACTGCTCGATAAGAAGATATAGAGAGTATTGTAAAAACTTTCATTTTGGCTGGTACTAGGCACTATAACTGAATGCTTGATCTTCGTCTAGTGATTAAACTAACCGTTAGGCCTGCGTGAAACGCGCAGCACTGCCATAGCGAAAGCTGCAAAAGTGGCTTTTCAGATCCCTTGTTTTAACATTCTTAGGGTAGCTGCTGCAAGCACACTTGCAGGGTACCCACTACCTGAATAATAATTGTGTACTAGGCAGGCATTCAAAATCTCATTCTTCATCATTACTGCAGTAGCGTACTACCCGCTGCAACCCTTGCAAGGAGCGCGGCACGATTTTTCGTGCTGTTGCTGACGATGAAGAAACATGATGCCAGAAGCATTTGTGATCCCCAAAATCCTACACAGCGAGTATGCGCCGTAGTTATTGGGTGGACAAGATCAAGCTTTTGTAAGGAGTTGAAGCAATGAACGCCCCAGTCGTTACTTATTTCTCATTATGTGGTCGCTGGTTGTTTCCTTTCCCGTTATAAGCTGCTTTATTACTCACACAACAGCGACTTCTTACAAGCTGCTTGCTTATCAAAGCCAAGAGTCAGGGCTGTACGGGGATGAAATAAATATAGTTCGACCACAAACGCGTAAGCATGATACAGAAGCATAGGGAGTAGCAATGATTCGTTATCGTGTAATTTGATTCAGTGATGATGTGCCCACAAAAAGAGCTCTTGGGGATGAACAGTGACATGCATTATGCAAGCAAATATTACAACTTGTGTCAAATGGCTCCATATGCAGAGACACACAAGAATTAACAGCCACATTGGTGAAAAGCTTAACGATTCAGTACTTTAATGTCATACATACAGGAGGATGAACGGCTCACCTTTGATGGACCGATAAAGAAGAAATTAAGCTTGAAATCAAAACTTTGCAGAGGAACGAACCTTCAGGCCCAGATGGCGTTGGCACGGAGTTTAACATGACAGTTCAAGAATATCACATTTCTTTCCTTAAACACTTTTTAAAAGGGCCAGTGAACTTTGGAAACTTCATGCTTTCTTTTGTCAGGGTGATACTATTTTGACCCCAAAAAGTAGTCACCGTGCAGTTTTAAAAAATGTAACTGGATATAGTCCTATTTCGTTTTGTACATTGATTATAATATATTTGCTGAAATCCTCACAAACAGGATGCAAACAATGAATAGTAAATATGTAGGCGGCCATTACACATGTGGAATAACAGGCCGCTCTATAAAGACGAATACCTATGTAGCGACAGTTTTTGAGTGTATTGACGATAGCATGAATCAGGTAGCTTTTTTTCATATTCACCTTGCTAAGGCTTTTCATAAGGTACGACAAGATTTTTTTTTTGTTTCGACTGCTAATACATCTCCAGTTAAGAGATGTACGATACAATGGCATTGTAATATGTTACAAAAATTTTACAAAAATAATTGTGAATCACACTCTTTCAGGTATTGTAGGGGCAAATTCATCAGTCCGTCAGGGGTGTCTGCTTTCTACATTACTTTTTGTATTCGTGGAACCACTCTTTCTTAGTGTACTGCCTATTTAAGTTATTAGAGAATATAGATACGAAGAAAAGTGAATTATTGTTCTAGCCTTCGCAGATAACATTACCTTCTTCTGCATGGACAACGAGTGTTAAGGAAGCAGTAAACACTACTATCCGTTTTTGAGAAATTTCTGGAGCAAATATCATTTTCTTACAAAACCAGAGGATTCTGGCTGGGCACCTGGGCACCAACTCCCTTAGTTTTTGCAAATATTCATAGGAATGGAGCTCCGGTACGCCTACTTGCTGTGATTTTTTATAACCACCTTAACAGTGGTTCTTACTAGATGTCCGTCATGACCACTATCCGTCGACAGGTGTCAACTCGGCAAGGACGACATCTTTCCATTTTTTCGAAAACTAAAGCACGCAACCTCTTTCTTGCAATAAAGCTTGTCTACTTTCTACAAGTATTGCATTGCTCTTGCATATATATCCAGGCATTTCACAAGATACTCAGCTGCTTCATTTAGGGACTTTATGTAAGCTATGCGAACATACGCAGGGGGAGGGGGGGCTTAAATCTTGTGCGTTTGTTTGTACCACAACTGGTGATGCGATTTTTTATCCTTAAGAATGTGTCACCCATTTATTCTGGCCGTTATCCTGAATAGACTTGTTTACCACTTCCCTTTTTTTTGTCACGACAAGAAGTGATGAACGCTCGCAACCGTGGAGTTTCTTGAGAGAAACTGTTGAGGCTATACAGTTCTTGAAAGCCAGATTCATTTTAAAATATCCGTAAAGTGTATACAGAACGACACTCACTGTTCCACTTGGCAGCACCCTTTTACTTGAACCTCTTTACTGACAACAGTGTTTACCTCGAAATGTTCATCATGTGTTCTACCGTGTGCGTAAATATGCATATCGCCAGGAGCTGAAACGTTTTCCTTTAGGCTACACACCACCACATTACCAGTAAACACGTATCTTTATGAAAAAGGTATCCACGTGCACTGGTCTCTAAATTACGGAAGCTGAAACGAGCCTGAAACAATCGAGCATTGTTTTATTCATTGCCATAATGCGTGTCATTTCTGGGACATTTTCAATAAAACCATCAGAAAAGAGTTTGCTGTTGCACCTTATGCTACATGTTGCGTTTTTACCGTTCAAAAAAATCATTACCAGTAATGCGCTATATGACCTATTCATGTTGTTGGGTCTTTATTCATTATGCAGATCACATGATGGACAAGCATACCAAGCCACCCCACTCAACAAAGTCGGTTTTTCGAAAAGAAGCAGCCAATAATGGGCGTGATGTTGTTGAGACTTTCAACACAGTTGCGGAGTGGCTTACACTTCTGGACAAATGTGTTTACTTAGCGGACTTTCAAAGGTTCGAAGGACTGTACTAAATTGCATTTAGCGCACGAATGCATATCAACGTATGAGCATAATTTTGAAACGATATATTGCCACCATTGATGAACGAGCCACTGTGGCTCATACGCGTTTTGGGCGCGAAGAAGAAGAGAACATCTTCGTTGCTCTGGTTCAAGTGAACTCCTGGCTGCAGGTCTTGTTTTGTTCGTGACATTACTGGTGGAGGTGCTGGGTACGTGTACTTCGGCTGTGTCGGCCATCGTGGAGACAGCTACATCTCCCAGAGCAAGAATCAGCCGCCGCCTACGTGGGTTACCCCCTGAATTTGGTCCCTTGGCATCGACACCTAGAAAGATGGCAACTTCGATGACAAGCCAGGCGGTCCAAACCAGCGATGGCCATGATTCGCTTCTCGCCCATGTTTTTCACGTGCCACAGACACCAAAGCCGTTCCATCGAGATATCTTCGAGGATGTTGATGACTGGCTAGACCACTTTGAACGGGTTGCCAGTATCAACGAATGGGACGATGTTCGCAAGCTGCGCCGAGTTTATTTCTACTTGGAGGATTCTGCGAAGACGTGGTACGAGAACCACGAGGGCTCCTTTGCAACGTGGCAAGAGTTTAGCCGACAGCTTCGTGACGCCTATCGCAACACCGAAAGGAAGGAGAGGGCCGAACAAGCCATATCCAGCAGAAACCAACGGCCGAACGAACGCATATCCATGTTTGTCGAGGACATGCTTCGACTCTTCAAGCGCGCGGACCCTGCCATGCCTGAGGAAAAGAAGGTGCGCCATTTGATGCGCGGAGTAAAAGAACAGCTTTTCGCTGGGCTCGTGCGCAATCCACCGACGACAGTCGCCCAGTTCATCAGTGAGGCAGCTACGATGGAACGTACGCTGCAGCAGCGGTCGTCACAATACGAACGCCAGATCCCGGCCACCACATGCTCTATCGGCTCTGACAGCGAGAGACAGACCCTCGCAGACTTCATTCGAAGTATCGTTCGGGACGAATTGCGACAGCTGCAGGCAGTGGGATCCCATCCACCCGTGTCAACCCTCGCGGATGTAATCAGACAGGAAGTCCGGCATGCCGTCACACCCCTAGCCCCAATCGCACCGCCGATTGCCGAGGCCCCAGTCCTGACATACGCAGCGGCATTGCGATCCCCTGCGCCACCGGCTACAGATACTGCTATGCGACCAAGGTACCAGGCTATGCAGCCATTTCACGACACTCCTTCAAGCCCACCTCTCGGCTCAAGGTTTTCGAGCCTACCCACCTATCCGCCGTCCATCTCAAGACAAAGTGGTAGCAAGGCAAGCACGTGGCGCACCTCGGATAACCGTCCGCTCTGCTATCACTGTGGCGAAGCGGGTCACGTATACCGGAACTGTCAATACCGGCAACTAGGTCTCCGCGGCTTCCACCCTGATGCTCGATGCCCGCGCTACGGTGAGCGCCCCCGCGAAATTGAAGCCTATCTCACGGGCCAACGTACTCCTTCGACTATTCGGCACCACCAGTCGAGATCACCATCGCCTCGCCGGTCTACGTCACCCAGTTTGCCCTCATCGTCTTCCGCTCCTTTCAGGAGCCGGTCACCAAGTCCCCGCAGGGGAAACTAGGAACGGCGACTTCTGGGGGTGAAGTCGCGGCCCGGCGAACTGTAAAAGACCCTCCTTCGACGCAACGACCAGACGAGGGCGATTCCGGATTTGCAGTGTTCTCCGACAGCAAAAAGATTGTTTCTGCCGAAATTGCCGTCTTCGTCGACAATCATGCTGTTAACGCCCTCGTCGACACCGGTGCCGACTATTCCGTAATGAGCGCAACACTGGCATCTGAACTGAGGAAGGTTACGACGCCTTGGCAAGGACCTCAGTTGCGCACGGCAGGTGGCCATCTGGTGACGCCTACTGGTATGTGCATGGCACGCATTCGAATACGTACGTCAACATTTGCGGGCTCTTTCCTCGTATTGCGCGTGTGCTCTCGGCCAGTCATTCTAGGAATGGACTTCCTTCGTGAATACGGCGCCGTCATCGACCTCCGTGAATTACTTGTGTCGTTCGAGGATCCTTTTTGCGCTGCAACTGACAGTATGCTATTCCGGAAAAGAGCGCTCCGTGTTACCGACGATTCTCTGACTCTCCCACCTCGAAGCAGCCTCTTTGTCAAAGTAGAATTGGGACAGGACTTGTCTGACGCGGTACTTGCAGAGGCCAATTTGGCCCTCCTTATTTCACAACAAATCTGTGTTGCCCGAGGAATCATTCAGCCTAGCAATAGGCATGCTCACCTGCTGGTCACGAACTTCAGCGACGAATATCGCCACCTAACGAGACACACTGCCATTGCATATTGTGAAGAACTTGCCGATGCCGATGGTCCATCTACGTTAGCTTCATTTTCATCGAATGGCCACCCTGACGAGGCCTTCGTGAGCACTCTCGACGTAAACGAGAGACTACCTTCGGCTCAACGAGAAAGCCTTTTGCGTATACTCGGCTCATTTCAAGACTGCTTTGCCACTACGTCAAAGGTTAAACAGACACCACTTGCTCAACATCGTATCATCACGGAACCTACTGAGAGACCCATCCGACAGCATGCCTATAGGGTGTCACAAAAAGAGCAAGATGCTATACGTGACCAAGTCCAGCAGATGCTTCAGGACGACGTCATTCAGCCATCGACCAGTCCCTGGGCTTCGCCAGTTGTGCTAGTAAAGAAGAAGGATGGTACGTTGCGTTTTTGCGTTGATTACCGTAAACTGAACAAGGTCACCAAAAAGGACGTTTATCCTCTACCCCGGATAGATGACTCGTTGGACCGTATACGCAACGCTAAATATTTTTCCTCCATGGATTTTCGTAGCGGCTACTGGCAAATCGCAGTGGACGAGCGTGACCGCGAAAAGACGGCGTTTATTACTCCCGACGGTCTGTACGAGTTTAAAGTGTTGCCTTTCGGTCTATGCTCAGCGCCAGCTACTTTTCAAAGAATGATGGATACGGTTCTCACGGGGCTCAAATGGCAATCATGCCTTGTTTACCTTGATGACGTCGTGGTCTTTGCAGACACGTTTGAACACCACGTCCAACGCCTTTATGCAGTTCTTCAGGCAATCAGAACAGCGAGGTTGTCTCTCAAACCCGACAAATGTCATTTTGGATATGAAGAACTGAAGTTCCTTGGTCACGTTGTGAGCCATGCTGGCATCCGCCCAGATCTCGAGAAAACCCGCGCCGTTGCCACCTTTCCCGTGCTCACAAATAAGCGCGACCTACGCCGATTTCTGGGGCTCTGTGCGTATTACAGGCGCTTTGTCAAAAACTTCTCGAAGATTGCTGAACCCCTCAACAAGCTTACAAAAGACGGTGTCTCGTTTGTTTGGGGTCCCGATCAGTGCCATGCGTTCGACACCCTCCGAAACCTCCTCCAGGCTCCGCCTGTACTAGGTCATTTTGACGAAAGCGCTGACACGGAATTACACACTGACGCCAGCAACGTTGGACTAGGAGCGGTATTAGTTCAGTGGCAAGATGGCATAGAGCGCGTGATCGCTTATGCGAGCAGAACGTTATCCCCAGCAGAGAAAAACTATTCTGCAACAGAAAAGGAATGCCTCGCTGTTGTCTGGGCCATAACAAAGTTCCGCCCATACTTGTATGGCCGCCCATTCAGGGTAGTTAGCGACCGCCATTCCCTTTGTTGGCTCGCGAACCTCAAAGATTCCTCAGGTCGTCTAGCACGATGGAGCCTTCGGCTACAAGATTTCGATGTCACCATCGTCCACAAATCTGGGCGGAAACACACCGACGCCGACTGTCTCTCACGTGCACCGGTCGAAAATGCCAACACTGACCTTGAAGACGACGACACTTTTCTTTCTGCTGTATCAGCGACCAGCTTAGCGGAGCAACAGCGTCATGACTCGGAGCTCATCCCGCTCATTGACTACCTGGAAGGACGCAATTCCCACCTTCCTCGAAGCTTTGCGCGCTCACTATCTTCCTTTTGTTTCCGTGATAGAGTGCTTTATAAAAAGAACTTTCATCCTACACAAGCTATGTATCTGCTTGTTGTGCCAACTACGCTTCGTGGTGACATTTTACGTGCGTGTCACGATGAGCCATCATCCGGACACCTCGGCTATACGCGCACGCTGCAACGGATTCAACGCTCCTACTACTGGCCACGTCTCGCGAAGACTGTGAAGCACTACGTTCGCACATGTCGCGACTGTCAGCGACGTAAGATTCCACCTTTACGACCAGCGGGACTACTGCACCCAATTGGCCCACCAAAGGCGCCCTTTCATCAGATTGGCATGGACTTGCTGGGGTCATTCCCCACGTCTTCGTCTGGAAACCGGTGGATTGTCGTCGCTACAGACTACTTAACACGCTACTGTGAAACCAAGGCACTTCCAAAAGCCACCGCAGCAGATGTCGCCCAATTTTTTGTTAACAGCATCGTCTTACGTCACGGTGCTCCAGCTGTCGTCATAACTGATCGTGGGACAGCTTTCACCGCAGAGATGCTGCAGGAAGTCTTGCGATTAAGTGGCACGGAACATCGTAAAACAACGGCTTACCACCCGCAAACAAATGGGCTGACTGAACGACTCAATAAGACAATTGCAGACATGCTGTCAATGTATGTGGACATCGATCACAGGAACTGGGACACCATACTTCCCTACGTAACTTTTGCGTATAACACTGCTATTCAAGAAAGTACTGGTTTCACGCCTTTTCGCTTAGTCCACGATCGTGACGTCACGACGATGCTCGACGCCATGCTCCTGCCCGACAACTTAGGAATATACCACACGGATGCCGCCAAATTCGCGCAGTGCGCAAAAGAGGCCCGTCAACTTGCTCGTCACCGCATTCAACGTCACCAAACCGCAGACGCGCGCCGCTACAATCTTCGCCACCGTGAAGTTATTTTTAAGCCAGGTGATGAAGTCTGGGTGTGGACCCCTATCCGACAGCGTGGACGTTCCGAAAAGCTTCTTCGCCGCTACTTCGGCCCTTACGAGGTTGTGCGACGTCTCAGTGACGTCACTTACGAGGTTCTCCCACAAGGCGATTCGAGACGTTCCCGTTTCACCCCGCAAACTGAAGTCATTCACGTTTCGCGTCTCAAACCATAGTTTTCGCGCTGTGAATCGCCAGGGAGTGACTGACTTTATTAGTAACTTCGCGTCTTTCTTTTTGTTTCGTCTTTTCCTTACATTTTTCCTATTTTTCTTATTTCTCTAACTTTTGTCCCCACAACCAACTACGTTATTCCGCCTTACGCCATTCATTTTGCTCGCATGCTAATTTTCATCTAATTTTCTTTTCTGTTTTTGCCTTAATGTACAGCATCGAGACGATGCTTCTTGGGAGAGAGGGTAATGCCACCATTGATGAACGAGCCACTGTGGCTCATACGCGTTTTTGGGCGCGAAGAAGAAGAGAACAACTTCGTTGCTCTGGTTCAAGTGAACTCCTGGCTGCAGGTCTTGTTTTGTTCGTGACAATATTGCATATATATGGGCATGTAGAGGGTAGACAGGATAACCACTGGTCATTAAGGGTAACTAACTGGATACCCAGAGAAGGCGAGCGGGTTAGGGGGCGACGGAAGGTTAGGGGGGCAGATGAGATTGAGAAGTTTGCGGGTATAAATTGGCAGCAGCAAGCACAGGACCGAGTTGGCTCGCGGAACATGGAAGAGGCCTTTGTCCTGCAGTGGACGTAGTCAGCCTGATGATGATGATAATTGCATATTTATATATATATATATATATATATATATATATATATGTGTGTGTGTGTGTGTGTGTGTGTGTGTGTGTGTGTGTGTGTGTATAACAACCTTTGATTAGATTATTTTCATGCATCAAAGAAAAAAGCACCAGCGTGGCTCAGTGGTAGAATACTGGGCTGGCAAGCAGGGGACCGGGGTCCTAAATGTCATCGTGTCATCAGTGTTTTTTTTTTTGTTTACTGTGTTTTTGTGCAATAGTGGTTACGAATAAAGGCGGCGGATAACTACTTCACGCATGTGACGCCTGTGGTGATCTCAAAAGAGCTTTCTTTCTAAATCATTCCCCTTGCTACGGGACTGCTGCCTCTCTGTGGTCTGCAGCACAGAACAGTTGCTGCGTCGGTGGCAACACCCGTGCGCCTCTACCATCTCATCCATAATTGCGCCCAAGAGTTGTCTTTTCATTTAATAAAGACCGCATTTTCTCATACATTTTGTGAATAAAACTTATTTTTTCTCGTCCAGCCTTTTTGCTGTAGTGTAGTCAATTAGTTGTGAATTTCAAGTACTTATCTGCATTTAATTACCCAATGCGTCTGTCTCCTTCTTTCTCTCTTGCAAAGGTTTTTAGTTACAGCACAAATAATTATGTCTCTAAGACCTTCTTGCATGGTGAAAGTTTAATTGCTAAAAAACAATTCGTCTTAGGCACATACCTCTGCACCATAGGGATCAATGGATTACCAATCAATACACAATTACTAGAGACGCCTGTCAAGGTATATATGTCGACACATGTTACCACTGGCCACTATTGGTCCAAGATCTGATGGAGTGGTAAGGCGGAGTCATTGTGCACAATGTGCTATAGGAAATTGTGCACTATTTTCGGGAAGAGTCAGCCCTGTAGGCCACAACGTGTGTTACCACTAAGTGAACGTGGACACAGAAGGTGGAGACAATGTTTCTCTTTTAAAAGTAATTATGCATTCGAAAGGAGACATAATTGCTCGAGTAGGTTTTATAAATACATTCGCTTTCCTGCACGAGTTCACATAAAAGAAATTAATAGAACTATTCTGCGAATGTAGTGCCGAAGTGTCTGTCTTAATATGAGCTCATTAGTGATGATTGCTTTTCCTACATCTTAGGAATACGATGGACGATACTTGAGTGAGAAGTGCTTCTTCCCTATAGGGCGACGGTGTCCGGATAAGCTTGCATTGCTGTTGTGCTTTTTCTGCCTTGTTGCTCTCTACACTATAGCATACTCGTATGCATGAAAAGGTGATATTTGGCAATATATTTGCCGGGACTTTAAAGTCAAAGCTTTTCATTGAGGTGCTAACACTGGTTGAAATGCGACGCACCATTAAAACCACCTTGGTAGCTCATATAGCACTGACAGAATGTTACGCCTCTATCAATACTGTAATCCCCAGACAAAGACGAACTTAAGATCGCCAGTTAAGCTCAGCCTTCTGAGAATTCTGAAACACTTTTATTGTAGTTTTGTCCTACAGTTGGGTGCATGGCAGTTTTGCAATTCATAGGAATGGCATATCATACAGCCTATATATGATTAGGCATACTGGTTATTTCGCAGCAATTTTATGGGGTCCAGATTGCGAAGTACATAGAACCCACAACTAAAGGAATGAAAATGTTTACTAGGCGAACATGTGAGCAGCGTTCAGGGGATACCACTGAGCTTTTACATGAATACTCTTTAGCGATACACGCCAGTGACGAGGAAATAATAGGGTGCGTCATTTCGCCAACTCCAACAATTCACACACGCCAATGTCATTGATAATCTATTATGTATTTCCATGGAAAAGGCTGTAGTGTCAGATTCATCATAACTCCTACGTACACCCTCTGTAGAGGCAATGAAAATCGAATGCCCTAGGTAGCACGGTTACAACACCCGTTCCACTTTTTTTACCAATAACGACCGCCCGCATGGTCGTGCGTCTCAAAAATGCATCGCCTCTTTCATTACGTCGTAACTTTGTGCCACGTTAGCGGTGTCACCACCACTATGCCACTGTACTGAAAGCTGGCGGCAGGCGAGATCTTGTTGGCCCTGGCACGGGTATACGTGGTCATCTGCGGCTGATGTGCATGATGCACACGGGGGAACAAAATACAGAGCAGGGTGGCGTAATAGCCGGGTACTTCGCCTCGCAGCGTCGTCGACGAGGGCGTGTGCTCATGCGAATCATTTACGACCCGCAGCTTCCCGCTTTCGGAAGGACGCCTCGAAAGCGCAAAAGCTCATCTCCGTTTCGCACACCCTCGGAGAAATGACTCGCGCTGCCGGTGGCGGCACACTTCTCACTTGTGATGCGACTATTCAGCGAACAGGGAGGAACTGCGCACCTCTAACTCTTCCTTTTCATAAAGCCGGTTGGACGTGTTTCTTAGGCTAACCACATAACGTTTTCTTCACATGACTGTGCATCGTATGTGATATGATAAAGGCGTGAGGTTCATTTGTTTTTCTACGTCTGTTACCTATTTTTATACCACATGGCTTTATCATAACTATTCTTCAAGCTCTGGGTTAGGCAAAGAAAACTGCAACATCTACAAATTCCGATGGGTGGTGACCTCAGCAACTGCACGAAATGTTTGAACCGTCGGCCTTGCTCTGTCATAAAGCACCCAACTTATACGCAGAAAGCAATAGTTCGGTTACCAAAGAAACGGAAGATTTCCATTATTTATCTGCATCTCACTCGATATTTTTTTCCCTCTCGGACAACGTTGACTATTTTCCCACTGCCAACGACGATTGACGCTGCTGAAAGCACCGTCAATGCCATGGTATCTGCGGCTAATAGTTCAGTGCTGTCGCGCAAGAACCATTTCCACGCAAGCACCTGCGCGTAGGTATAATGCCTGCGTCTGAGCACAGTGCACAATTTGAAGAATGATGAAATATTCAGTAACTATATGCTTGCCTCTTACTCATAGCAAAGAACACTAATTCAGAGTAAGTTAGAGTTGTAAGATGGTGGTGGAAATAATAACTAGATGCTCCTTAGTAAATTGTTGTCGCAATGATTGCTACATTTATGGTGTGTTACGAATTTTGTTGGAAATTACAGAATCGCATACATTAGACGTAAGCTGATCTAGTTTATACGAGCCCCTTGTATTTTTTACGACGAGGGGATAATAACTTAAAATGAGTAAAATTTATTGAAAGACCAAGAGACCCACGTGCTTGGGACGAAATCTTTTCTCTACAGGCTATTGATTATTTACCTTTGACAAATACAAAGCAGATAGCACGTTACGTAGAAATGCACAAATACGCACGAACGCACAGCAAACAAACGCACATATAAATTGCGATATCTATTCTAACGCAGAGCCCTATTTAGAGGTAGCACGTGTTATTTTATTCAGAGGTGAATTGTTGGAACAAATATCACTGTCTTGGGCACGTGTTCTTAGACCACTGTTTGCCAATATTCTTGCTGGCTGGTTTGTTGTTTATCAGGTCGACATGCTACACCCACTCATTCTGTGTGGGAGACGAAGTAATAAAGGCCACTGGACAACTTCAGCTATTTAGATTTATTGAACTTTTACTGACGAAGAAATGAGACCTCCACAGAAATGAGGCCAGCATGGCACGACTCAAAACTGATACCTATTGCTTGCGGGTCATCACCCTAGCAGCGTTATCACGGAGCCACCACGTGTGGTTCTTAGCAAATATCTGTGCTATGAGGTATTGCTAAAAATGCTATTCTAGCATACACTGTGTAAATCTCTAGTCGAATATGTGACAATGAGCGTTATAAACTATGAACAATACATATAGACGGCCTTGCTAACATATTCTTTGTGCATTGGGCATTATATTAAATGTGAGCTGTAAAAGTTAGTAGTTCCAAGTCACGTTCAAGGCAGTGTCCCGTAACATTAGCAACATTATAAACTGCTGGTCATGTGATGCGTTGGCAAATTGAAAAACAAAATCTTCAATCAGCATTCCGACGCTTCGTGCATTGTATGGCTATTTCCTATGTCTTCTCATAGTTTTTACCGCACTGTTTTCTAACTGAAAATGACCACTCAACTACCCAACAAGTTAGGATAAAACAGATCCGTGCATATCTCAGTGAACTGGAGCCCTGCGTAGTTTTATTCAGCTTTTCCTTTTCATACGTGCTCGAAACTTCACCGAATTTATGAATTAGTGGCGGCCACTGTTGAATGACCATGCACGCCGCACTTATTAGAGCTTTCCAAGCTGCCTGCTATGTGCATCGTTACTCAGTTTCCGTAGTGCTTTCATAGCTCGGGCATACCATGCGCTCGTTAAGCAATATCATTTAGTAAATGCCTTCCATCTCTTCTATTTGCAGCATATGGTCCTATCCTTCAGAAGAGATTTATTGGCGATCAACATTTTTTCGCGTCTGCGGCTATTTCACCATGCTTTACACTTAGCAGAAGAGCTCGCAACAGGCAGTGCGTGACAGATGACGGGGATTAGTGTTCATCTTATCAAGATGATTAGGATTAGAGCACTGCAGATCCTTCACCTCTTTTTCAAGCTTAAAAGCACGGAGGACACACGCTGAATCATGGCGCCTATGAGCACGACTGCGCCAATAAGAGCACGCCACAAGACGAGAACATCCTCCCTGACTGGGTTCTCATGGTTTCAATAATATTATATGACCAGACCTCATTCTCATAAACCGACTCCTGTGCGACATGGTGCACAAACGCACTTTACTGTTTCAACGTGCTTACGCATAAACGCGAACGCCTGAGGAGGCTTAGTTGTTTGCTTTATTGCTTTATGGTAAATTTTCTGGTGACGTTTTTGAAACCTACGGAGATTATGCCCCTCCACATATCCTTAATTGATGAGCAGTTCGCCTATTATTTTGAAATGGAACGTTCAATCAAAAGCGCCTACGAATGATCAGAAATCATGGGCACCATGTCAGGCTGCCGCTTTGCTGCACGCGGCCTTCCACATTCAGCTGAGTCAAAGTCTAACAAGTGGCAAGTTACAAGTGGCAAGTGGCAGCTGAGTCAAAGTCTCAAGTGGTCAAAGCTAACAAGTGGTTAGTTTCTGTGACGCGTCAAACAGTAAATACTTTGAGTGTTCGAAATGAGACCTGCAGGCTCGAAAACCGACGCAGCTCGAATTTCCTGTAGCCTATCGCTTTAGTGGTGACTTTTTCTAGTTATGAAAACAAAGAGGCCCACACCCACAATCTTGTAAGTAATTTTATGGTATGTTGTTTCAAAGCGGCCGCTTTTTCTATGGAGGCGAGAATGATCGAGCACGGGTGGTTATGAGGTACGTTGAAAAACATTCTGGGTACGTATTTTAAGAGAACGTTGAAAAACCACGAAATGGTCTGAACATTTCGGAGCTCTTCACTATGGGAAAACTCAAAGTTGTGTTATCATCTTGGGACAAGAAATCTCCACTATTGTTATATTCTATTTGTGCCACTGCAAACTCTTCCACTTTTTTCAATTTTGGTTCCGTGGCGGATATCAGCCATCCAGCAAAACCATAAATGTAGACCTGCTTGTTACGAGGAATGATGGCCAGTTGTGCAGGTATTTTATTTAGGAGAACGTTCACGCAGTTTCTTTCATTTATTTTTTGGAAGATACGTCTGTAACTGATGTTCAAATTTCAATATTCACCATTATGGACAGTCTATGGCACAAAACAGTATTATTCTCAATTCGAAGTGACGAACTATGTACAGGCGCCTACGGCACATCTGAGAACATACAACTCACATGGCAGATGGTGAGTTAAAAACACTAGGTAAACTTTATTTGTCCGTAACGCGAAAATTTGTTAGCTTTACCAGCTGCTGGCTCACGAAGAGACCCCGAAAAGGCTGTAGGACTTGCCAAAAGCTACAGAATACTTTCATTTGCTAGTAATAAGCTGTCATCTTCAAACGCTAAATAATGAAGTTGATTGTGACCGTAAAAAATCACGCGCTATCCCAGCGCTATCAGATAAAACGAGGGGGAGTATTCAGTGTGTTAGAGTGGCATGTGAAACTCCACTCACTGGAAGAGGGACCTGCAGTGGACGACTGCCGGCAGTACGACAACAGCGAATAAGAATACCAGGAGGGTGAGCTTGCTGCCTGCCATCATGAGGTCACTCAGTCGGGTCTTGAAGTTTCTGCGAAAAGAAGGCGACAGTGTCAGCCCTATATAGTAAGACCATCACCCGAATAAAAGAGATCACACAGTTATTCGTGTTTCCCATTATATCTTAGCCATGACAAAAAACAAAAAAAATACTTGAAGGAAGTTCGAGATTTGCTTTCAAGAGTATGACTCTATATATAGCATGACCAGAACCCTTTCACAGTGTTATTAATCATACCCTGTGCATTTGCGTTGCTGCACAATTTTTAACGGGTGGGCAGCTTTATACTAGCAACTCAGAGTGGAGTTCACGTATTTTCACTCTTGATGTATATTTAGGATTCTGTCACGTAATATTAAATGCGTTAAGAACACTCTTCGCCTACATGGCATTTCTGTAGTGTTTTTTTTTTCTTTTAAAACTACCATATGACTGTGAGGCACGTCATAGAGAATGGTTTTGGAAATTTCCATAATCTGGGACTTCTCAATGTGTTCGGATATTGCATAGCGCGCGAACTGCCAGGATTGTCCCCTCTACCGAAAGGCAACCACCGCGGCTGAAATCAAGAAAGCGACTTTCGGCTCTTCAGCCAAGCACCGTATCACTGTATCAACAAAGCGGACCAAATCAGTTTCCGTTCAAAGAAATATGAACTAGGGTAAACATCTTTTATTCTTACTGTACCAACATGACAGATTTGTGAGAAAGATTTTTGCCTTTATATCACACGCTACTTCGATAAGTAACAGCGATAAATACGCGCAGTTATAGTCTCAGCAGAATATATTCATTATGCGTTGCATGTGCCGAACTGTGTTGTTAGAGACAAGAAAATGGTCTTGAAATCTTCAGTGCAATCCTGCATTCATCGCAACGCGGAATTCAAGAGAAGATCGCGGAATCTTCCACAAAAAAAATTTCACACCACCGAATATTTTGTTTACGGTTGAGAAGAAATAACCCAGCTCTGTTTCTCCCCCCTCGCGGCAATATTTATCTACAACAGCTGTGTTGCCTCAGTTGCTTTGTTATATACTTACTTTGAAATACAGTGGCCGTGTTTTCTTTTTTCGGAGCCTTTCTTCTATTAATGAATGTCGCACGTTCAGACAAAATGGGCATTCTCTGGGATATCCGCTGTTCTTTCTTTGTCGGAGAAGCAGTAAGCAATACGTAATCACCGGTCCTAAAAGACCGACAAATACTTTGAATCTAGCAACAACATCTAAGACAAAATTTAAAAGAGTTTATTTGCCGTCAAAACATGCAAAGTTCTCAATAAGGAGTCATTAGTACTGCTTTTGTAGTGCAGGACAGCAGACTTTGCAATAAAAGCATAGTTTTTGTCGAAATAAATATAAGCGTCGCTTCTGTAGCCCTTTTTTGTGAAATAAAGTATCTTTTAAATTTTATATGCACCCGACACATTGCGGCAGCGCGCCCTTACTGTGGACCCATACTCTCCATGTTTGCCAGTAACACAAAGAAAAAAAGTTGCGTGAGCCAAGCAAACATAGGGGAATGACGCCATCGAAGCGCTCTTTTCTATTTGCTAAAGGTGTGGCTCCTACACCACATCGCACACAGCTTCGGAAAACTCAGCGCCTAAGTGTCTGGTACCTAGGCTATCTCCGTGCAGCTCACTTTCCTTCGAAACTCTTGCCGCACACACGGGAGAAAAAGGTAGCGGTGAAATTTCGCTTGACCGAGATGCACATATTCATTTATGACGAATGCTGCTCCAACATTGTATGAATCACCGCATCGTGGATTGCACGGCGAAGGCCATTTAGCGCGTCCACCCCAGGATGCTGGATGGGCTACTCTCCAAGCTTTCAGACATCTCTTTCGCCCCTGGCTTACGAACCAAGAATAAATTGAACTATCGAACTGGGCGTGCCGTGCAATGAGCTAGAAGGAATGGATTAAATCGAAGGAGAAAAAACGCGTTCAAATCAGAATGGTCGTGGCTATATTGTCATATCATAGTCTCCAAGAATGCCGTGGCAAGTTATGCTTGTACTAAGCGGGATATTAGTTAAATCTAATACATTTAACAAGGGATCAATACTACTTGTGGGGTTGCAGAAAGGATCGCTTTCGAATCAACACGCAGGTGATGTCATAAATAAGATTGTTGCTTTGCGTTAGTTCTCCCATGGAGTCATTATAGCAATACACTGCAGGGACGCGTGCATAGTGTGATACGATATGAAACTTTCAGTAAGCCCCACATTTGTTCGTAATAATCATGCGATTGTGTGAATTGTTAATTTTGGTATTTATGACGATTAAGCTATATATAGGGTCTGTGATGTGTTATATTCTAGATGTTGTCGTGTTATTGAACAAGACTTGAGTGGTAGAGGTGCTTTGTTTAACGAGAAGTAGTGTTTCAAGAAAAGGAAGCGAAAGATACTGTCGCATTCACTCAATGAGATTGCGAATACAGTGATGCTGCGTTGTGTCAATTTACAATTGTGTTTAATCCTTAAATTATAAAATGCGATACCAGAACCCCTTCATGGCTCGTCTTCTAGATTCAACTGTTTTTTTACATTTCCTCACATATAAAGACAGTTCACCCAGTGCTTTCATTCAAAGAGTTCGATTTAAGCTGAACCTTTTCAGTAAACAGGAATGATATTAAGGGAAATTCGAACATCGCTGGAGTCAACATCGCGTGACCCAAATAGAAAATGACACATGAGGCTACTACACTTCTGTATAATAATAAAAATTCACCAATGTGTTCTATTGAAATTTTGAACATTCTAACAAAGCTTCTTAGATGACACGATCACTCTCAATTACCGATGATGACAGCTCAACAATGCGTTGAATTGTGTAACCTTCGCTCGTGTACTTACCGAAATTCTTGTCCACAATATACTTGATAGCCCCCTACACACAGACACGTCTCACGCAGGTGCGCATGGACGCAAATGTACATGCACATCAACACCTCCATTGGTCAAATCGGTATTATACGACTGAGAGCGCCGTAAGGTGTTAAGAAATGCAAGATTGTTATCGAATGTCTTCTTTTTGAGACTACATTCTGCGGCAACATTAATTCTTCGAAGCCGCAGAACTACATTTTGATCTATAAGTAGCCTGAGCGAGTATATTAGGCCATTATTCCTTTTGCTGTAGTGAGATTGTCATGTTTGCAACTGAATACTAGCGTTTGCATTTTTTGTGGAAAACTTGGCGATAGTCACAAAATATCCTAGGATAATATGAGATTTCATTCAAGCTTTCCCTCTGCTATCATATGTTTTTTACGGCTTTTATTTGAATGAAATATAGGGTGGGCTACTTAGTATTGCGTATCTCAAAACAAATTTGCAATGTGAAAAAGAAGAAGTACTATGCCGAGGACTGCTACTTTAGCATTTTTTTGGCATGTTGCAGACGCGGTTATTATTTGTTATCTTTACAGATAAGCTCGGCTATAGTTGGCGCCGGCTGCCTTGGCGGATTAGCGGCCGTTTGATCTGCACTGAGTCATGAGACATTAAAGCAACGAGGCAGAAATTAAATTAAAAGGAAAGCAATAAACAAGAAGAGATCCTGAGTAATGATTCATCCAATTAACGGTGGCTACAAAGGCCTAATTAACTTCCTGTTTCTCTTCCAGCTTGGTCTTTTCAGTGGCTGGCTATGTCACGCTCCATTACCGCAAGCTATAAATAATGAATTCTAGTGTACAGAGGCTGTGAGGTGCAAAATTATTTAGGTGTGAAAACAACGTGGGCACATTTTTTTGTTTCTTGACTTGATTCTGGCTGACGTGCATGCGAGTTGCACCAGCATCAGGAAGAGCACCATAGAGTGTCTGTTATAAAACATTTTCTTATATTTGCATTATTTTTAAGCTATTTTTCACATTTTTAGTGTTGCTTGTCTATTTGTCCTCTTCTGCAAAGGTATTTTTCCAACAGCTTTTTCCGGCGAACTACGCGTCTCTTGCAGTAAACTCGATAACCTTGATATTGATATAGTATATTCGCTATCTTAAAGTCTTTCGTGCCCCTTTCTATACAGGAGTACAAAGAAGCCTCCGAACCTGAGAATGGTCTTGCTGGAGCCTCAAAGGCAATGTTTAACATCAAGCCTTTGGACTTTCTAATTCCTATTTATGTCAGAATGCGAGTGCTTCTAAGCTTGTTCGAATGCTTCAGATCTAACTAACACAATCGGCTACTCCACTTCTACGTTTTCTGAAAAAAAAAGAACGACGTTTACAATAACACTAAAATTAACGCGGGAAGAAAAAATAGAAACTCGAAAAAAATAAAGTAAATAACATGTCAACGCGCACTTCTTTGGTACATCAGCACACCATTTGGTGCATCAGTTTCTTGGGCGCTGAAGAGCAAACACAATGACTTCGAGTTTCCACAGAAAAACAAATACCCGCGAGTAAAAATATTTTGTGAAGTCGGAAATCAAAGAACAACATCAGCAAACGTGCAGACAATAAATTCTGGCTGAGATGAAAGAGAAGTTCATTCAATTCAGAAACATCATCACACGTTTTCAATGTATTACGAAGGCTGCAGAATGCCATATACATATGTAACACGACAAAAGAGAGTGAGGTCATGAACACCCTTGCAGAATGTCGCAGACGCATCTGGCAGCAAAAATGTGAAGCTCAGCTGCACAAATACTTATTTCTGCAGGCATACTATGCACGGTTCAACGTGTGGGTAGGTCTTTGTCGTCTTTTCTTGAGGTAGAGAGCTTCTCATCCTCCGTTCACAACGTTTCTAAGATTGCATCAAATACTGAGCTGAAATGAATCCCGGTTTTACATGCATGACAGACTAAGACATCCTGCTGGCAAAACTTTCCCAGGCCTAAATCTTATCAGCAAGCTTTCTCTTTCCATTGCACTCTTCTTTCCTTCTCATATCCCCGCCTTAATGCTGACAAAAAAAGCACAACTTAGTACACATCCCAAATAGTTAGATTCGTTCACAATGCCTTATTGAAGTTTGCAATTTAACGCATAACTCCTGAACACTCTTGAATGATCTTCAGAGCACTGTTTTGATGCAAACAAAGAGGGCTCTATTTTCTTTTGTTTTAGCCTGTTTTTTTGCTTGCGTGAGTGTGAAGTTTATACGTTTTACTTCAGATACTCCTTTATTTTGTTAGATATTTCAGTAAAAAAAAAGAGCGAGAAAATATAGCTCTTTTCTCGCTCTTCCTCGATATGCTGGCTCCATGTCGCTATATTACGTCACGTTTTCTACATTTCACACCGTCCGACTTAAAATATTACAGCATATAATTAAATTGACTTTACTCGTATTTATGAAAGTTGTTTTTTAACCTAGATATTATGAAACGAACCCTACATGAGCTTAAATATTACTTCATTAACGACGACAGTGTTTCTTGGGGACCTTCAAATTTCTGTCTGTCTGTCTGTCTGTCTGTCTGTCTGTCTGTCTGTCTGTCTGTCTGTCTGTCTGTCTGTACAATTGTCCGTTTGCCCACCCTTAACGATGCCATAAATGGCACCAAACGATACTCCTAACAGCCGACCCCATCCTCAGCGCCTGCCGATATTGCTTAAGGTTTAGCGTTCATACTTGTGTGATTGTCAATTAAAAAGAATTATTGCGCACATACGTGGCACCATAACAACACTTCATTACTCTGTATGTGTATTTGTACCATAAAAGGCATAAATAAATAACTCTAAAGACCGTAGCGCTTACCACGCTCTGCTGACGATGCAACGCTTGCACGAAAAGGCAAGTGTTTCCAACGCTTTCCTAAGACGACACAGTGGTGGCACCTAGCCATCACCTTGTGTTCTACACCTTATCGCCTGCGAGACGGGTGCGCACGCCGCGCGCTTCGTTTTTCAAGATAACTGCCAGATAGAGCTCTTGTCTCACGTGTGACGTGACTTGATGCGCTCGTTTGTCTCCAATAAACAATCGAGGCACTCTTACGTAGCGCCTCCAGAATACCATTCACTAGTTTTCTTTCACAGAACATCTTTTAAGCGTTTTTTTTTGTTCACTCTCTCCAGACGCAAGACTATGGTCTTTTGACGACATTTGAGGTGTAGCATGCAGATACGAGGCCAATTTTTTTCACGTGATGTGGCGGGCAGTTTTTAGCTGGAATAATGCCGGTTGCGAAGATTCGCAGTTTTTCTTCTCACTTACTTGGGCACTTGAATAATAAGATGGAGGTTGACCTGGGGAAGGCCGTTTCAACCCCACTAACACTAAACTCGGGGAGAGGTGAAGCATGCAGTGAACGCCGGTGTTCCCCACAACAAAATCTTCACTCTTTACTGTTTTACTTTCCACCGGTTCGCTAACTTTTTGTAGTTTTGTACGTATGTTTCAAGAAGGAATGTTTGAAATAAATAAATGACTTCACGCTACAGATGCACATTTATGTGCACAGTTCTAAATAAGAAATTTGAGCACCTTGGCATTTTTCCTGGTATTTTGACGCCACTGCTAAGCGTAACAATGCTTTATAGAGTAAAGATGAGCCTTGCACTCATAAAATTTATAATGTTGAGCGGTGATGAGCATCGTATTGTACCGATTTCTTCTAGAACATACCTGTTTATGAACAATCTTGACGACGACATACCACTCCGAAAAACCCGAGACCCTAAGGAGTTTCGCCCCGTAAAATGTCTACCAAAAGATAAGGTTGGCGGAATTCCGAAACTCTTTCGTTCGTAATTAGTGTTTTGCTACCGGCTTCTTACCCTAACCGACAGGCAGACCGGCTCAACGCAGCTTTCAGAGGCGGCCTAGTCAAAGCCGGCTGTGGGTGGCCTTCTGAGCCACAGCTTCGTTGGATCAAACACTTTTTAAACAAGCTGCGCGTTCTGAAGAACCTAATAAAGTTAAGCCATCTATCTTCCAAGAACTAGCCCTGCTCCAAGGCAACGCAAAGGCGCTTTCTTTTCATGCACCACGCTCTATATTTTACACTTTTACGGCAAGCAGATAAGCTTGCCATGGTGCGTTTTTGATTGTTCAATGTTTCTTGCTATGTTGGTCGCATATTCTTTCCATTTTTCATGAAGCCTATGTCTCCGTTGAAAACAAAAAATATTTACCTTAATTTAATGTTGTGCCAATGCCACTGCTTGATTGCCTGCATGTTAATGCAGGCGTCTTTCAGCTCCAATGAGTTTTGGTTGTTACGATGATGCAATTTCCATGCTGTTACACAATACTGACGTAGTTTTTTTTTTAATTGAGCGTGCGGAATCGTGCCCTTTGTGCACATCAGAGCATATTCTCTTCTTCGTGGTTGTATCTGTGCCTCCAGTGTCGGTGCATACACGCACTATTATATGAGAGGCACTTCCTTCCATTACAACGCGCATGTGGTTTTACTACACCTCCAGTACGCTTCTCTAAAAAAGCTTCATCTAACACCCGTTTTAGAACAAAGGCGGTGAATATTTTTAACACCCAACCAGTGTGGCCCTGGGCTGTTTTACACTTTGCATTACTCAGACCCAATTGTAAACTTTCATTTCGGCGATGTCTTGTTGTTACAGACTTATTGGTTGCTATAATGTTTGCAAGTTCAGTGCAAGCCACGCGGGATACGAAACTGGAAACGCTGGAGCTGTTGCCAACATATTATGTTGTTTGTTTAGAGCATATTATGTTGTTTGTTTAGAGATAGTATTAAAAATCCCAGTCATATTTTACACCGGCGGTATGAATATCAATGTGTGAACGTCTAGAAATTTATTTCCGACATAACAGTGACCCCATCGTCGGGCAACAAGTCAGCGATAACATCGCAATAAAACGGAATGAATAAGCATTCTTGCTTTCCGAGGAAGAATTAGTGAGCGAGTGCGCGGTAGTGATTACTTCAGTTTAACGAAGTAATTTGCTGACTTATATTTGTAATTTAAAAATAAAAACACGTGCCAACTGCAATGGATAAAACAAAGGATCAACTCCATAGTCATCTTGAACACGACCATAAAACTGTACTATGCTCACTACAAAATTTGTACATTGCCTTCGCATTCATGCGGGATCGCTAAAAGTGTCTCGGAGTCAGGCTGAACTTACGCAGCTTTGAAACATCTCTTGCCTTATGAAGTTTCTTTTAGGTTAATATTACTTGAGCGTTTGCTCAAGTAATCAAATGTCAAGCCTGATTCACCACAGACAAGATATACTCGACGCGGCGTTCTTATTCCCTGTTATGAAAGCAAATTTCAAATTCTTGACAAGGTTAAATAAAATTATATGCTTTCCTTTAACGAAATATTGCTTGTGTACACACAACCAAAGGCAGAAAAAATTTACAGCAATAAAGTGCTTACTGCTTGGCTGATATGCATCCTAACTGCTATTGACAGTCCTCTCAAACACTCACGTACGTCTACGTTTAACGGTACCTAAATAATGTGTATACCTAGGCTCTGAAATAATTCATAACGACCTGCCAAGACCACCGACGGCGAAAGACGCCTCGGGCATTAAGATGTGCGATTGAGCGGTGGCAAGCTATTCTGCACTCCCGGGGGGCATTTCCTATAATGTGGTTTCAGCTACAAAAAAACGTCAATACATTGTTTTGTTTTATTGCCTATTCCCAGACACTATATACATGAACAATGACGAAAAGGTCACAACAACAAGTAGTGGCAGTCCTTCTAAATAGACAACAATTTTAAATTTCCCTGAAAGCTGACAAAGCGTCCACCTTCGACAACCACTCAGGAACAGACTCCTGTGTTTTCGGAAGTTCCATAAATTTCAACATGGACCCTCGAAAGTACATTCTTGCGGGTATTGCATCTAGATCACAGTTATATCCTGTTGTACGGTTCTGCAAAAAGCATCAATACACAGCTCACCTAACGGAGAAGCAGCTTAAAGAGGAAAGGTTGGGTAATGTGCAAGAGGAAAAACTCGCTTACTGTTGTTAGGTGAGGTTTACTGTGGTTAGGTTGGGTGGGAAAATGACAGAAAGAATTGACAGTTAGGGTAACAAAGAGGGAGTGAATGAGGCAGCAAAGAGACAACCCACTCAGGTTTTGCTAAAGCAGTTATACTAAATACAATATTTGGGGCGGGAGTGAAAACAATACCAAATACAGACGTGCAAATTTCCCACTCTTCACTCATTGCGCCAACGACCGTAGTGAACATGTCCAGACCGGGAATTAGATGTTCAAGGGGCGGAGTCAGCGTTTCTTAGCATAACCGCATTTGGCGAAGAAGTTCTTAGGGCGACGTGATACGTGCACTCTTCCCAGCTGCTTCAATATGTGTTCGCCTAGTGAAATTGGATCCTGTTCCAAAGGTGTGATGATATTGAAAACGAGGCGCTATTTTAAAAACAAACAAAAATTACATGCACGGTAACTAATGAAATGCTAATCAAAATGGCAACAGCCGGTTCTTACGTGCTTCCCTTTTTCCTCCTTTGTGTCTACGCGAAGACTTTTCACTTTGAATAAACACGTTATATATGTCAAAAAACATGCACACTAAATACATCATCAACGGTGAGCAAGGCTGAACCATGAACGTACTCAACTAAAGCTTCGTGGCCGTTTCTCCAAGTACCCAAAACGGCTCACATGTCAGACGTGTGAGGCGAGCTCTAGAGAAACACTTTTAAAATGTTATCTTTACAGTAAGTGCACTGCTTGGAGAAAAAATCAACAAAGTCGAAAATTCAAAAAATCTCTCTGAAAAAACGAAAACACACTTTTCTTTTAAAATAAAAAGTGAACAAGTGGCCACATTATTAGCACAGCCAAAAGTGCTTATATGCTTTTCTTTCTTCTCTTATTCTTCATGTATCCATCATACGAATTCTCATGCCGAGAAAGGCATTTTTCACTACCCAATATTTCACAACCCATGTTTCACTGAGGACACATGAATAAACTCGGTAAAAAAAAACATACTTTATACGGCTGGCTCTCATATTGATTGCTGTGAACGTAGTGCAAGCTAGACTGGTATTCAACGGCATGCCGAATAAACACAAGTCGCTACCTACTTTGTACCTTTATATCGTTCATGGGCCAGGTGTACTCGAAGTACTCGTGTGGCTGAAACAGTCGCACGTTTCTTGTAGTTTAATTCTGAATAGCAATTTTCGGTCAAAAATTACCGATTGCGCAAATGATTTTCTGCAGTATATATTATTTTTCCTTATATCTCGTCGTTAGGTTGGTACCGAAAAAGTTACAAAAACATATATGTGCAATTGTATGTTTATCGCATTGTTTTCAGAAATATCATCCCACAAATTGAAGACTGCCTGCGCTTTTAATTGCACTACTTACCCAATTTGCCTACAATGGATCGCACGGGAAAGTGTCTACCGCCAAAAAAACAACAACATTTGTTTTAAAAAACCGCTCCTTTTATTTCATTCATATGTATTCTGCTGGGTCGTCTTTTTTTCATCATTTTATGATATGTTCTCGTGCAAATGCCACTGATGAAAATTTTCGCGATTTTTTTGGGTGAGGTATGTCTAATGTGCTTAAACGTTTGAGATTTTATTCAGTTTCTTCTCTGGCAGTCAAACCTGTATCTATGTAGTGTTTTCCACGAGGCGACAGCTAACTGCTGTACTATATCACAAGAACATGAATGCTTCACAGGCAAGTTTGTTTCGTTAAACAGTTATTAAATTATGTTTGAACGTACTTTTTTCAAGTAATGATAAAGAGTGTTGCCTCCTTTGGCTTTCTGTACTGAAAAAGGTCGCATGTTGTTGCGCTAGGTAGTATTCATTTGCGAAAACCGTGAACTAATTAAAGGGCTTATATTTAGGCTAATAGAAATAGTGGAGGCCAGAAGTTTAGCACTATTACTTCACTTTGTGTGATATTTTGTTAGAGTTATATGGCATTAAAAACGCGTAAATGCACAAAAACACCTATAGATTTACACATTTCAGTACGATACTTCCAAGGCTATACAGCACCCGAGTGAACGTTACTTCATGTACTAACTTTAGGCACAAAAGAAGCGAATGCGAGTTTGCAGGGAATGTAAATTTATGACCCCACATTGTCTTTTAGTCTACTTGAGTATAAGTACTCGAAGTTCAATTACTTTCCTCGATCTGAACACGCATTCTGTACACATAGGAAATATCTTAATTGCTGAACGTAAGCGAAAACTTTTACAGTACTACTTGCGGGTATCCGCAGTTTTTTGCTATTCTAAGAAGAAGAACCCGACCATGGATGGCTACGACATTTTATACAACGGTTTACAGTATATGCATGACGCAAAACTGGAGCACAATATTAAATTACACTTGCAAATTTTGAGGCAACTTCACCACATAAAGCTGGAAAAACTTAGGTTGTTTCGGCTTTACGCACTGTAGATCGCGATTTTATACTTTCCACATACACCGTAAGAAATTTTCACTCAAATGCATCTTTGCAAGTTGTACGTGAGATGGAAAAGAAAGCAAACTGTCGTAAGCAGCACATATGGCCCCCTGTGGCCCTCGAACAATGTTTTCTGCCTGCGCACGAAACAGTAATTTTTACATTCGGTGTAGAAACTGTAGGCGTTGGAAGAGAAACGAGAGGGAGGAAAGCAATGACGTTAACCAGGTAGCATAACCGGTATTCTACTCTTCACAAGAAAAAATGGTGATGGAGATCGAGAGAAGAGTAAAGAAAGAGGGAAATAAAGGGCAAGATAACACGCATACACATAATCTCACCACGCAGAACGGCAGACTTCTACGATATATAAACGGCCTCGATAGGAGTCTATACAGCCGCTCGTACAATAATGTTTTTCTTAGGAATATAGAATTTTCACACAGCATAATTTCATACAAATTGCAATAAGATGCTTACATGCGCCACTTGGTCTTTGTTAAGTGAAACTTAGTAACAGCATAAACAACGACTACATTTCTGCCCTATGAAACTCCTGTGCACATACACTTCGCTTTCAACGCAATTAGACATTACCGGAAAACCAGCGTTTCCACCGTCAGCCATCTTCCTTCGTCCTTTTCACTGTTGCTTATTTTTTTCCGGGCATATTTTTATGCAAAAGTGTAATAAAATATCAATGCAATAGAAAAATTTGGCCTATAATGTTGCTCTGTCCTCGAAAAGCAGGGCCCAGGTCTTGTATGATGATCCTACACTTCATTTGGTAATGATACTCTTTCTCTTTTTTTGCGCAGCCCTCAGAAATAAAATTTTGTGTAAAGGACATTTGATTTCATGCTGTGACTTTTTCGCCCTTGAATACCTCCCCCCCAATTCCAAGTCCTAACAAAGAGTGGTGATGCAACGTTGCACGGACTTTGAAGCCGCATTCATTATTTCAGCTCATGACAAGCCTTATAAGCTCTTATTTAAGACGGCCACACTTTGGGATATATATATATATCCCAAAGTGTGGCCGTCTTAAATGAGAGCTTATATATATATATATATATATATATATATATATATATATATATATATATATATATATATATATATATATATATAGGCATGGTGATTGAGTGGCCGTAGCGTTGCATATAGTCCAGTAGATCCTCCGTGAGCGTTGTGACCGCTCACGGAGTATCTACTGGGGAATATATATATATATACTTGTTTGTTTATCAGTACGTTGTTCTAACGTTTCATAGAAAGTAGTGTAGTTGTTTGGAGAACAACAAGAAGTTACCAGCAAAGGCATTTACTTGCTCAGCACACTTCAAAGTACAACACAGAGCATCGCTAGCTGCATTTAGGAGCAAATGCCGCATCGACATGGCACGCTGGAGATCTTCATTGTGGTCGTTGCTCATGACATGCGCACGCACCCTTTACTACACCATACAAATGACAGAAACGTGACAATAAGGAGCGTCTAAAGCAAACCGCAATGCCACAAAGAGGTTCGAAGCGCGAGGGCTCATCTTCTTCGTTTACTCTGCCTACCGGAAATTGCAGCCTTGAGTCGGCTGCTTCATCCCATAGCAAGTTGTTGCATGTCCCGCGTGCATAGCACAAAGGAGATCGCTGAGCGTACGCATCTTGGGCGCTAAGTGCAATCTGATGAGTCTTAGGGTTTACGTGTAAGGTGCAGGAGTTCTCTAAAGAAAGACCAGTGCCAAAAAAGTTATGTAGAAGCACTTCGGCTTAGTCTACAGCAGAACACTGCAGTGCACCTACGGGAGGCGGAAATGCAACCTTGGCTCTATTCAGCAGAATATTTATCTCAACCGATTCGCGGCCACTCTGTGAGGCGAAAACTTAGGGAAAAAAGTTTTTTGTGGCAATAAGTATTCGGGAGCTCTCTAGGGAAAAAAGTTTATACGTAGGTAGTTGAACGATTCGGAAGGGCGTCCGCAACAGAACTTCGCAAGAGGCGGTCCTCGTAAAAGTAACTGAATCTATATTCTGTATATTACTCATTATGGTGCAAATCAACGTGTAACAATGCTTTAGATGCGTGAAACACCCGTATGTGTGCGAACAAGAGGGTATAGGTGGGGCACCCCCCGAGAAGTCTCACTCCGCTCCCCTTAACATTCTGAGGGAGGTGCCGAGTCTGCCCGGTGCATTTAGCCAGGCGGACCTGTCCCGGCACAGTTTTGAGCACAAGGTCATGAAGTTTTGGACGATAACTGTGGCCGAGGATCACTCATGTGTGATTTCAAGAGCTACCTACATCTTATTTTCACCATCAAAAACTGAGCCCAATGACAGTCCAGTGTGGAAATCATGTAAACGCTTCCTATGCATTTCTTGCAGCCGCGGCGAATCTTCTTTTCTTTTGAACTCGACTGAAATTTCGAGCACGGACGCTACACTGAAGCATCACCTCCCCCTATAATAAAGAACCCTTCGCACGCTTACCAAAACATGGCCTAACTGTAAGATAGAATCAGTTTTTGGTGCACTGCATGCGTTTACGATGGTGAAAAGCAGCAAAAGGCGTTGTGTACGAGCGAGCTCACGGTACTTATAAACGTAATATATGGAACTCGAAATATGATAAGGTAATAATCATGACAAATAGAGGAAAATTTTATTGAGTCATAATGGGTATGATAATTCCTTGCAGCATTCACTTCCACGTTTTGGTGCTCTAATAATTAACACTGTAACAACTACGAAACAAAATGTTCATAGTACAAGGTTCAGCTATACCTCTTCCCTGTTTACTGGAGCATAACTGATGCAGGAAGCTTAATTTTTGTATTAAGGCATACTCAGCTTAGCGCTAAATCTCCACAAATTCTCAGAAATCAAGGGGATTAGATTATAGAGCCTGTTTACATCCAGGGCAAGCAAAGTATGTCAACCAAACTATAATGAAGTAATAAGGCATCGGCGTGGCAGTGGCTTTTAGGCGCGATTTCGTTTTATAGAAGCGTAAAAGCACAATCCTTTCAGTGAACGTTGTCGGGACTAAAAGCCATAACGCGAGGTTGATTGACATATTCCGGGATAATAACATAGAGTACAGTAGCGAAAGCTCGAAGATAGGTGCCTGCTGTAGGCTGAAAAAAAAAACAAACTGGGGATCTTATATATATTGATGCACAACAGCCGGCACAGCCTGGCTGAAAGAAAGAGAAAGACGACGTTGGTGGCTGGTTGTTGATGAACTGTCAATAAATTAGTTACCCGCAACATTATTGGTGGAGGTGCTGGGTGGAGGTGCCTCATCCCCACCGGTCTCTCGATCCGTGTCGACGACCTACGTCACCCTGCCACCCCTGCGGGATCCTAGAACTTTCTCAGCTGACGGTACCATCGACGTTGACACCTGGCTGCACCGGTACGAGCGAGTCAGTGCTACCCACCGCTGGGATCCCACGCTCATACTCGCCAATGTAGTGTTCTACCTCGATGGCATGCCGCGCAGATGGCTCGAAACCAACGAAGCCGAAATCACAAGCTGGGATCTTTTCAAATCGAAGATCCGTGATCTTTTCGGCGATTTATCTGGTCGTCAGCTCGCTGCCAAGAAGACTCTCGCCACTCGCGCCCAGACGTCTACTGAATTGTACGTCTCATACCTTCTTGACGGCTTGGCGCTTTGTAGCAAGGCCGATCAGCGCATGTCAGAAGAAGAAAAAGTTAATCACGTCCTCAAAGGGATTGCTGACGATGCCTTCAACCTGCTGGTTTTTAACAATGTCACGAGCATCGACAGGATCCTGACAGAATGCCGCCGTCTAGCACAGGCTAAAGCCCGTCGCGTCACCCACGGCATCACGCGCCTGCCGAACACAGCTGCTACTTCCTCTTGTGATGACGCCGTCCGCCCAGTTCCCCGATGTGACAGCCTCACCCGCATCATTCATCGCGAGGTTGAGGCAGCCCAACCAGTAGCTACTCCGTTTCCAACGCCTGATCCTTCACCGACCACTATCTCACTGATACAAGCCGTCGTTCGTCAAGAGTTATCGAACGTCGGCCTACACCCCATGCAACCAGTCTACTCTGCCGAGCCTTTTTATCGTCGTCCCTCCGCTCCTCGATTTGGTTCTAACTACTCTCGACAGCGCAATTTGTCCGAATGGCGTACACTGGACGACAAGCCCATATGCTTCAACTGCCGACGTGTCGGTCATATTGCTCGCCACTGCAGCAATCACTGGGCTCCGCCGGCCCACTATGGGCCTCCTACCCAGGCCTCTGCTGTCCATCAGCCGTCATCGACATTTGATTTTGATTACCCTATGCCGACCACATCCACTGATTCTGCCGCACCTCTGACGAGACCTCGCTACGCCCGCTCACCATCCCCTGCTCGCCGTCAATCTCGTTCGCCCCCACAACGCCACCTGCCTCTCCGACCTATTCGCAGCGCCCCCGACCGGAAAACCAGGCAGTGCAGCTTCTGGAGGTGCAGCTGCATTGACGACGACCTCTGCAAGAAATCCTCGTGTAACACTACCGACCACCCGGAATCTGTTGAACGTTACTTTAGATAATGTGCCTGTGCGCGCGTTGATCGATACCGGCCATATGGACATATCAATATGTCCATAATGAGTGCTGCTCTTCGTCGCCGCCTAAAGAAAGTTATCACACCCGCCTTGAACCGAGCCGTTCGAGTCGCCGACGGGAGAACTGCCGCGATTATTGGCATGTGCTCTGCCCGTGTGATTATCGCCGATAGAAGCACTGCTGTTCTTTTCACCGTTATAGAAAATTGCCCTCATGAAGTAATTCGTGGAATGAATTTTCTAACCGCTCACTCGGCCCGTATAGATTGTTCAGCTGGCTGTCTCGACCTTGAAATGCCTCTACTTTCTGATCTGACCAACCCACCTCAAGCTCGCCTTTTCTGCATTGATTTCACACGCCTTCCGCCTAACTGTGTCACACATCTCGACCTCTTCTCTACACCACCTGTACCTGACGGCGATTACATGGTGGCCCCAATTCATCCCGTGATGCTTACGCATGGCGTTGCTGTTCCGCACACCATTTTGACAATCGTGAAAACCGCATATGCCTTCCTATTGTCAATTTTCCCTCACTGCCCAAACTCTTCCACAAGGTATCTCCCTGGCCGAAATTACTGCTCTACAAGACCATACGGTTGAACCATTCAGAGTGGATGATAGCTGCTCTTCAGACCATGAACCAACTCTATCACGTTCATAGAGCGTCGATGCTGACCACATGGTACCACCAGACCTCGCTCCTGATCAAGCGGAAGCCCTTCGTCACGTCCTGGAGTCCTATAGTGACATTTTGACTTCGCCAGCACGGCTTTAAGCCGAACGAGTGTTGTTACTCATCGCATCAATACTGGTGACGCGAGTCCTATTCACCGACGTCCATACGGTGTTTCCGCGTCTGAGCGCACAGTCATACAACAGGAAGTCGAAAACATGCTTTCAAGAGACATAATCGAGCCCTCTTGTAGCCCCTGGCCTTCTCTTGTCGTCCTGATCAGAAAAAAGGATGGAACATGGCGCTTTTGTGTAGATTATAGGCATCTCAACAAAGTTACGAAGAAAGATGTTTACCCGTTGCCTAGAATCGACGATGCCGTAGACTGCCTTTACGGTGCTACGTATTTTTTTACTATCAACCTTCGATCTAGCTATTGGCAGATCGCTGTGGACGAGATGAACCGTGAGAAGACCGCATTCGTCACTCCTGACGGGCTTTATCTCTTCAAAGTTATGCTCTTTGGTCTCTGTAATTCGCCGGCCTCATTCGAAAGAATGATGGACTCATTGCTCTAAGGGTTTAAATAGTCAACCAGCTTATGTTATTTAGACGACGTTATCGTTTTCTCGCCCACATTCGACTCCCATCTCAAGCGTTTATCAGCGATTCTTGAAGTTTTTCGTCGAGCCGGACTTCAACTGAACTCGTCGAAATGCCACTTTGCTCGTCGTCAAATAACCGTACTTGGCCACATCGTCGATGCCGCAGGAGTCCGCCCGGATCCCGAAAAAATTCGCGTCGTCACGGACTTTCCTGTTCCAAAGTCAACAAAGGACGTTCGCAGTTTTGTGGGCTTGTGCTCCTACTATCGACGGTTTGTTCGCCATCATTGCACGCCCACTCACAAACCTCCTGAAGAAGGACACCCCGTTTTTCTGGGGCGCTAATCAAGCCTCATCTTTTTCCTACCTTACGACGCTCCTTACAACACCGTCGATTTTAGCTCATTTTGATCCATCAGCTCCAACCGAGGTTCGAACTGACGCTAGTGGGCATGCCATCGGGGCAATGCTATTGCAACACCAACTTGGACATGACCGTGTTATAGCATATGCAAGCCGACTGCTATCTACAGCCGAGCGCAACTATTCAATCAGGGAGCGTGAGTGTCTCGCTCTTGTGTGGGCAGTCGCCAGGTTTCGCCCATACTTATACGGGCGTCCATTCCGGGTAATCACCGACCACCACGCACTCTACTGGCTGGCCTCACTCAAGGATCCCACAGTACGCCTCGCTCGTTTGTCCCTACGATTACAAGAATACACGTTCACCGTATCGTACAAAACAGGGCGGTCACATCAAGATGCGGATTGTTTATCAAGCTACCCTGTTGAAGAGGCTGCCCATACTGACACCTCTCCAGATCTTCTGTCTGTGACGCAGCTACTCAACCTTGGCCACGAAAAACGCCGGGATGCTTCCCTGCGAATCATCATTGACAAGCTTGAGTCAATGCCTCGTGACGCATCTTTACAAATGTTCCTGGTAAAATACGGCATCCTGTATCGCCGTAACCTCGATCCATATGGCCATGACTTGCTTCCCGTCATACCAGCACATTTTCGTGCAACTGTTCTCAACCAACTTCATGACGCTCCTTTGGCGGGCCACTTGGGCGTCTCTCACACATACGATCGTGTACGTCGTCGTTTCTTTGGCCTGGTCTTGCCCACTCTGTTCGACGCTACGTCGCTGCTTGTGAGCCCTGCCAGTGCCGCAAAAAGCCATGTTCCCTACCAGCTGTATTCTTCAAGCCGATCGACATTCCCAGTGAACCTTTTTTCGAGTTGGCCTCGACCTGCTTGTCACATTCCCGATCTCCAGCTCAGGCAACAAATGGATTGCTGTCGCCATTGACTATGCGACACGGTACGCTATCACACGAGCACTTCCGATGAGTTGCGCAACCGATGTGGCGGACTTTGTGGTATATGATATTATTTTAGTACGCGGAGCTCCACGCAAACTTCTCACTGACCGAGGCCGGACCTTTCTATCAGCTGTCGTTGATGAAATCCTGCTCTGTTGCTCTGCCAAGCATAAGTTTGCCACTTCGTACCATCCGCAAACGAACGGTCTTACGGAGCGCCTCAACCGCACCATAACCGACATGCTTTCTAAATACGTAGCGGCCGACCACCACGACTGGGACGTTCATTTGCCATTTGTGACGTGCGCATATAATTTGTCACGTCATGACACTGCCGGCTATTCACCATTCTATCTTCTATATGGCCGAGAACCCGCCCTACCATTTGACATTTGACACCTTGCTGCCCTCGGTCACTGAGTATGCCGGCGAAGCCATCGCGTGAGCCGACCACGCACGCCAACTCGCCCGCAGCCGCCTGCAGGCCTCACAGGAGCACCAAAGACAGCTCTACGATTCCCATCATCGAAACGTGCCGTTTTCATCGGGTTCCCTTGTCCTTCTCTGGTCCCCCACTCGGAGTGTAGGGCTTTCTGAAAAACTGCTGCCACGCTACAGTGGACCATACCGCGTCGTTTGCCAGATGACTGACATTACATACGAGATCGTTCCAGCCGATTCAACGTGATCATCGTCACATTCAAGTGACATCGTGCACATAGCTCGACTCAAGCCTTATCACCCTCCTCCTACAGCATCCGAGTTGCTCAAGTACCGAGACGGTGCTTCTACCGCCGAGGGGTTATGATACACAACAGCCGGCACAGCCTGGCTGCAAGAAAGAGAAAGACGACGTTGGTGGCTGGTTGTTGATGAACTGTCGCCATCTTGTTCGCCAAGCACGGTGCATCGTATCTAATTTATTAAATAAGTTACCCGTAACTATATATATATATATATATATATATATATATATATATATATATATATATATATATATATATATATATATATATATATATACTGATGCCTATATACTGTGCGATCAAATAGCTTGATTGTTTATTCCAAGCCCTTTTCCTCCTCATCAACCCGCGAAATATCCAGCAGCCTGTTGTATAGCAACTGGCATGCTTAATCTCGCAACACATTCTTCAATATTTGCCTCTGCCTTGTACGTAGCTCCTCTGAAATAAGTCTAAGCAAATATTTTCGTAGTTTACGTTGTTCGCAGCATGTATATAAGACAATGTAAGAGATGGCAACAACAGTTGAGACGAAAATAAAGAAAATGGTGTTAAGGGTATGCGGAGCTTATTCTTTATAATGACAGTATCAGCTGTATTTTAGTGAAGCTAGCTTGGTGCGTATACCAAGTATAATGATAGCAATATTAACAAAACGGCATATGTGACCTTTATAGAACTATGCGTACAGAGAGATGTCAAATGGTAAACTAGTTAGCAATTCAAGCAATATGACATTTAAAATATAATCGGCTTCTTATAAGAAAGCGGATTCTTGAAGTGCAAGCTATTTACACGCCTAAAACACTATTGAGAGGGTTTCGTTGTTGGCAGCATTCAATATGTGTATTCCTAGAAATGGTATTTCTGTCATACCCTTAGTCGATGCATATGTGGGCGTTTTTTTCGTTTATTTGCATAAAACTTGAGACAAATATATATCTACCAAACACAATTTTTTGTGATATCTTTTTTAGTGCTCAGTAATTTGAGTAGCTATATGTATTTGCCTAATTATTGAACAGTTATTCAAGCTAATATATGTATTCATGAGTTTCATAAACCTTATAACTTAACTTCCTCGTAACATAAGCACAGACAACTGAAAACGAGCACAGACAGAAAGATGCTCATTTTAGGGGGGGGGGGAAGTAAATAGCAAATGTCTCGTATCTTACCCTATAACACTAACAAGCCCCATCGAGTCATGCTAACTTGGTATAGAGTGTTCGGATTCACGTTCTCCGACGCGGCTGATTTTAAGGAGTGTCTACTAAGCAAGCAATATTCAGGGCACTCGACAAAAGAAATAACAATGAGACATGTATAGGAATACGCAAACAGATTAATGGATATAGTGGTTTTATACGCTGCATGCACCGAATGTTTTCCTTCTCTCCCTTTCTCTACCTTTCTCATTTTTCTAATCTCTTTTTCTGTTCCCCTAATGGAGAAAAGCGAGCCAGAAGTCTTTCTGGTTAACCTTCGTGCTTTAACCCTTTCTCCTCCTAGGCTGCACTACACTATGTACTTTGCGACACAAAGCAAGTATCAAGGAAAAACATTTTTTGTTACAGCTGCCTTTAACCAGTGTATATCTTGGCATTCAGCAAATAAAGAGAAAGCACTCAGGGCATTCGCCAAATAAAGGGGAAAATATTTACCGTAATACGCAAACAAGGTAATAGGCTGATTAGTTTGCCATGCTTTCTGCGCCACGTATGCATCTCATGAAACTATGGTCAAATATTTGTTTCTGTGTTTTGCGACACAAACAGAAGCTTTCCCAGAAAGCATTGGACAATGCTTCATTCTCGGAGGCTTCAGTGCTAATAATATTGACATTTGAGAAGTTTAATTTTTATATCAATAAAATATAAAATGTCTCTACCTTCCCTTTTGTATTATTTCTTGCAAATTTAAAGTGCAGAGCGCCTTATTTTTAGTAGTTTAAAGACACTATCACTTGTACATTGCAGACTTGTGTGTCCAAACCTCGAAGAAGCAGAAGCTTGTGCATTAATTCAGACATACTCACGGCATATTTTTTTAATGATATTCATTCCAAATAAAACATTGCGTAAAACAAAAAAGTGGGCCAAATAATGCTCCTCTGAGTGAGTAGGAATGGGACGTGAGGTGTTCCCTTATTCGTACACAAGCGCATTCTTCAGGCTTAGTCAACAGAATCATCTAGGGGTAAGGTAAATAGAAGCTGACAGTTAGAGTCCTTGTTTGTTGCGAAAACAGAAAGTGCCGCCTTCTTTATAAAAGTAGGAAGACATACAGTTGTCTCGGCGGATTATAGCATGTTGATCCTGTTGATGCTCACGCATAACATGCGTACTCAGCAGAAAGACGTGTTGTCGGCAGCGGTTACCAGCGAAACAATATTTGCCCAAAGACGCAGCGCGAAGCCCGTCATGCCCTCACACGCTGACAGCCATCGTCGCAATAACAGATTTATTCTAGCATAACTAGATGCTCTAAGCGCATAGCGTAACTCCGTATATCTCTATTAGATCACGCTAGAAATGTTAAGATTAAGCCTGCTTCTTGTCTCCGATTGATAATTAAAAAATTTGGACGGCGAAATCGAGAAACAACTTTTTTTTTGGGATACTGTGTTATTTTGGGACACAGGACTCGGTGGGTGTGTATTATGTACTTGCTGCAAGGCCTACCTAATGAGTAATTTCAAGGAGTGTATCCTGTTTTCTGTTTTTAAGTGTGCCTTAATCATTGCTTGGCGTGCCACTGTAGCTTTTGACGGCTTCCAGGGGGAGACGGGATCTTTTTTTATTATTATTTCAGGCCCACATGACAGTGTTCAAATAGGTGGCTTGCAACGTGTCTCCATGAAAGGCAACGTAATGTAGTGCTCACTGATAAGTCCAACCAGTTCCATGTATCCCTGTAATCGTTGCTAGGCAGTATGTACGGCGTTTCGTATAACACAAACGATCCAGCTGTATTGTAGGTATTAGCATCCTCAACACTGAACTAGCCATTCCGCTAAGAGTACAGAGGGGTGCAGAAGTCGTACTTGCTGCTGCCCTTTTAGCGCCAGGCCTATAGAAGCAAGTAATTTAACGCAACCAATCATTTACCAAGTTTGTATTATACGTATACACAAAATACATGTGCCCCTGAACAGAGCGCAGACAGGTGTGGAGCAATGTGGGAATTGATGGTCGCTGTATCAGCAAGCAAGCTATCAGCAATGGCCGACGTGACGCCAGTTGACCAACCCCCAACGTGGCATCAGTTTTAGAGAGAGCAGAGGAGGAAGAAAACGAGAATAGTCATGGTTTCTTCCAAGTAAAACGGTACTTTGCGAAGTTTCAGGGGCTTTAGTTATTGCAGGCTCAGCAGAAACGTTAGTTTTGACACTCACACGCAGGGAAAAAAATAATAGCTTTAATGCCAAGGAACTAAGCATCTTCAACTTACTTGACATCATACAAACACAGGCTGTCGCTGATGCCTCGAGGGGAATAATTATGGAAGTGGGAGCGTGGAAGGCAAGAAATGCTCAATATAGGTGCAAAGAGCTGCTGAGCCTGCGTGCTCAGCTTCGATTAAAGTGCCTGCTGTTGCCATGCCCACGGCCTAAATATAGAACTTCCAGCGTCTGAAAGTGAGAAAAACTGCAGGCTGCAGACAATTAGCTTCCTTAGCACGCTGCTTTGGGCCCCTGACTACAGAGTCACGTAATATCTAGGTAATATTCAGTTGCTCATCGAAAGCTTGCAATACAGTGATGCCTCATATGTGGATGGGGCTCTGAACACGTGATGTTTACTGCGAATAGCCTACGAAGGTCCACTCTAAAAGGGCAGGATGAGCTGATTGTCTTCTTTATAACGTTTAATTTATACTGTGAGGCCTAATTCTATCAATACTGCTTACAGTAAGAAAACGATTCGGGAATCTGCTCCTAACCAGAAAGCCGAAGCTATCAACTTTTTTTTTCTAATCATGAGCATCAGTGTTGTTGTTGTTTTTTTTCTTGAGTGACCATATTCTTGGGAATTCGCAATGAAGGCTGGTGTTACAGCAACTCTACGTTGCTAAAATTAATCGTCGAATAGGCAAAAGGTGGCGGCCGAATCGTGGCCATCGTTTTGCATACACGCAGGTCACAATGACTGAACTTTGCCGCGGTTGCTGGGGCATCATCGCATCTACATGATGTCGTTTTACTTGATTTCCTACACAGATGAAAAAATTTATCGGAACGCCTGTACATATTCCTACCTACCGAAGTGGCGCAAAATAAGTTGGCCTTCAGCGCTACACTGCTCGACTGTGTGTATCATTCTCACACATGATCTATACTGCACTGAGAGGATCTGAGCGATGAAGGGTGACCTTGCGGTGAATCATAAGTTACGAAACGGGTTATATTGTTTACGGTATTATGTCATTGATACAATGCGCTATGTGATTCTAAAAAGATTCACATAAGCTGCACCCAGAGTGTGCCAGAAAACAAAAACTAATTAAACTAAATTTTTGGAAATACATAAAGACGATCAGTAACGTATGAACAAGAGCTTAGGTTTAATAAACGTCAGTCGCGAGTGTGCGCATTTCCGTGTCTCCTTTTTCGTCTTCTTTCAAATTTGCGCCAACAATGTTTTACACGTTTACAGACGCCTGTGTTCCGTATGTAAGCTACATTTTACCTGTCTTGCTATCTGTCGCCGAAATCTGTTTACTTAGCAAAATATTCACTATGCTAGGGTAACTCCCGCCTTGTTCCTGAATGTCGTCATTATCCCACCAATTGCCGAAAGGCAAGCAAGTGGGGACGTCGCAATCGTTCCATCAACTCTTGTTTTTTTTTTTTATTGCCTGCGAACATACGCGACTTGACGCAACCTGGTCATTCCTGCCACAAAATTATGCAACACATGAAAATGAACAAAAATAAAAATGCCGCCCACATATTCTCACGATGGAGCTCCAGTAACTGATCGCGGGAGGGGGGGGGGGGCTCATCGCGTGAATTCCGCGTAATTGGGTATCGTTTCGAAATGCCTAATTGCTATTCTGTCTTTATTACTCCTATTTATTGAATGAAGGAGAAGCGTAGCCTTCAACGTAAAGTGAAAGCGAAGTAAAGAAGCTCATGACTGCATTCCTAACGTTCATCCAGTGTCCAATGAACGTTTCCGCAGCGGGAGTAGTCGTTTTTCTTTTTACTCGCAGACGCTGCCTGTATCAACTCTTGCGAGGCGACAGAGGGGTAAGGGAGCGACAGTTTTGCGGCTGGCTTCGTGGGCTGGCACGAGACGCGAGCATGCGCAGTGGGAGTGTGGACGGAGCCGCAGCCGACGCCGAAGTGCGTCATCGTACGACTAAGAAGTGCTCCGCTTTTAAACGTTATTAGCGAATGCGAACAGCGCAGTGTTACAACATGCATCCTTTACGGTCACATCTGAATCAGCTCTGCCCTACTTTTTTTTTTACCTAATGAATGAATGCGATGGGAAGGGGTTCTCTGGGAACAAGAGGAGAAGTAGCACAGCATTTTTGTAATGAAATGGTGGTGCGTGCACAAAGCAATCTCGGCATTAGCTCTCTAGTGTCACCGTGCACCCGTAGCGGCCCGGCATAAACGCTGAGACAGGCAAAAGAGCTCGTCCGGTATGCTGGCGGAAGCAAACCGGTGGACTGTGAAGGAAAAAAAACAACAGCAAAAGAACGTATGAGCACAGCACAACAGCGCATGTTAATAGTATATATATATATATATATATATATATATATATATATATATATATATATATATATATATATATATATATATAGCAATTGGCTTTAGCGGTTAGCGGACAAACGTGCGAAAAATTTTATTGCTCCTACGTTTCGGCCGGGGTCCGGCCTCTGACGAAGGATTCCCTGACGAAGGCCAGACCCCGGCCGAAACGTAGGAGTAATAAAAGTTTTCGCACGTTTGTCCGCTCAAGCCAATTTCTATTCATCACTGAATTCACAGAAGACACTTGCTGGATATATATATATATATATATATATATATATATATATATATATGTGTGTGTGTGTGTGTGTGTGTGTGTGCGTGTGTGTGTGTGTGTGTGTGTGTGTGTGTGTGTGTGTGTGTGTGTGTGTGTGTGTGTGTGTGTGGTTGCAACAGTAGGCCCCGCTATACAAAATTAGCGGGGGTCTAATAACAGTGCGCGTTTGACAGTGCTGCTTTGCACTTCTGGAAATTGTGAGTGTTCCGACAATTAAGCATGCCCGTCACTAACTGGCTATATTTTTTACGTGTTCGTATATTTTACGCGAGAAATGTGAAGCCATATAAGGCCTGAAGCGGGTCGTAGAGTCTAGATGTGGCTTTGATGGACCACAACTACTGAAAAAAAATGACGCTTTAGACATTGATCGAAAGGCCCGCATTTATTGCAGAAATAGGTCCAAGTTAAGCAAAACACTATATTTGTTGCTCGGAAAAATCATTTCTTGGATTCTTTTTTTTAGAAAACTGCGTAGTTTTCACTGCAGCGCAATAAACGCCCCAACGGCCCTGAAAATGTCTGAAGAAAGCCCCGCCATGGTGGTCCAGTGGCTAAGGTACTTGGCTACTGACCCGCACGTCGCGGGATGAAATTTCGGCGGCGGCGGCTGCAGTTTTGATAGAGGTTAAAATGCGGCAGGCCCGTGTGCTCAGATTTGGGTGCACGGTAAAGAACCCCAGGGGGTCGAAGTTGCAAGAGCTCTCCACTATGGCGTCTCTCAGAATGATATAGTGGTTTTGGGACGTTAAACCGCACATATAAATCAAAATGTTTAAAGAAAGGGCTTCACCAATAGCGTCTTTTGATGTGTCCGCACATGAAAGTAATTCTGCACTAGCACGCAGGCAACTCGCGAAAGCTAAGAGAAATTACGTATGGCGTTCTAAATAACACCACTCATCAGTCAGAATTTGAAACGTTTCTCATCAATCTATGGATCGAGAAGTTTCTTGCGCCAATCTTTCTTTATGCCCCTCTGTCAGCATTGCCTAATAGAGTTTCGCTTCACGCTGCCAGCCAATAAGCTTAAACCAGAACTTTCAAGCACTGAATTATTAGTTGTTTTCCGTTTGATAGTGCTAAACACTTCCGTATTGTTTTCGCAAATTTTGTCGGAAGCTCAGGGCAGTTCGAGTAACACTGAGCGGTGATTAAAGCATCATAGTGCCAACGTGGGCTTCTGGTTATGCTCTATATAAAATAATCACAGGTGTTCTTACCCACAACCGAGGTTTGTTTATGATAATCTAAGAAATCTTATTCAGTACTCTATTGAATATTATTATATATAAAATGTAAGGCGACTGTTGCAAGGTTTAAGGAGGAGTGACCGCACTCGCACTGACTGTTATTGTAGTTGTGGTTAGCTGTGAACTGTCTTGTTTTTATCCGCACTCGTACTGATCCTTCAAAAGAAACAGAATGCCTCTTTCGTATTTAGCAACTGCTTGTTTATTGTAATCGCTCTGCGATTTGAATATGCCCGAAGTGGATCACGTGGCCTATTTATTTGTACTATATAGACACTTTTCTGAATATTTTTGACAATTTACTCGTCATATTCTTCATCAACCACATTATATTGTGTCTTGGTGTACATGATGTTCTCATAACCTATCGTGGAGCAGCCCTTACTGAGGATTTATTCGAACAGGTCACCCATCTGATCCACGCACAGCACCCTGTGTTGTATTTTGTGTCTTGTCTGAAAACGCCCTGTCGTGTGTCTTCTTGTCTAGTGTCTTCTGGTGTCTATGTGCTAGCTTATGACTATAGTTTTTTTGTCTATTTTTTAATATCACTTTAGTGAACTAGAGACTCTTCGTTGGTTGGTTGCTTGGTCAAACTTCATTAATAGTCCGGAGTGGAGCTGATGCGCATTCAGACCGACGTACCTGCTGGGACTTTTCTGTTCAGGAGGCAACCGCTTGTGAATTTACAATAAGTGCCTAGTACTTCAGCATTCCTGCCTTTCCTCACTGCCTCTTTTTTCTTCCCTAAGATCGACTAAGTTTTATATAACCTTCCTATGAAAAAATATGTAAGGTTTCATAAGAAAACACCAATACTGCATGATAATAACTCAACTGGAGTGCAACAAATAGAACCCTCATACAGTCAACCTTGACGCAGAACTGTGCATGCGCAGCGGAACTGACAGAAACAACAAACATGGTGTGATTCACATTGATTCATCATATTTTATTCCACACCACGCGTCCAGCTTTACAAGAGACGAACACGAAAGCTAACCAGGTAACCCTTATGCGGATATTGCTTGACGAATAAAATAAAAGACGTGTCACAACAAAAAGTACTCACATAATCTTCTAGGTTACGAAGGCCATACTACGGAAGCAGCGAAAGAAAGTTTACAAGAAAGCGACACAAGTAGGAAAGCATTACCAGACGTATAAACGAAATATATGCTTCGATTCCCTCACACGTGCCAGCGCCGCAGCACGTGGCAGCTGCATGCGGATGCATGCAGTTTCCGGGGCAGAGTCTGCAATTTCCCTGTAGCGCACCACTTAATAACGGCGACAAAAAAGTGCCACGTGCGCTATGCTCGCCTGCCGTAGCGGCTCACCGTGGTCGACGAAAATGCACACTTTTTGGGAAGCAGCGGTGGCTGTGACGCCACCAATGCGGGGCCTGGAAACTAGCACGGCGTGGTAAGCGAAAGCTTGAGGAAACTCCATAGGGTGTCGTCAACATCGCGGCCATGAAATTTGAGGTTGTCGCTTCGTTCCATGTTCGTTCCTCTTCGTACTTGGCCATTATAAAGCTATCGCTAGTGAACTTCGTAATATATGACTAACAAAGTACCACCTGAGGTATTGTTACGACAAATGCGCGTGACAGTGTCGCACAGTTCGTCCACTAATTTTTACAAACACAGTGAATGGACTTCGCAATGCTTCGTCGAAAGAAGCCCGTCATACATATTTTCATACTTCTCGAAAGAAACTGAATACTATAATCAGGTAGCTTTAAAAAACAAAACAAAATACTTGTGATAAGACTCCCAGCTGCCCATGAACGTATTGGCACATTCGCAGAAGTATCGCTACCCATTAACTCACACGTCGTATCGATAGGTATAATACAGGCTACAGCGTGCACCACCAATTGACCTGTTGTTACATTGGCGTGATCCTGGAGTATACGGGAAAGAAGCATACGAATTCACTCTGTCAGGTTCCGAAAACTGTGGCAACTGCCTACGAACACAGAGCACCTTTTAGAAGGAGATGTATTGAGCAAGGAAACCCCATCGCTAACCACAGGCGTTTCTAGATTTCTAGTGTCAGAGAAGGAGGTACAAGAGCTGTGTTGTTCAAGGAAAAAAAAGGCTTTCTTAAGTGGCCCGTCATGAATGCAGGCTTGAGTACTTTCTGCCGAAGTCGCAGTTGATGTCTATTTTTATAAGCTACCTACTGTGAGATTATTTTGGCCTTAGCTTGTAACGTTATCTGTCATTGCCACCACATAACTCGCGGTTCATTAGAATCTCAGTTTCAGTCTTCGACAGCCTGATAAGAAAGGGTGATTATTCCAAAAAAAATCTGCGTTTTGTTTTGGGACTATTTCATTCGCCTAAAAAAAACTGTGCTGTCGAAGCGATTCATATTTGCGATTAAAGGAGGGAAAGACATTTCAAACCTCCCAAAAAAGCCACCAGCTGTGCCCCCACCCTTCGCCTGGCCTGCCCTTCTGTCAAGTCGATATATTTGCGGCGTTCTTCTGCACTGCTAAAAGCGAGTAATCCGTCAACTGTGGACCTTCCGCTTCTTCTCGAATGGTGTTCTTTACACCTGTAAATGTTTTTTAACCACTTGAATGAATCATCTTTGCACGAAGAATACATCTACGAAGGACAGCCTTTTAAGCAGCCAGAGCAATTCTAACTTAGTAAGCCCCTTGCAGTGAGCGTACCTAATGCAAATGACCGTACACTGTGCATTACGCGATTTATTCGTTTCTCTAAAGCATCACTCATACAATGACCATTGCGAACGCTAAATGACTGAAGAAGCAACGCCAGCGAAATTCGCCGTACAGAAATGTGTGGTGTTCAATTAGGAAACCTGAATGGAATGGTCTTCAATTAATAAAACACGCTACCGAAGTAGGCATCCAATGAAACGGAGCAACAGTATTTATGTAGTTATTTCAAAATATATTGAATAAACCAGCACTAGATAGCATACATTTCACATCATTTATAGAGGCCTTGGTACTGGGGCTGAAATTTTTAGGTTCTATAATAAGAATGTGGATAATAACACAACTGAAACCGATGAAACTTGAGGTTGCACTGACGGTAATATTAGAAATGGTATAACACCGGAGTTGTGTACGCCCAAACTCCTCTTTTTCAGCACTACTACAACGAATTTTTGCATGTAAAGTGTTCAATTGTGTTTTTCTCATTATTTAAAAAAATAGTAAACTTACAACAAAAATGAGCTTGTTCATGATTTTCGCATATCATCTAATTCACACGTTTTAGCTCCATTCTGTAAATGTAGGAACTGTTCTAAAAGTGTCTAAATGCTAATCACACAATAGCAATACCGAAACCCGTTCCATACAACAAAGAATTATACAGCACTTATGACTTACTAATGCATCCGTAAGAAAAGAGAGTTTGACAAAATACCGTCTTCGGTGTTATTTTGACGATTGTGGGAAAAATGAGATTACATAATGACACTCCCTTACGGACAACCCTCAGGCGTATGCACGTAACAAGTTTTCATCGATTCGGCTTTATTATTGTCGTGGCACAGAGCTAGTCACTTCTAAAGTATATGACCAAAAAATTCTCAGTAATACCTCCCACAACATCTGGCCGTCATACCTACCAAACCAATTCAGGCACCTTCGCAGCCCTCTGATATTTAATATCCTAACTTTTTATTGAACTGCGCCGTTTCAGTTTTAGTTCGCAGGACGTGACTGGTTCTTGACGTCACAAAGAACAACACGGTGACACGGAACTAGGACACGGATGTTTTGGAATTTAGTTCCCGTCATTTAGCTGTTGGCCTGTTGTTGGTGCAGATGATTTGATTGACTGATTTGTGGGGTTTAACGTCCCAAAACCACCATATGATTATGAGAGACGCCGTAGCGGAGGGCTCCGGAAATTTCGACCACCTGGGGTTCTTTAACGTGCACCCAAATCTGAATACACGGGCCTACAACATTTCCGCCTCCATCGGAAATGCAGCCGCCACAGCCGGGATTTGATCCCGCGACCTGCGGGTCAGCAGCCGAGTACCTTAGCCACTAGACCACCGTGGCGGGGCCTGTTGTTGGTGCAGTGTAATGACACTCTTTGAAAAAAAAGTCATTATTGTTATGTCGTTTGGTAGCAACAATTTTTTTTTATTTAGGCAGCTGATAAATTGGCTTTCACTTGCACATGGTGCACTTCAAATAACGGCTTGTCTCGTTATTAATAAATTACTAGGTTACCGTGGGCTACTCACAAAGCCATTAAATGCCGCTTCTGCAACAATTCTTCAATGACATTCACATACTTTAAGAGAAGCCGCGAAAGCATAAGCCAGGCGCAAAGTCCAAGAATACCTTGTAAGAACCGTTGCTGCCTTGTCCAGCAATTATTCGTATACATAGGCTCATTTAAAGTTTCTCATCCCGAAAAAAACTCTTTAAATATACATTCGCAGTTTTTATCCTTACCTACATGGTTACTTTCATGGCACGTTAGACAACACGCATTTGTATTACTACATCAGCCCAAGGTCTGTGTAAGTTTCCTCCATTGCGCATGCGATTACGCATCTATTTCCGTGAACCTTATTGTGCTTTTGGGCCGCAACGGTGATACTAACTTTTTTTAGTACACTTCATATCACTTAGATAAACTAATGGGGTAATCTTGTACAACTATGCAAAAGCGTTAACGTCTATGAGTATTCGAATGTCACTTCTTTTTTTCTCTGTGCCTGTATGATAATGCATATTGATGAACTAATACTTTTTAGGAGCATAGTAATGCTCCAGAACATCGCTTACAAGCTTTTTCACTATGCTGCATCACCTTTGTTGTGAATGAATAAGAATATCATCTAAATGAACTGTGTTCATCACTTGAGAATATTCGACATGAATTCCCGTAGAACAACATTCATCATTCGAGGTGGTTTTACATCTTTACATTGTACAGGGTGTTTCGTTCTAGCTTAAGTACCGTGAACTCACTACATCACATTGCATTTCGGCAATATGTAGGCACCCGTTAAAATATACCTTCTGCACCGTAGGCTTCTTTCTAATGTATACCGCTTGATCAAAGATGTCTTTACACTGCCTTCTCCAACCTGAGCCCCTACTGGCCTTTCCGACATTGCATGCGCTGTTGGCCGCGAAATAAATTTACTCATAAAACCTGCTAGTAAATCGACGTCCATGAGCTTTACGTTCATAGTTAACCGCTGCTCTCGCGGTCTTCAGGTCTTGGACACAGCAGTTGCCTCGAGCTTCCACCTTGAATTGAACTATTGAGAATGGCACTCTACTTTGTAGATTCAAATGAGTTTGTGCACGAAGGGCTAACCTGGACGTTCACTATCTTTTAATGACCAGCTCCTTCGGTTCCGCTGTATGCTAGTGTTTAAGCTGTGGGTATTGAGATATTTGGGATGTATCATTCAGAATTCAGGCCTTAATATGCCTTGTGCAGGCTTGGAGACCTTTCAGATGTCTGCATATGTCTTTGCGTCCATGACGGTCTGGAATAGCAAATAGTGCACTCGTTCAAATATTTAAGTAGGCGTTCACGAGTGGGATATTTTAAAAGGACTTCTTTTTGAGCGACTTGGTACTTACATCGCGGAGGTACACTTAACCTTGGGGAAAATACATTTCGTGAAAAAGAGGGGAGCAGAACAAAAGAAATTGAGGTACCGCAATAATATTGCTATTAAAAATGATTTTTTGCCATTTTACTGCTACCGTTACAAACTTATACACTTCTTTATGATTTTATTAGGCGCATTGCAGCAAAAAGTATTTAGCAAAGTCAAATCAGTTTAACGGTGAAGCTGAAGCCATTATTCGCAGAAGTAACACATGTGTATGACACATGACACAATACCTTGATTCTTTACTGTGTTCGTAACCAGGTTATACGTTCCGTAATGGTCGTAAATGTATGTATGATAGTATAGTTTAGGCAACGTACGCCTATTGAAAAATAGCGGGTGAGGCTTGAAGTGACCGAAGGACCAGGAGAACAGCATCGTCACTCAGTAGCTACTAATCGCGCAGGACAGGTATCCTAGTGACAATATCACATGATGACATAACCTCATTAACTGTCAAGTTATCGCAAACTTGTGAACTCCACCTTAGGGCTTACTCAAGTCATTCCATCCTCTTGGCAGCCCTCACCTGATCCAGATACTTCTGCTCTTCTTCCATGAGTCGCAGAAGAAGCAGCTGGCAACTCAAAAAGTGAACAACAGTTTCTGAGATCAACTCGCACTGATAAAGCACTTACTGGGGTGTCATAACTGTCTGGTGGTCTTGAGAAACAATGGGAAGAATAAAGAGATTATTTTTTCATCACTCAAGACAGGCTTACTACGTGCACTTCGTGGAAGCACCACACAGTTGACGAGAGTGTTCGATCATACCCTCCGGGTGTGTAAGCTCAGATGCTTCGATCGAAAAATGGTGAGTAATATGGTTAGTAAACATAAAAATTCGAAGCAGAAAGCTCGTCGACTGCGTCCACTGGTTCCTTAGCTCTTGACGCGTAGCTTTTTCTGGTGGGGAATTCTCGCTCGCCCCAGATGAAGCTCGAAACGCTGTTCGTACATCATGACACCGATTGCTCGCTAGACCGATCCTCCACATCTGCGGCATTACCTAAACAAACATGCCAGCTGTGTATTGTTTGTTGTGTCACACGCATCAATCGAGAGCTGCTTACGAAACGTGAAATAAGACATGCGGGTGCCATTGAGTCAAAAGCGACACTTTGCCTACGTTGCCTCATGAGGGCTAAATCCGCTTGGCAGTTCAAAGATGTGCGGGTGGAGAACGTCTTGGCGACTATCTTTTACTTGATCTATAAAATCAAGTTTCACAGTTTACGGCAACAATCCCACCCAGGCCAAGCGTCGCTTTGGGGAATTTTGTTCTTTTGAATTTTCTGCAAAGCCTACTGATAAATAAATGAGCACAATCGTCATGAGAGAAATGGATGTGGAGTTGTGTGATACAAGAATGGCATAATCGTGTTACAGATCGGTTCTTTTTGCCTATGCAATGAGGACAGCCTTGTGAATCATCATTGTTTAGACTAGCTTCTCTTTCAATATTGTGGTGGATAACATTATACTAGGGTGTCGCTACCTATTGTACACTTCATCTTGGGAGGGGCAGATTATACGAGCTTGCATGTGTAGTTTGTAATTTTATATTATATACATTAAATTTACATTTCTATTACTATACATATCAATTTATTTCTTGAGTTACGTATTCATTTGCTTATTTATTTTCTCGCCCTTAAGCTGTTCGATACAGCTAGTTATAATATAGACAACTCAGGCAGCAATGGTTACACGATTAAATGAAACACCAACTCGCTGCATATTTCCATTCGCACTAATTTCAGTATTTCCATGTTACCATACTTCAATCTGTTGTGGTAGCTATGGTTAAGATGTTCGAATGTTAATCTTGAAAAAGCATGCTTGATGCGTCGCTATGACAACCAAATTTTTGTAATAGCGGTAGGCCAAAAAACCCATTTTTGTAGATTTAAGGGTGCGATAAAGAAGCCGAAGTGCCCAAATTTGATTTGGAGCCAGCAACTACAGCTTGCCTCCCAGTAATTACGTGTTTCTCACGTAACACCCCTAAACTTATTAATACATCCGTGAGTGGTTTCTATTATGCAAGCTTTCACACGTGTTAGTGTACAGCGCAAGCCGCGAATGAATGTAACGCTAAGCTCTCGAATGATATCCACTATTGTCATTTATCGGGCACCACAATGATCTACTGGTTATGGTGTTTGAACGCTAAAGGTGCAGGTCGCGGTATTCAATATCGGGCGCAGCAGCTGCATTTTCGACGGGGCTTAAAAGGCGAGCGGGTCCGTGTATTTAATTTAGGAGCACATTAACGAACCCGAGGCCTTGCGAATCGCCATAGCCCTTCACAATGACTTCTCTCATAATCGTATTGAGAATTTGGGATGTTAAACCTCAACAATTATTATTGATTCTATCATCTGTGCGACACGACGCGTAGTGTCCCCTTTGGAACTCGCAAAGGTACCGTTATTGATGCAATAGTGTACAATTATGCATGCATATATAAGCGGGCGCATTTCAATCAAGGTAACACTATCGATGACTGTGGTAGCCACTGTCACCCTACTTGAAGTGTCATATGCTTATGTGCTTTGAGTGGCCGGGTTTTTATGGGGGGAGGAGCGGGGCAAGAGGGATCAAGTTAACCCAAATGAGTTACTAAAAGGTTAGCCGGATAGAGGGTTCGATTTTTTATCGTCATAATTAACCACGTGACACACAGAACCATTAAAAATTGCTGTCGTTCATACCTAACTGGTCACGCGATAATGTAACGCCGCTTCGTCAAGTGGACCATATGACATATCATAAGCATTCGGCTAACAGAAAATAGCCTCAGTCTTTTAAAGCTTGCCGTGAATGAAACGCGCATTAACATCTTTAAAATATTGTTCTTGTAGTACTTATGTGTGTCTCACAATACACATCATTCATAATCACAAAACCTGATGTATTTTTCGCATTTTCCCGAAGCATTTCTCGAACTATCATACACGCTGTCGTCTTCAAGTTTATGTGCGGCAAACATACGTGATCAAGTAGGCCTATAAGACGAAAAATGCGCACGAAACTTTCACCGAAAATAGCATAATATGAATATTCACTGCATATACGTGGTCTCAACTTGCATTAAGGCCCAACTTATGTTGAGAAAAAGAGTAACAGTTCTTTGTTACACCAAAAAGTGGTGTATTTACGATGACACACTGCTTGAAACACTTGCAGATACTCGAAAAAATACGAGCATGACGCTCTGGCGAGTCACCCGCGTAACCACGCTGGAGGCTCCACTGAAAGAACAATTAAAAACAATTCCGTTAACCTTGAAACTTTCTCACGGCCACTCTATAAACACCCCGTTCACATACTTTCCTGCATATTTTTCAAGTCTAGGATGCAGCCTAGTCTCTCCGTGGTATCATTGTCGGCTGCTGACATTCACAAATCTGCTGTTTTATTTGTCTCTTTCGGCGGGTATAGATTAGGTATAGGAAACATGTCTCGCATCAACTTCTCAGAGCCTAGCGGCTTCTCATTAAATCTTCTGTTGCGAGATCAGGTTACAAAAAAAAAAACGTGTCGGCTGGTGCGTTCATCTAATTTTATTATGTATACGAATGCAAAGCGTTCTAATTTCACCGCGCATCGTTCGTGATTTCACCGAACATGGTACCTTTCATAACGGCTCTTGAGAGTGTGGTTGCTGCCTAGAGTTCACGCATGCCACCCACCCAGTGACAATACTGAATGAAAATGCTTCGGGAATAATAGTGTCTAACGTGTTTTCCCGTTGAACTCAAAAGCCTTACATGCATTATTTTGCCCTTCTTCGTCATGGATGGGCTAAATGTTTTCAGAAGGGAGCCTACGACGTCACTCATGGTATGCGCAGAGCAAATGTGCTGGCTGAGGCAGCCTGTCTTTGTTCGTCACATCGGCTTCGCTTTGCAAAGACTGACGCCTTACTTAGTGTTGGTGCATATAAACAGCAGGTGAAAACCCGAGCCGATAAGAATAGTCTTTACTAGGCTACGGCATCAAGTAAATGGTCAGATTTTCTTCATTTGTTCAATCGTTCGCGTAGATATTTGCTCTATTTGGTGAGGCTATCGGTGCCTAAATGATAGAATTGTTGCCCGCTTATTTATACATTCGCATACAGCAGTAAAGCGATTACTGGGGTTAGTTGCGTTCTGACACGAGTGAGCCCAGCTGAGGTACTTAACATCGTTTTAGGGCATCATTATTATTACGAAGACAACGGGTGTTCAACGGTGACAAAGGTTATGAAAACTAAATGTACAAACTAGACAATACACACATCGCCTTAGACAAATGCATGACGAACTCCATCTGTTTTTTAAGAGCCACTTCACTTGGGCCACGTTGGTAGTTAGAGAAGTGTTGATGGCAGTGCAGTTGTAGAATGCAATATTGACATAGGCGTGAGCATTTTTCTTGGTATATATAGCATAAGTATGTTGTTTTAAAGAATCTATCACAGCGCACCGTGTAAGACCCATTTATAATTCTAGGTGCGTGAAGCGTGTGTAGAATCAGTTTGCAGCTGCAGTAAGCATTTAGCTCTGTTCGTATTATTCGCGAATGTTATGGACCAACTTTCGCCACTCACATACATGATGGCGTAACATTAGAAGCGTCATAAAGCCCCTGTTCTAAAACCTTGGACGTCATTGGATAAAAACTGCTGGCCAAAGCGTATTTTTGTTTTTTTTATTACTTTATAGCTTTGCTTCGCAGAAATTGCCAGCATTGCATAGGCGGAGGGCGCGGTTCCTCCAGCAGGCGAAGGAATTTAATTTAGGCACCCCTGTAGGGATTTGGCCAGACTCTGCGCACATCACCAGGTGAACAGAAAGAATATATGACCGCCGTAACTTACATACCTCTTTGGCAGTGACAGTTCACAGAGGACAGCGCCGTGAGAGGTCATTAGTAGAAGCGCTGCCAACTCCGATGGCGGAGCTGTCAAAAATACCGCATGGACCGCGCTGGAATGTTAGTCTACATTGCGGAACTGCTTTGATACCATGGAAATAATTTACTCGCATTTTAGAGCACATGTTATTGCGTAATGATTGTGCTCTCGAGCTTAGAGGGGTTTCAAAGGTCTTGTCTGGATTACAGACTCTACTCGCTTTTTTGTTGTAGGCATACCACAATGACAGATTGTGGTGGCTTTACCTTATTACACTTTCGAAAACTATCTTGCTGGTAGGAGTGTACAGTTGTTCGTGGTGTACACGCAAATATTCACTAAGTTGACCTTTATTCTCACTGACATTCAACGCAGCTATAGTATTACTGAAATGTTGACTTGTTCACAGACTCGAAACAGAGTAGTGTTTAAGTGTGAAGAAAAACAGAAATAAACAACCAAGCCAGCTGTCGCACGCTTTTGTTGGTGTCGTTTATGACATAGCGCAGTGAGCTTGCTCAGTAAGTTGGGATTAGCAGCGAAATCGTTTGATGAAGTGAAATGTCTCCCGTAGGTTTTTTGCACAAAGTGAAGAAGCTCTAGTAGCTTTCGATGATCGCGTCCCCTAACAGGCAAATAGCCTGATAGAACTCGGGAACAATTCAATGGCCTAATTGTATTTCAACAAAGCTGTCTATCTTGATTGTTTTGGGAACTTTCTTGCTATGTCATTCACAACTTTGTCTAGAAACTTTAGGCGAACTAATGTAGCTTAACAACTAAAGTGCTTTAATGAGCAGTCGGGGGACGCAAGCCATAAATGAGTGAAAAAAGTATCTCAATTCACTGAATTAGCTTACGCGTGAAAGAAGGCTGGGCAGTCATATTGTCCCGGTGTGCCTCATGAAGACGTGCTGCAAAACTATATCTTCATCTGAAGTTTCTAAATCTATTTAGACCAAGAAGTAGAGGGCAGTCTGCAGGTGTAGTTTTGTCTCGGTGTTTCATCAAAGCACCTTCGGCACATGCAGGGGCGGCACAAGCCAGCGGGTGGTGCAGGGGGGGGGGGCATTTACTTTTTTCACTAAGATTTCCTTCTGCCCCCCCCCCGCCCCACAGCAAACAAATTCAGTGCACAGTGCATGAGTTGCTAGATTCCATGCCCACTCCCCTGAATTCTCCCGCCACACGCACAAAAAAAAACATTTTCCGCGCTGCCATTCTAAATAAAAAAAAAACGTCATATGAGCACTTAGTACGAAGGCTGAAAGTTTAGCCCCCAATTACTTGAATAACCAGAATGGTTCTCAGACAGCATGCCTTTCAAGAACAGTTCTAATCAAAACGCTTTCTCGTGGTAATCTCTGTCATGAGCTACTCCTTATTCATGATGCCAGCTAGGTCACTCGAAGTCATAAAACGTACTAAGAAGTTTCGCAAACCATTCGCTCTCTGGTACGTTAACGAATATCAGATTTCATGTTTTCCAGGTCAAACGTACACGCACGCCTATCCAAACTCACAAAATCGAAAAGCTGCATGATACAAGATACGTTTGTTATATAGATTTTACGCGACGGGCGACATGAGAACTATCACAGAAAGAAGGCATTCAATAATGTTTTTTTACAACTAAACGCTCTGCTAGGAATGTTTTCATGTGCCTAATTATTTGTTAGACACAATATCGTGAGAAAATCAAATACTACAGCTCCCAAAAGCATAGAGGGAACTATTTGTAGCTTTCAGCTGTATCGTACGGACTGTGACTAATGGCTCTAAAAATCACAAAAGACCACGGTTTCTACTCGGTATGCAGGGTTACTATTTATAATGCATGGTTACTATTTAGAACAAGCAGACTTACTGGTTGGAGTCGAGTCAAGATTGGCGCAGCTTTTTTCAAATCCACATGGTAAGAATTGATGAAGCGTCACTAATAATAATGGCAAAAAACACCACACTGCCAAAGAAACACCACATTGGTTCACTGCTCTGTAACCAACTGCCTTGTGTAGATCTTCACGCAGATTTGTGCCTTACCTCATTCATGAGTTCAAGACGCTCGCACACACAGGCATACATGAATGTACTAGCCATTATTGCAATGCTTCCGCTTCTTATTGCAACGAGGCTACTGACGAATGCTCCCTTTTGAGACGTCATTTCGCTGATGCGTTAGTGTAATTGGACAGCACTTTTTTTCCACATATATAGTTAGCGGAATCGCGCGTGGAAAAAGAAGGCTTTGTCACGCGGCCTGCCAGTAAATCAATGACGTTTCCCTCCGACGTCACGTCAGTGAGAGGGCCCACTTAGCTAAGGAGACTTGCGGTGTCCACCAATTGTCGCAAGCAGGCGTCAAGCGCCCTCGTTTTCTAGATGCTTGGGTGAGAGATCCGGAAGTTACTGCGAGGAGTACAATTTCCGCTGAGCGGAAGTTGCACTGAAGTCGCGAGTACACGAGCTCTGACGATAGTGAGGGACAACATTTTTTTCTAGCGTAAAGTGCACCATTGATTCCACGGTGTCTTTTTTCACAATAATTAGGGCTCCCACCTAAATGAGCGCTCGCACATAAATTAGTGCTCTTACGCAAATGAGTTCTGAATTTGTCATACTACAGGGTTACTTTTCGAATTTGTATGGCTCATTTAGGTACTGGGTTGCATTCATATGACCATGTTGTTTCCTGAGGCCACTACTTTTACAAAGAAAGAAAAATATTTCTCTCTTTACAGATAAAAAAGTTGAGATAAAAAATCAGCTACTTCTTGGTTTTTTGGATTGTTGTCATCTTTCACGAAAAATAATTTGAATAGCTTCCTAACGGAAGATGTTCCAGAAAAAGACATTTCATTCGGACGTTACGCGTACGAAGGAATGTCCGCCTCCCGCTTCGTAGCACGGTACCAAAATCGGCACCTCTGTGAGTTTCAATGAAAAATGTTTTTCAACTGAAACACTTTTCGCCCTGATCTGGCATGTGAGCCTTGCGTATCATCTGATTTCGCTTCACCGGCTAAGCTTATCGGGATCCGAGTGAATGTACCCGTCATTGTGCTGGTCTCGGATCCAATTACTGGGTGAGAACATACGTGCAACACAACGTACGTGTTGCACACGATGTTGTGCAACACGCACGTGTACACATCATCGTGCTACAAAAAGTAGTTAATGAAAATTTGCCGTATATCTCAATGTTCAACTAGTTCATATTCATAACCATTACCTTCATCGGCCTGACTGCGTCCACTGCAGCAAAAAGGCCCCTATCATGTTCCGCCAGTCAACTAGGTCCTGTGCTTGCTGCTGCAACTTCATACCCGCAAAATTCGTAATCTCATCTGTCCACCTAACTGCCTTTCTCCCCCTCACACGCCTTCCTTCTCTTGGAATCCAATCTGCCACCGTTAAGAACCAGTGGTTATGTTGCTTTCTCGATACGTGCCAGGCCCACGACCATTTCTTCTTCTTGATTTCGACTATGATGTGCTTCACATAGGTTTGTTCCCTGATGCACTTTGCTCTCTTCTGGTCCCTAAAGGTTACACCTATAACTTCTCTTCCAATGCTCGCTCCATCGCTTTACACCTAAATTGAACCCTTTTTGTAACCCTTGGAGTTTCTGCTCCGAAGGTAAGCAGTGGTAAGATACAGCAGTTATATACCTTCTGCTTGAAGAACCACCGTCGCTGCAGCCGCTGCCGGTGCCCGTAACCACTATCGATGAAATAAAAAAAGCAAGTACCAAGGACACAGTGGAGCCCAAACCCGGGTCCGCTGTGTGTCAGCCCAGTATTCTACCACTGAGCCACGCCGGTGCTTGGAACTTGTTCGTAAACTTGCCTTAAGCAGGCTAAGTGTCGGCAGAGTAATCGCACTAATATGAGTAATAAAGGGTTTTAGAGCAGCAAAAAAACAACAACCATGGTTCGTCACACCATTTGAATAGCGTAACGAGTGGGTCGTTCAATGCTCCAACCCACTACAAAAGCTTGTTCTTGATCACCTATTAACTGTAGCGCATGCCCGCTTCAGGCATAATTCCTTATCCTCGTCAGGCACTCCATGAACCATAAGTACGAAATTCCTTTGAACAGTTCAGCAGCTAGCTACCACGCATCTCAGAAGATTGACAAAGGATAGCATGACGAATGCCGGCCTACTACCTAGAAATTTTTATTATTAATTTTGTAGTGGGTATCAAGAAAGTGTGCTTGCAGCAGTTACCCAATGAGTGCTTAGAAAAGGATCACAAAAGCCGCTCTTCTAGCTTTCGCTGTGGCTCTGCTGCGTCTTCCGCGCAGGGCTGGCGTTTTTGGGTTTAGAATTATTTGTTAATAACTAGCCCAAATGGTTGCTTTGCCACAGCGTATTTCCGGCCTAGGGACATCGCGCTTGAGGTGTCGGGCATTCCCAACAAACTATGCGCGGAAAATGACCACGACACAGCAAGTCACGCACTCCTCAAGCACTTGATTTTGATTTGAACCCACGTGTCACTCATTACGAAATCAGAAGAAAGTGTAATAAATAGAATATTTTGAGAATTCTCGACTTCTATTCGCGAAGGTCCTTACAAACTATTATAAGAATAAATCCACCCGCATGAACGTTGAAGCTGCATCTGACCCCGCGAGGTGATTATTGCTTAGCCGTAATGTAGGATCATGCTTGTTTCCACATCATAAAGAGTAATGTAGACGAGCTTGTAGTGTCCATCATATGTGGTAGAGTCACGTGATTTGACCAGATAACTCTTATGAAGCTACTTGTAAAGCGGAACGTCGCTGTGATTATTGATAGAGTCACGCTTGAAAACTAATATTAACACACTACATGGCGTAGATTGTTCCCCCCTTTGACGCACGCACCCCAGTGACACAAGTCAGCCACTGATCCTAGCGAATATATATAGCGATAGTTGTGTAACACTGAGCAGGCTCTGTCCATTACCCTAAAATGTTTTGAGGTTCTGTGGCGTACAGGCAAAGGTGGCCGAAATTCCACTGTTTCACACCTGGTAATAGGATGCTTGCCCCACTGTAAAGCTATGTGACACTAAGCGCACCGGAAATTATAGTGGCTAAAAGGAAAGCAATCATTTCTCGCCCTAAAGGTTAAACTGTAGCATTTTGCGAGTCTTTGACTACAACTCCAAAACCATAGATATTGTACCAGCATTTAAAACTTGGTTTACGGAAAGCAGCAGAGGGTTCTGCATGCCAGCGGAATGTGTCTAGCTGTTTATGCTGTCTCAAGTTTTGTTGCGTTCTTATGCAGTAATAAATACGCTTTTCCAAACGACTCTATGGCCAGCCGCTTTAGGAGCAGTTAATTTCAGAGTGCCGGAATGTTCGACCTTCCATCCAGAAAGCGACGAAGGTGCCCCTGAAGTTTTAGGGGCAAGCTTCTTATAGCGGCACTTGTTCGTCCCTCGTAGCCGTTGTAGTATGTAACAACTATAACATTTGGACCTTCAAGGTGGTGCCGGTGAGAGATTTCTTCGGTGCGTTGTTGAACAGTACAAAATAGTGCTTAATGTACATGCCAATGGCTGCTAATGGGGAATAAGATACAGGAGCATTCGGCTTTTAGTTAACGCGCACGCTGCGACCCCCATCAGCAGCCATTGGCATGTACATTGAGAACAATCTGACAAGAAAGGGTTGCTACGTTATACTCCCTGGGTGTAACCTTCTTAGTTTTAGAACGATTTAGCGAGCGTAGAGCCACAGTGCCATGAATACCATGAACTAGTATACTATGAATGAACTCGAGGTGGTGAAAGGTGGGAAGTAGATACGAAGCGCAAGCTGTAAGAAAGTAAAAGCCGAATTCTCCTGTCTCTCGTTTCCCATTAGCAGCTATTGGCATGTACATTGAGCACTATCTGACAGGAAAAGGTTGCTACGTTATACTTGCTGGGCGCAACTTCCTTGGTTTTAGAAAAGTTTAGCGAGCGTTGGGCCGCAGTGCCATGAATACAGTGAACTAGTATATACCATGAACTTGAGGTAGTTAAAGGAGGGAAGTAGACCCGAAGCGCAAGTCGTAAGAAAGTGTGTGTGTGTGCCACCTCTCGTTTAGTCTTTGGAATGTCTGCTTGATAATGCTGCTTCTTTATGGGTAATATGTGATGAAAAGATGCGAGATGGTGGTACTTGGAGTGTTGAATAGATGGACGAGCGGACACACAGACAGATGCATGGATGGACGCATGAACGGACGCAAGGGCGGATGCATAGACGAACGCAGGGATGGACGCTCGAACAGACGTGCGCATGGACGGGCGGATGGACGCATGGACGGTTACACAGACGGACGCATGGACGGACGGAAGCAAGAACGAATGAACGGACGAATGCTTCGCCCCACCCTCCATCATTCACCACGTGGAAATGCTGCCATTTTTTTTTCTTGCGGTCAACCGGATTTGCAAAACGACTGTGACACTCCCGTGCTTGAGTGTGTGCATGTTTTCTGTTTTCTTTCCTTTAACTTCCCCTTTCCTTGCTTTTTCTCTCCCTACCTTTTAATGCCCATTTCGCTCTTCGCAGTGGTGAGTAGCAAACCGGAAATTTTCTTCTGGTTAAACTCTCTTCCTTTTCCTCAACGTTCTTCTCTCTCCTTCTCTCTTCCAAATATTATCAATTTGTTGCTTTTTAAGTTCTCGTTTATGTGACAACTAAAATAGTTCCAGCTTGTAATCGGCACCGGCACGCAAAGATCCTTAAAAAGCTACACGTTCTACATAAGAAGGTTTTTAATTTCAAATAATAAAAAGGTGTTTAACCTAAACCAGTCAAACATCGTCTTTCTGCACAGCTGTTCTAAGATGCTGGTATCCGAACAATTTTCAATACTCATACCTTACGCTTTGTTTTTAAGTGCAAGTACGATATCAAGAACGATATTACAATGCTTGTAGATTTAGCAGAGTTAGCCAAACACTCATTCCGTACAGCTCACGAAAAAGGTCGAAAAAAGAACACCACGCAAAAGCTACGCCACCGAGATGCTAAGAATAACTTTGCCGTTTGTGTTGAACATTTTCCCACAAAATAATTTTATATTTCTTGTTCCAGGCCTACACTTCATCTTTTCTTTGTCAACTGAAATTTAAAATGTAGGTTTTCAACTTCATCTTTGACATAGTGTTCCCTTTTTCTCATCACTTTTTTTCTGTTGAATGGCGCGTATGCGTTACGTTGTGTGAGTGATCCTGTGCAAGAATAACGTATGCTCTGTTTGTGCTTGTACTTATGTATGTGAGTTTTTGTATGTAGTCCCTGTTTCCTGAGGTGTAAACGGCTGGGAAGCTTAGTCATGCTCACAGGAGCTTTTTTCCCTATGACCTTTTATTTCCACTTCTTGAAGTGACAATGCAAGTGGTTGAATGATGAACTGGTTCATTGAATAATTGATTCATTAATTTATTGTTTGATCGCATACAAACACGTTGCAGAAATTTGTTGGCGTACAGGCGCTTTGAGTGCTATCACTTGCCGGATAACTATGAGGCAACAACTGCTTGAGTACAAATACTCTACTCGAAACTTTCAATATTAACTCCGACAAAATTGTCCAATAACTGAGTTAGTGATATGCGCTTTAGAGTACAAAAGAAAACAATAAGCAAAGCTATAAATACTGTGAACTTCTAACATGCACCAGAAACGAGACTCGGCTTCTCTCTAAAAGTTGATTGATTGATTGATATGTGGGGTTTAACGTCCCAAAACCACTATATGATTATGAGAGACGCCGTAGTGGAGGGCTCCGGAAATTTAGACCACCTGGGGTTCTTTAACGTGCACCCAAATCTGAGCACACGGGCCTACAACATTTCCGCCTCCATCGGAAATGCAGCCGCCGCAGCCGGGATTCGAACCCGCGCCCTGCGGGTCAGCAGCCGAGTACCTTAGCCACTAGACCACCGCGGCGGGGCTCTCTCTAAAAGTTAGCGTCTTGTTTGAACTTCTATATTTGATATTAACTCTGGGAAGTTTCAGGAGGCGTTGAAGAGGCACCCGTCAACGCTTCAGTCAAATCTAAAGTGTTAAACTTACAAGGGTTTACGTGCAGTTGGTACGACAATGCTTCTAAAGATCTTATCGCACCTCGTGACGGAGTGCTTCGAAGAACCAATCTATTTCCACCCGCGTGACCAGTATGATACTTGCTCCCCCTTCACCTCTTCGGGATTACGGGTAAACAACCGCCTTCAACGTGCGTCGGCAAGCTTGTTATTTCAAGCGAGATGTCACCGCTATGTCGTCATCGAGGCTGAAAGCGAAGAAACCTGAAACAGTTTGCTCGCCTAGCAGTGACCCATGACAGACCGAGACGGTACAGGGGCACCACGGCGCCGGTGTTCAAGACTGGGAACTAATGAGGCTGGAAATGCAGTCACACCAACTTTCCAGACATCGTTGCATCTAACAAACCGAAGTATATATTTCCGGAGGCGGAAGTGCAAGTTCTGTGAGTTGCAGTTTCACCCGCCGATCTGGTTTCATCGGTTCTCTCAAAACGCGTGACATCAGAGAATCCGCTCGTCCTATAAGTTTCGGAACGAGTATATGCTTACCGGATGAGTTCAGTGAAGGGTACTCCAAAATGAAAGGGAACGTAAAGGATGCCTTCACTTCATTTTGTGTAAGGCGCTGTTGAATTCCTTTGATGTTAAACTGATCACGATTTATACAAAAAAAAACAGGAGAGTGTTTTCCCTATTTTCGGTGAGTTCTAGGTTCTTAAAAGGATGCGTATTAACTTCGTCTGAAGATTATGACCCTCTCCCCGAACAGTCATTGAGGCACCACTCCTAAAGAGAGACCTAACCAGTATCAACACGCCAGACTTTCTTTTTATGCAGTGGTCGTGCTTGTATCTTTCAAAAACGTTAGGTAGAATTGTGTTAGTAATCGGGAATTACTATAAAGAGTAACTGGCACTCTTTTTTGTTTCTTTGTGCAAAGTTCAGCCAAGCAAGCTTCTTCGATACCACAAAAACGTGGGAGACTGTACGCCTCAGTATTTTGAGAAACTTTAAGGATTAACGTGTCTATTGACGATTAGCGCCAGAAGCCAATACGTAGAATATGCTGGACCTCGGAGAAGCGTTGTTGTTACGGCTCGCAGAAATTATTTGAACCTACAATGACGTGTCCTTAATATAACCAGTGTGAGGGAGACAGAGAGAAGGAGAGAAGCAACGAAAGGCAGGAAGTTTAACGGGACGCGCATCTGGTATTCTACCATTCTGTCAGGGGCAGGGGTGTAGACAGGAATTTTTCTTTAAAGGGGGGGGGACACCACTTTGATCTGAAGTGGGGCCAGGCGGGACAATATGGACGGGTATGATATTATTCTCGTTATGTCATGGCGAAAACATATTCGCGGAAGGACACGGGCTTGGTATGCCGCCCCTTGGCTACGCCACTGCTGGAGAAGCATTAGAAGCCCGAAAAGAGAAAATGGTGCAAATAACAAACTCATTTGGGGGAGGCAAATCAAGCCCTTTATTTATTGCAGAAAACTGTCTATATGTAGACAAGTCAATTGCGTCAATTGTACGGTTACTACAAATGCTTCAATGCAGTTGCTTCTTTTTTTTCTATAGTGCCGTTAAAGAACAGTACGAAGGAAGCGTTTACACATACGAATAACTGCTTGAGCAAGAAAGCTATGAATTATCTTGCTAAAAGTTTATCTCTACTCGCCGCCTTCGACAATACACGTTGGTACGTAGCACTTAAAGTACAGTTGGGAAAGAAACATGTTGCTGAAAAAAAGCTGACAAATACCAGCGGCATAGGTTATGAAAGTTGCTTGAATTGTCATTCGCCACCCATCTACACGAAGGCAAATGTGTTTTTTAGAAGATTTGTTAAAGAAGCAGTACCAATGCCTGTTAGAAGTTGTCCGGTATTTCAATTACCAAATTGCACAGTTATGTACTGTAATGCCAAATTAGCACCAAATTGAGAGTGCAACAAACGTCTGGTAATTTTCTTGTAGAAGGATTTCTTGATTCATGGTAGTTTTCTAGGCCGTTTCGCAGTGAGCATACTGGCGTAGTTCATTCTGTAGTCTTTTACTAAGAATAAATGTTACTTCGCGTAAAATACCTTGTGACAGTACACAAAGGCAGGAACCAGACATTCACACATAGATAGTACTTGAGATAATCGTTGGCTTGCCGGTGCATTAGTTCATAATTCTAATAATGTAAAGTTGTTAACGTCAGTTGACGAGGACAAACTGAAAACGTTAACACAATCTTCTACTCCGCAGAGTGCCTCCTCCTACACGTCTATAGCACCGAGAACAACATTACGGACTGACATTGACAGTGATTATTTAATACTAGTAATTAAGGAAGTAGTGAAAGAAGGGCGCAAAGAAGAATCATTGGAAAGTCAGGTAAATGACGCAATTTCCAGACAGACTTGCTATATTGTCATTCACTAGCAGTGATTTAATCACCTTCAGCATAATAAATCACCCATATGATCGTTCGCACTCCCTGGGTGTACCATAAGAAAGTTTGTACCACTGGCCTTGTACTTTCATTCTAAGCGAAAAGCTTCACTGGTAACTTGAAATACGAAGGTTGGAAGGGCACCTTCATCTAATAAGGAGATCACTTTTAAGCTGTTTTTTTCGTAAACAACTGTCAACTAAAGAAATCAGTGCTCAGCGTTCTTAAGGTATATATACCCTAAGCTTATTCAGTGCTTAAGGTATAGCGTAAGCGACTGGCGTAGTTCTTTGAAAAAGGGTGTCGTGTTGGCAGCAGCGTGAAAATTTCTTGTGCGGGGTAACAAGCATAATCCAACTCGACAATAACATGCGCATTGAGAATGTATGCTAGGACCACAACGTAGGAAGAGAAAGCTACAGCCGAAGCAGGGCACACATTGGTTGCCATTTCAGTCCAAATAGGACACAATAGGCTAAGGCGCGATTCAGGCTACCCTTCGCCATGCTGGACTTACGGCAGGATATGGCTCTTTATTGCTGCTTCTAGGCCACACCTTGCGCTCGTCACGCTTGAAAACACTCACCACCTTGGAGACTGGAACAGCAAAGTTTTGAAAAGTGTCAGTGAAAGAAAAGAAGTGCGTTCACTCTTTCTTCTCGCGCAAGAAAATTGGAAAAAATCGAAGACTGACACACTACAAGCAATTCGGGGCGCCCTTCATGACTCACGCGTAGGCTGTGCTGGTGAACGTGCGCATAGCACAACGCTGAAGTGCCACCCAAGGCCTCGCGCGAAGCGCACCTGCGGTCCCGCTTGAAGGACACTCCAAATACACGGCTTAGATTGCGCCAAGAGTGTCTTAAGCAAGCGAAGACAAGAGTTCTGCCTCGTAGAGTTCCAACCAGCAGCCAATCAGGGATTCTGCCTGCGCATACTGTGCAGACAAAACGAAAACAGCAGTATACGTTCTCTATGCAATCAATCAATGCCGACAACCTTGTGCCAAAAAAGGCGTATGTATAAGCATCCCATCACCGTGATTTCTTTATTGCGATGTACGAAAAAACGAAAGGGGCACACATGTTCGCATCCCATGGCTTGTAAATGCCTTCTAATGAAAACAGCGTCGAATAATGAATGTATTCAAACTTGTTTTTGTATATATGCAGCTAAATGTCATATGCATATGCAATTGATGAACCGGATTTAAGTACGATGAAAAATATGAAAACTGCACTGAAGTGAATGGGGATCCGCTATAGACACACCTAATAAGACAAATCGTATCAATGAATCTCGGTCACATCAGATGAATGGTTGCTGTTAAACAAAAATGTTATAGTAATTTCAATTCTTTTAAGTAGCGCGAGTAACCAAGCACTTACAGGGGTCATGTGCCGAATAATTATAATCTATAAAGCTACGTTAGGATGGCTAAGTCAACTTTTCTCGCGCTGATGATGGATTGATACGATTTGATACGACTTTTTTGACCTCTCCTTTAATGCTCTTTCAGAAAACACGAGCAATATAAGCAATCTATGGCTAGCTTTCAAAAACGTTGTTAAGGAATGTATAGTACATTATGTGCCACTAAGAACTGAAAATCACCTGGTAAAATTGCTTGGATCACCCGAAAAATTTTCCTGCTACAAAGCAAACTTAGGAGACTGAAAAATAAAAAAGGCCGGAAAGCCGTTTTGCTCTTCCCAAGATAATTATATTGCTACATGAACAGCAAAACTGAAATAATAAACTCGGGAGAATAAGGCAAAATACAATGGTATATCACATCCCTCTTTTATTAAGGCGTCACCTTAAAAGTTTCGGAGATTGATTAAGCCAACTTCATGTAGTACTACTTCGTTTTTTCTGAATGGGCATATTATTACTGATGACACAGCTGTGTCTGCTGCTTTCAACAAACATTTTATATGTGTATTTACAACAGATAATGGTTTTCTTCCAACGTTAAATATGTCTTCGCCACCTACGCCTGATTTGAGAATCATTGAACAGGGTATGTTAAACCGTCTGATTAGCGTAGATGCTAAAAAATCCCCTGGCCCAGACGATATCCCAAACGTCTTAAAAAAATATGCAGAGTGGTGTGCGAAGTTTTTACTGGTATTGTTCAAAAAATTTCTTCCTGACGGTTCGTAGCCGGAGGACTGGACAACTGCGAGGATCAAACCACTCTCTACATCTGGTGATAAATCCAACATCGCAAATTATTGGCCCATTTCATTGACATCTACTTCATTTAAAATCTTCGAGGACCTAATTTATAAACATACAGTCGAATTCATTGAAAATTATAATGTTTTAACAGATGCACAACGTGGCCTTAGACGTGGGTATTCTACAAGTACACAATTAGTCGGAATGACGCATAATTTTGCCGAAGGTCTAAATAAAGGATATCAGACAGATGCTGTATACATGGATTTTAGTAAGGTCTTTGATAAAGTATCACATAATAACTTACTTCACAAACTAGGTTTTATTATAACAAAAAATACTCTACTAGCATGGATTACAGCTTACCTGATAAACCGTTACCAACACGTTTCTCTAAATGACACCTGCTCAGGTCGAGATGACGTTGTTTCTGGTGTACCTCAGTGGTCCGTGCTTGGGCCTCTATTATTCCTGATACTTATAAATGACATCACCACTGATATTTATGTTAAGATTAAACTGTATGCAGACGACTGCGTGATTTTAGAAACAGTTGAGTCAATCGAGGATCAGCATAAATTAAATGAAAACTTTCAAATAATCGTATCATGGTGTGATCAGTAGCAAATAACTAATAATTACGACAAGACGGTCTTTGTGCGATTAACCCACAAAAATAAACCACCTCTTACGGGGCAAACGGAAACACCTTCTCGGAGGTCGATGAGCGTAAATACCTAAGTCTTTGGTTCACAAATAATTTATCATGGTCGAAACATATAGATGTTGTTACGAATAAGGCATTGCGGAAATATATTCTTTTTTAAAGACGGTCCTTAAAATCATCAACTCCTTCCATTCGTTTCCTTGCATACCAGGCCGTTATATCTCCTATGCTTGATTGTTCCGTGCCAGTTTGGGACCCATACACCAAAACAAATATCAGCAATCTCTAAACAATACAAATAAAAGTAGTTCGTTACATATATAACTCATATGGTCGTTCATCAATTACTGAAATGATCAGACGATCTGAGTTGCCCTAAGTTGGCAATAGGGCTAGAATTTGCCAGCTAAAATTATTTTACCAGATAGTTAAACGGCATTATATTATAAACTCCTCTCCCATTATCATGTATTCTCAGGGTTACGAAACCAAACAAAGACATTCTTTCACGATAACCCCTTTACTTCCAAAAAATAACTGCTTTAAATACCCACTTTTTTTCCAGAACTATTGTTAATTGGAATAACCTCCCCTATAATATTGTGACACAACATTCGTTTTCTTTGTTTGAAAAAATATTTGCAGTAGCTCGTAAGCACCGTTTGATGTACTTCTTTTTAATATGTGTTCTAATTTTTTGCATTATCCGGTTCAATTTTATAGCGTGTCTCCTTGAAATTATATTCGTTTTTGTGTTTATTGAACTTGTTCTTGTACACTTGCTTTTTACAGTTTCGATTTGATGTTAAATTTTATTGTGTTCTTGTTCATTTTCTTAACCCACAGTTTTATCTGTTTGCATTGTATTTTTCACTTCATGTGTTTTCTTTGAAAACTATTGTTCCTTTTTTGGATTGCATGTATCAATGTATCACACCTGCTGTCGTCTCTGCTTGAGACTGCGGTATCAATAAATAAAAAATAGAAATAATAATATTATACGGAGTGGTTATTCTCAATAGTGCCTCGTGACTCTGTATCAAAATAGGTGCAAAGGTAACCAGCAGAAAATTTGGGCTATCTTATTTCTTGATCATGTGAAAGCATCTTTGATTGTGCGCACCTTCAAACGAGTGTCGGATATTATCGTCTCCCCGTTATTACTGAAGGACACTGTCAGCTCAATTGTCCGTGGGGCTGTTCCCACTGTGCGCGTAAGTGATTTGCGCCATCGCCGCGTATTGAAGAAAAGACAGACAATGGCAATCCAGATTCCAGACAATTTAATGAGCCATTAGCATGATGGCATGCGTTTTTTAAGTCAACAACGTGTGGGTTTGAAGATTTCCAATATATATATATATATATATATATATATATATATATATATATATATATATATATATATATATATATATATATATATATATAAGGGAAACAAGTGTATACTTAAGGGCTCGTTTGTTCGTCTTTTACACATTATTATTGAGATCTAACAGACAATAATGCTAAGGAAGGTATAGGGAAGGTATAAAGATAACTTGCCGTGGGCAGCCTGCCCACGGCAAGTTATCTTCTCACCCACTTTTCTGTCTTCTCATTTACATTACAATTGACCTAATACCTTCCTGCGTTCTGCTCTATTATTGCCCCACATCGCACGGTGATTCCCACGAACTTCACGCACGCAGCAAGACCGTCGTTACCATTGTGGTGTCTACATCCACTGGAAGCCCTGATAACCATCCCCGGAATGCAAAAGAAGAAAAATTTGTCAAATTTGGCCCTAAAACAAACAACATTACTGTTTCTGCATGAGAAACACAGTGGACGGATTCACATTTACACGGATGGGTCGGTCACTTCAACAAGTTCAACAGGCGCAGTGGTAATTCCGGAGAAATCCATCACGATAAAGTTCAGGACCTCGCATCTGACATCATCCACGGCGGCAGAACTCACCGCCATTCGTGTCGCTCTGGAGTTCCTAGTTGAAGAATCGCAACAGACATGGTCAATATTCTCCGACTCCAAAGCAGCTCTCCAGGGAATTGCCTCGCCATATCGTCATGGACCAAACGAACAGCTAATTGCTGAAATTCCGACTGCTCCATCACCGCGCTATAGAGAAACAACATGACATAGCATATCAATGGATACCAGGCCACTGCAGCATTGATGGAAACGACCGTGCAGATGAAGCAGCCCGAACTGCTCATGACGATGCCCCTTGTGTAGCTATTATACCATTATCAAGAACGGACGCCGCTGCAAGGCTTCGATCACTTGCACGAGAACTGACACTCGCTCAGTGGAATTTACCGGCATTTACCAACGTCCGCCTTCATAATTTGGACCCACACCTACAGCTCCGTCTTCCATCAGGAATAACCAGAGCAGAGGAGACACTTTTGTGCCGTCTGTGGGTTGGGGTGGCCTTTACAAATGCTTATTCGTTTCGAATCGGAATGGCCAGAAGCCCGACATGTGACAACTGTGGCTGCGCAGAGACTTTCTCCCATCTTCTCTGCGAGTGTCCCCTCTTCAGCGTGCCAAGAAAAGAACTGTCAAAAGCTTTAGACAGAATAGACAATCGCCAATTGTCGGAAGAAAGGGTATTAGGACACTGGCCGAGACCGTCCTCTGCACGCAAGGCATTGAGAGCGTTGTTGCGCTTTCTGCGGGCAAGTGGTCTTAGAGACAGACTGTAAACAGCGTCGTGGATCGTCTGATGACCTTCTCTCTCTTTTTTTACAACGTCTCTTTTCTCTCATCTTTTATTCCCCTTTCCCCCTTCCCCAATACAGGGTAGCCAGCCGGTCTGAGAACTGGCTAACCTCCCTGTCCTTCCTCATTTATTCCTCCTCCTCCTCCTCCTAATACCTTCCCCTATACCTTCCTTGGCATTATTGTCTGTTAGATCTCATATATATATATATATATATATATATATATATATATATATATATCCAAAGGATGAATGATGGAGAGTGGGGCGAAGAATTTGTCCGTCCATTCGTCCTTGCTTCCGTCCGTCCATGCGTCCGTCAGTGTGACCGTCCATGCGTCCATCAGCCCGTCCGTGTGTGCGTCTGTTCGTGCGTCCGTCCCTGCGTTCGTCCATGCAGCCGCCCCTGCGTCCGTTCATGCGTCCATCCATGCATCTGTCTATGTGCCCGTTCGTCCATCTATTCAACACTCCAAGTACCACCATCTCGCATCTTTTCATCATATATTCCGCATATAGAAGCACCGCCATCCAGCGGACATTCCAAGGACTAAACGAGAGGTGGCACACGCACACTTTCTTACGGCTTGCGCTTCGGGTCCACTTCCCACCTTTAACCACCTCGAGTTCATGGTATATACTAGTTCACTGTATTCATGGCACTGCGGCCGAACGCTCGCTAAACCTTTCGAAAACCAAGGAGGTTACGCCCAGCGAGTATGACGTAGCAAACTTTTTCAGTCAGATAGTGCTCAATGTACATGCCAATGGCTGCTAATGGTGATCGCAGCCTGCGCGTTAACTAAAAGCCGAATGCTCCTGTCTCTTATTCCCCTTTAGTAGCCATTGACATGTACATTGAGCACTATTATTTATTGTTCAACAATGCACCAAAGACGTCTCTCACCGGCACCACCTTGGAGGTCAAAATGTTATACTTGTTACATACTACGGAGGACGAACGGGTGCCGCTATAAGGAGCTTCGCCCCTAAAAAGATACGGGGAGCATGTGGGTGGGGCCCTTATTCCAGGACTCCACTGGCTTTAGCGGCCCGCTGCGCCTGGTCGAGGAGCGCTAGTTGCACTACCAGATCCTCGCTGGCGAGCAAAGTCTCCCAGTGCTCGCTTGCGGAAATTTTACCGGCTATTTGCAGCGAGTTAATTTCGGTTGGCGTTTCCCGATAATCCCACGTTATGTGGGTGAGAGTGCGCCGGCCACCGCACCACGGACAACTATCCCAGTACATCGCAGGGTGAATGGCATGCTTCAACGAAAGATTTGTGTTTGTTTGTACACGGTGCCAGTCATAAGAATTTTGGCCGGGTAAAGCTGTGTGTGGTATACTATACCTTCGTCGCTCAAGCCATTGGTTTTTAAGGATATCTCGCTGTAAAAAGGGGCTGTCGTCGGAATGGTAGGCCACTCGGTTGGTTAAAGAACGAGCTGCGCCGTCCGCTCTCTCATTGCCACTGAGCCCTGCGTAACCCGGGCACCAGATGATAGCATGGTCCTGCGTTGGGTCCGGTCCTAATAGGCGAATGGTGTTGTGTGGTAGTCTGCCCGTGAGTAAGAGCCTACATGCGACCATGGCATCGGTGAGAACAAGGAACGATCTTCCCAGAACATCCCTAGCTTTCATAGCAAGTGCGATAGCTAAAGCCTCAGTGTTATTCGCGGACGCGGCTCGTGCCGTGGCGCAAGTCAAAAGGCCTTGACCCAGGGCCGCTCCTACGAGTGCGAGCGCGCACTTGCTCGTGCCGCATAGGGCGACATCTCTGTACACTAGTCCGGATTGTTCCCAAATTACCGCTGTAACTTGTGAGCTCGTGCACTCCTACGATCTTTGTGATAATGGGGGCTCATGTTTTTTTGGGGATAGGGGATACTAAAATCTTTTCACGTAGCTGTTTAGCCATGGACTCCAGTTCCTCTCCCGCATACTGAGGACGAGCTGGGTAACCTACACGGCGTAGCAATTTTCTCCCAGTAGTGGTTAAGTTATGCCTTCCTGTTGAGAAATGAGCACCGCTGCGCGTAGCATAATGATTGTGTATACCGAGGGCTTCGAGACGTTCTGTGGACGTTCCAAGTGGTAGGCCCATAGCCGCCTTGTATGATGTTCGTATCAACGCATCTAGGGCCTTTAAATCGGTTGTATTAATCTTCTGGAAATGAAGATTTTTTGTTAGCTGACTGAGGACAAAAGCCTGAACCAGCCGAAGCGTCTCAGCTTCCTTGAAACCTTTTCGGTGATAGGTGACTCTATAAATCATACGGGAGATCTGCTTCACCGTTCTTCTGAGGGGTTTTATTGTGTGGTCCGCTTGCTTGTTGCTTTGTAGCCACAGTCCGAGGACTTGCATTTTCTGTACCTCTTTTATCTTGTGGCCTCCGTGAAAGAAGTTGACCGGCTCGTGAATGTGGCGGCCTCTGCCTCGGATTCTAATAAATTCACAATTATCGGGAGCAAAGCTCATTCCGATCTGATAAGCGAAGTCGTCAACAGCGGTCACTGCATCTTGTAGGATTTGCTCTTTTTGTCCCAATGAGCCACTGTTGGCCCATAGGGTAAAATCATCCGCATAGTACGCGTTCCCTAGCCCTGAAACGCTGTCTAGTCTTCTTGCTAAGCGTCTCATGCCGATGTTAAAGAGAGGAGGAAATAGTATCGCCTCTTGTGGTGTGCCTCTATTGGGCATAAGAAACGGATCTGAGCGTGTATTGCCTAGGCCTATTGTAGCAGTGCGAGAGGTTAGAAAAGAGCGAACGTAGTCGTATATTTTTTGCCCACAACCGATGTCATTTAGTTCAGATAAGATGAGCTCATGGGACATAGTGATTGCATAAATGACGCACTCGGCTCATACACTAACTTGTACTGCCACATGACAAAATGGAGCTTTCCTACGAAGAAACTTAAAAAAACACTCTAAAACAACTGCAAAAAAAGCAAATTTCCCACCGTGATAAATTACGTGCAGGACCTTAAGTATGTGTTAACTTAGCTCATACAAAGTTTGCCCTGACGGAGACACTAGCTCAACCTCCTGACCATTTCACGTTAGAAGGAGACGTTCGATGGCTTTAGTTTTAAACAAACGTCTCATATGCTTCACGACACGAAAAATTCAGCTAACATTCCGTGAGTGATGGCACCATTGAATGGCAGAAAAAGCAAATAACTTGCATCAACAAATCATTGTATGTGATGACTGACGTCAGTGATGATGATCGTAATTGCGTCATATCCTGCCATTTTAGTGACGATGGTACATGATGGCGTCCTTTATCTTACCTGTTACGCGTGTCCAAATGACACTGACATCGATACAGCAGCCAGACACTGCGAGATCCGAGCCTTTACATTGAATTGTATTGTAAGTAGACTTACTTGTCTCTGCGACAATTTGTTTGTGGTTTAACTATGAAGCTACAGTTGTCGACTACTTGTCTTGTTTTATAGTTAAGAAGAACTTTAGACGAACAATTGTTTTGTTCCAGCTTCTTACACTCCACGTGGATAACTTCAAAATATTTAACCACAGGACGTCGTCTACATAGCGACAGAACAAAGTCAAAAAATTAAACGTAGTGTAACACATAAAGGAATGAAAAGAGAATAACTATTGCTACGTAGAAAACTGCTTTTTCATGAAATATAGAAATCATGACAAAGTCACAGTATCTACGACTCGGCGCCGATTCTCACAAAGAATGAAGGCTACTTGCTACCACGTGGGCTTACGACTAGCTTATTTTTCACCGCACAAGCTCGCATTATTTTCAAAAACAAGTAGTCTGACTGTCAAACCACAAAAAAGTTTTAAAACCAAAACTGTTAGAGAAATTGTGAACAAGAGATTGTATACACTTTCGCTCAGTCTTGTGCACCGTGCTGTATTGGCTGGACATGCAGTTGCCTAAGCGATCATCTAGAAGAGCACGTTAGTGACGTACAACGCAAACAAGAGTGTCTTTACGAGTATTCATTGCAGCACTTGTAGCTCCTCTACGGGATTTATTAAATCCTCGGTAGTTTAAGCACAATAATTACCGCTAACATATCAGCGTACTAGTGTAACCAGAAACGTTCTGGGCGTCTCTGCGCATCTTTCTCTCTAGACGTCAAGGGGGTGTATGGCAACGTTACATATGTGAAGCGATCCTACCGCTCTCAAAGCGGCAGCAGTAGGTGGTCGAATGCATCACTATATACGCACTTATCTGTCAATGCGATGCTTCTTTGCGAGCACCAAAAAAGGTCGAACCTCTGCAGCCACCATGACATCAATCTTACGCTGATTGACCTCAATAAGCATATGCGAAGCGCAGTAAGGCTATCGATGTAAGTACGCGGATGAAATACGCGTTTGGGCATCCGCCGAAACACGCCTACAGTTGCGTGCCAGGATTCAAAAAGCTGCCATTTAAACTGCACGTTGCCTTCAATATCGAGGCTTAGAAATTTATTCGAAGAAATTGATCCTCGTAGCTTTTACGCGCAAGGCTATGAGTAAGTACGGCGTAAACATCAACAATGAAGCTGTACCATACGTTCGATTGCAAACGTTTTTGAGCATTATAATTGACAACTGTCTTTTAAAAAACCTCACGTCTCGCACATGAAAAAACCGTTAATATAGATTTGTCGTCTACTGATGTTTTTCGCAGGGAAGAATTGCGAGACTTAACCCAGTACAATGTACAGTTGTACAGGCTCCTTCTTTCTCGGTTTCCGACGGCAAATCTTGCCTGCATTGGCCAATTCAAGCAAAAGAAGCCAACGAACGTTAAATAGTGCTTAGGACAAGGCAGTCCACATTTGTCTAGGCTTGCATCGTAGTGGGTCGATGGTGGCTTCTATAGAAATTACCGGTGACCACCTGATCGCGAAACATACTGACGTAGAGACACTGAGGACATATATAAAGCATATTTATCGGATACTTCGTCACTACCTAGCCTTTTTATCAGCCGACAGACCACGTTCGTCCTTTACCAAACGGTGCCCACGTATGGCGACAGTTTGCCAACACGCTCCACACCCGCCACGAAGCCTTTGACACCTTCTTAGTTCCTGACTCAGATTAACATCAGGATAAGAATACATGACATCCAGAAAAAGCAGGTATATTGTCACCTGATCCTAAGCAATTTGCTCCACGCCTGTTATATGAGAGTGACACAGGATGTGTACCGCATATACTGACGACCCCGTTTTAATGAATAGTTGAACGGTATCTGTTGTGATATCTATAAAGTCACAACAACCAAATTTAAGACGTCCCATCTTACGGTATCGATGACAGCTGAGCTCACAGCTCTTCGTGTTACATTTCTAATGAATATGAATCAACTGGCGCAATAATAGACTATTTTGAGTCATTCCAAGGTGGCACGGCAAACCCTTCTATTATCATAACGCCGCGGCCCACACAAACATCTGGTGTGCGAGATAGCTGAAGAGGCAACTCATTTCACTGCGAAAAAGCCAGAAATAGCCTTTCAATGGCTTCCAAGTAATTGCATAATACTTTGCAATGAACGGACTGATCGAGCTGCCCATTCTACCTATACTGAAAGCAATAAGATGTCTATTACACTCTCCAAAACTGACACAGCAATGCTTGCGTCCGTGTGCTTCGAGTTCTCGATGTATTCGCCCTCACGCTCTCATTTTTTAGCGTCCTAGTTAGCTTCATCGGCAGAGCGACCACCCCTGATAAACGTGGGTCCCCGGTTCGAACCATGGACCACCATGAATTTTTTGGCAACTAAGAGGGTTTCTTTCTGAAAATTCTATATGTATTTCTTTGTGGCTTCGTGCTACAAACAGGTGGTTGTCTTGTTTTTGTTTCTTTACCCTTCCGTCACCTTGCAGGTGTCCGCAGAGCTCATTTGCAAGCTCCACATGCTTGCTCGCGAACGCCCCACGTCGCAATGAAACGAGCCACGTTTCATGCACGCACGATTCTCTCAGTGTTCGAATCACTCCAGGACTTCACCGAGCCGGCACTACCCTGCTTTGCCGCTTGTGCTTGGCTGTCGCATTTGACATTGCGTACGCGTTCCAAATAGGAACGGCCGACACGGCAGTCTGGGACCATTGAGGCAGTGACGAAACAACTCGGCATGTTCTGTGCGAATGCTCCCTGAACTGCTCGCACAGTCGCTCTGCCATGCACTCGAACGGACTCTGTTCGGAAAAAGAATCTTGCGCTACCGACAAGAATTTAGGTGATAGAAAAAGTCTGTGAAAGCACTGCTACACTTTCTGCGTTCAACCAGTCTCTTCAAATGACTGTGATCGGAAGGCCCTGCATGTGTGTGCCTGTGTATTCTTTTCTTTTTCTTATTTTTATTTTATCTCTTTCAACCCTTACACTCCACTCCTGTACAGGGTAGCAAACCAGTTTTTTGCTAGGTCAATGTCCCTGTCTTTTTCTTCTAGTTATTCTTTCTCTTCTTGAGTGTGAGGAGGTAGGAGGATGTAAGAGATTCAACCTTTCTTTGTGCATGGCCGAGAATGCATTCGTATGAGTGCTTGTATTTTTGAAAAATTGAACAGTTTTGGAAAGTAGAGAGAGAGATCTAACTCTCTTAAGCTCCTTCTAAACCATGACAGCACCACTGGCGTAGATGATGCACAGACGTAACTTGAAAGATGTTCTAGCTAGATCAACCTCCTCAAGCAAATATTTTCACGGGAATTTTTCATAAAAACATCACACGTATTATCTCTGTATACAAAACGCCCCTACAGATTCACTTCCACTTATAACTCTTATTCAAAGGTAAACGATGAAATGGAGCCTAATGGAGAACCGATTATGCGAGGCAGCACTGTTAACGAGCACTGAAAATTGGGCATAAATAAGTTAATGAATGCCAACAAACTCATGAGTCGACTCATCATGACTCACTCATAATAAGATGGAGCCGTTAATCTGGGTCTGAGTCAGTTTTGGGAATAATGCCATGGTGAATTGGAGACAGAGAGAGTGCGATTGCAAATTGTAGTGAGCCTGAGCCCGAGTGCGTCAACGTGAGGAAAATTGAAGCCAGTGTGACTCCGAGTGAGTTTTGGAGGCAAAATATATTCTATGAGTGAGTTCCACATATTTTTCTACCTATAGGTGCAACTGAGACAAAACAAAACCCGCCCTTTTGTATCCCTGGGGAAAGCCTCTGTAGGCTTCAGAGTTCCTGTAAAATTTTTTTTTTGCTTTGGTAATGCTCACCACGCCATCGAAACTCCGATTTGTCGAAAATATCCTTCCCTCACTTGGCAGTTGCCCTCTGTAACGGAAGCGCGCGTTTGAGGCGCGGCAGAATTTGTTCTCACTGAAACAAACAACGCAATGTAAAGGTGCTTGCAGCTAGCACAAATCTGTTGCTTCGCTCTAATGGAGCTGTTTGCGAAAAGCGCTGGCACAGGGCAATATATTTCAAAACTCGCCGCACGGAACAACTCACACAATTCGCCAAAGGCTTTCGGCTTTTCAGACTCCGTAAGCTACCAACAGTCAAGATGTTTATTTTTTCAGCGCAGAGGAGTGGACGCAAGTTTTAGACCCTTTCTTTTTGTTCAAAGTTTAAGCTGCTTTGCCACAGTTTCTCGCCCACGTCAAGCTTGCGTTATTTTGTGAAGGTAGCAGTTGGTATTTCCAGTGCCTGTATTATAGCTCACATATTAAAGTTTATGGAAATATTTAGGCTGAGACGAGATTCTGTGAAATATCCTTGCGGCCAACATAATTCAAAGGGGCCTTTTTCCCGAGTACCATTTCAGTTATATATTAAAACTTGATGTTCCCTGGTTCCGAGCAAATTTATTGCGTCAATGTGTACCTTAGTATCCTTTCTACTTTAGCTTGCTCTTTATATGATGTAGTTTTGCACACAATTACATACCGGCGGCTAATCGTTTCAAGGGCTGATTTAGCTCTAAAGTATATCAACTCATAAATACTGTCTCGTCTAAAAGATATCTGAGGTGTATTCATTTAAATTTCATAATATCTGGGTTACTAATGACATAAACATTGTAATTGTACATTTTCAACTCATACTATGATCTTTCATTGACGCTTGGCTACCATAGCCTTTACCGCTACGCATTCATCTTTTTAGTATTTCATTTTATAACAGTGAGAAATATATCTAATCCTGACGGTAGTTATGACTAGTATAGAATAATATTTTAGGGTAGAGCTGTGGAGAAAGCAATGGAGCTGCCGGAAAGATATACATAAAATATTGTTTCTTACGGTGTCATGCGAAAAAGACATCAGAACAAGTGATCACTAAAACATCATCCCATCAATGATTATTTCTTTTTACAATACATGATTTCACGCCGTCACCACATCAGCAACTTAATCGGCTATTGTTTTGAGGTCATAACAGTTTACTCTGTAACACCACATACAAGGCTAACTATAGCGCTAGTTTACAAATATTATAAATAAATTGCCTATAATCTATTTCCATCTCAAGGGCATTTGAAGAGTGCCTCCGTTCATTTTGACCATAATGGTTGTGTTAACGGATATGAATTAGTTATGCTATAGTGTTCACGAGTGAATGTCAATTTATGGACTTGACGTTCCACCATTGAAATAAAATTGACCAATTTGTTCGTTGAGACTTCTTGCGATGTGTGTGTTCGCCCTTCCAGCTTTTGAAATGGAAAATACGCCCACGTGTACTGCATTACCACATTACAGTGCGACCTCCTTGAATTTTATATGGCAAAAGAGTTTTTAGACACTGCGGAAATATTCTTTAGCGCAATAACCACCAAACGTGATTCTTTTGTTCAAAGTGCATAAATTTGTGGGATATACTTGCAGAACCGAGATATATCCTCAATTGATTGTGTACAATTTGCATACTTTTAGCATTGGCTTCTATAAACTTACATACGTGCTACATGTTCGGTTGGCTTCCGTGCACAAGGGCTCTTGATTGTGTGCTATATATCATCAGCAAGGGGCAAGTTTTTATAATCGTAAGATAAGCTTGAGCAAACAGCAAATAAGGAAGTTGAAGATAGCTTAATAAATATTTCCGCCACTGGAAAACGCTAAATCGTTCCTAACAACAATCATTTCTTATCCCGCTGGGGGCTTTATTTTGCAGCAACTTTCGAAAGTCATGAAAGCATTATCATGTCAACAAGCCCAATAGGGTAAAACAGGTAGGCTTGCTCACTCTGGTATGCATCCTTCTTTGTTACAAATGACGGGCGATTGATAGTTGGCACTTATCGTGAGTGTATGAATTGATATGACATGAATATAACAATAAAACAATGAACATATGCATGTGTTGAGCATATCTGATTATAAGGAGAAAAGCTCAAGGTACGGGCAATTAACTGCCTGAGGGGAAATAAGTTCTCATTTGCACATGAAGAAAGGAAACCGAACAAGCCTGGCATGAGGTTGAAGTGCCAAAACAAACGCAATACGGTTTTTAATATATATTACACTGTAACACAGTCACAAGGAATGGCAGTCTACGCCTAATTGCGACTCACTTTCTGTTGTGAAGCTTTTTCCAACATAACATATCTGAAAGGACCAATATGCTGTAAGAAGTTGAACAATACTAGATTTTGTAAATGGAATCAGCACTTACTATTCCGAGTACACATTGGAAGACGTCGCGAAAAAAGTGCAAGTAACAGCTCGCATGCTACTAAAATTGCCAGTAAAATTGGAGTACCAAAGTAGTTAGAGAAGCCAAAGGTATACAGAAGAGAAAAAAAAACAGAATATATTTAGCAGAAGATAATCTTTGCACTGCATACTGCCTCTTGATCTTTATTAAGCAACACCTCGCCGTTCGACATCAAAGAGTACCTGTTCTGCCATAAAAAGAAAATAACTGATTTGAGCGTGCCAACAAATGCAATGTTATGATCACGTTGGAAGAAAATATTACGAGCCGCTGAATATGTGCTACCCATGAATTATGCTGTACTTGTCGGGCCTTATACTGTGTGTGTTGGATGTCATATTGTCATTTTTGTAGCGATTGTATAATTTGTTGCCTAGCGCATACGTATTGTGTAGTCGAACCTAACTTATATTAGTGCCTACCTAAACTGTCTTCTTTTGACTATGTATCTCCATTCTAATATGCTGTTTGATTACTGCCATCATTTATTGGCCCTTGTATAGTTAATCTAGAGAACATATGCATTGTCTGATTCAACCTTACCTACGTACACGCCTACTTGAAGATACCCCCTTTCCTGCAACAGCCTCAGATGTGAGGTTAGCAGTATTTTCAAATAATAAATAAATAAATATGTCTTAACCTCGGTTAAATATCTGCGCATCAGGTTCCTCAGAGCGAACGTTAGTTGGACCAATTTGGATACCTCGTCATTTGATGCAATCGTAACTTGTGAACTCATTGCAGAAAGTCTTAGACGTAGCCAAATTGTATCCGGTGCAAAAGCGCGTCGCACAATACTTGATATATTGTTTTGATCAAACAAATGTAGGCTCATCAGTAGAAGTGTGGCTTCCATTATATAAGTGAGATAACATCTCTTTAACCTTCTGTGGTTGCGCATGAAATATTCCTATGTGCTTTCTTGTCGGCTGCGGGTTACCGAATTGGTATTTTGCGTTACGCTGAAGTGTCGTGCCCAGATAGAGCGGTGCGAATCATATATACTCGAGGTCAAGCAGATGGTCAGGAGATAAACCAGTGACCTAAGAAGGCGCTTCGTTAAATCCACTATAAATTGGGCTTGTTTGCTCAAGCGGTTTAGCGAAACCAATGCATCTTTTCCTTTACAAGTGCAAAGGGTGAAGGAATGTGAAATGTCGTCTTTAAGGAAAATAATGACATTGAACTTTAGGAACAACACCCATTTGCCTTTTTCCTGCTCAGCACAGCCCCTAGACGTTGCAAATACAGAAATGCTTTCTACATCATCATGTCCGCATGCTGTGGCTGAGCAGTGCATATTTCGACATAATTTTTACCATTTGCGGTCGCAAAGAGTGCATCAGCGCTTCTTCACAAAGCAGAGCGCTTGCAAAAGCCATGGTCCAGTAGCATTTTTTAACGACTGACACGACCTCATTGGCGAAATCCTAATCTCTTAACCGACGACCATATATAAGTCACAGAGCCTTTATCTGAAAGTCATACATAGATCAGGTATCATGTGCCAATACTTCTCAGTTGTATTTTTTGCCGCCTTCGACCAGCAGCTGTATGAAAAAGCGAGATTCCCTCACGTCTTTTGTGCTTCTCCACTTATCCAAGGCTCGGGAATCGTTATTAGATTCTGTGAGTGCTTGAGACAGTGTGATATTTTTGTTTAACTTGGCATTTTCACACAGTTAAACGCGCGATGTCGAGTAAAAATTCTTTCACGAGAGGTTGGCCAGACAGTGTGCGTTTGAAAAAAAATTATGTGGCTGGAATATGTGGACTTTCAAGAGTGGCCCGTACAGATGTCAGCGAAAAATAATAAAGAAATACTTAGAATTCAGCATTTCAGGGTGCAATAACCACAGACACAATGATGTCAAATAAAGGGCTTTTTTCGTGAGAATAACTAAGCTTTATGCGTATCCTTCAGTGCGTAATAATGTTCTTTGTGACTGGCCAGTAAACCTGCCTTGTGGCGTCTAAGGCGTCTGGTGCTCTCGGATTACAAGATGATCAAAATCTGATAGTCTTTCAGGTGCTCAACACGCTGAAGGAAAAAAAAAACATGACATAAAGCATAAATGCACTCGAAATAACTACCGATATTGAAGTACTGGCACAGTCTTGACTTAAATGCAGAAAGAGCAAAACATTACATGGAGGTAAAAAAGCACCCCGGCCGAACCTAATCCGAAGAACACACTTATTCGTGTTTATTTTTTTGAAGAGTTGCTTTTATGCAGCGAAGTGAAGGCGGCTGTCGTTAGAGCAATTTTGATGACTTCGTGTTTTAGAATAACACATCTGGCACAACTGAATCTAAAGATTTCTTTTTATGAATTCCATTGGGACATCATTATCTCAAAGTGGAGCACAGAAGGCTGGTTCTTAGGCCTTCAAACACGTGCTCATAGCTTAATGAGCAAGAATAACTCTCGCCCCAATGGAGCGATCACCATTCTAAGCAGGGATTGTACCCATTCATTACATCTTCGTCGGGTTACCTAATCGTCTAACCCATCATAATATTGAAAACGCTTCACTTACTAACTTTCTCTTTATAAAGGTTGTCAATTTTTTTTTCTACAGAGAGCAATAATGCCTGATGAAGCTGCTGGTAAGTCTACTATCATCAGTTCATGGTGTCTATTTATTGCTGCATGACCTAGCAAATAAAGCCATTGCAGTCAAGGAAGAGAACTGTGACATATTTATACACTCCCTCAATCTCTTATACATTCACATTACGCGTCTTAGGCTCCTTGATAATTCACTGTCCTATGTATCTTTCTGTGTCTTTCTAAACGATCATGTAAACTTGATGAGAGAACTTTCAAACACAATTCTCCTAATACAAAATGGCATGAGTTCAGAAGTGCAAACGCAGTGTCCCAATAAGAAAAAGGATGAATGAACCATTCAATCATAATGACTTCATTGAACTTACTTTCGCAAAATTAGCGATAAGTTATTTGCTCTGGTACCCTGTTAGCAACAACAAATGAAAATACGCCAGCAAAGAACCAGAGTACGTGCATAAAGTTTGATCGTGGGAGTTACATTTTCATAACCTTGTGTAGGTTATGAAAATGTCATAACCTTCATCATAACCTTTCAGCGACTATATTAGAAACATCACGTGCATACTCTCGAAGCACACGGATGTAGGGTGTCAGTATGCAAGAAGCTTATGAGTGGTGTGGCGCGATGTTTAGTCTAGTAGGAGCTTTTTTTTTTAACCAACACTGTGATGCAATGCAGGCTACCTTTACCAGCTATTTCGAGTGCTCTCAAAAGGGACGTGTCATGGTGCCGTATTAAATTTTCAATGGCTTGTCCTGAATTTGACAGAAGACTTCTGTTCTGGTTGCGCCGATCGTTAGAACCGAGGAAAATTGCAACACGAGTTGCAGCTTCCATCATTTGTAAATTCTTTCGTCGTTTCCACAAAACCCCTTCTTTCATATAGCCCGCTGGGGGTGAAAGCGCATGTCTGGGATTCAACTCTGGTGCGTGCAGCCAATACTGCTTAGTATAACACTGTTACCAATTTTGAGAATGTTTTTTGTACTCGTATTTCCTAAAGTATGTCTAATCACTTACAAATAACGAGAACTGTGAGGCCGCCCAATCTACAAGATTCTGCGTGGTATACATTGTTTTGTATCGAAATCTTTGATACTTCGCCTATTTGCTGGATTAGCCTGATAAACTTGCAGGGTTGAGCTGTGACTGAGTATCCTGGACTGAGCTGGTCTACTTACAACTTCTACACTTGGCCAAAAGTTATGTCGCCCGGTTTGTCTAGAATCGAAACTTTTTTTATATTTCTCGTATCTTTGAGCGCCCACACACTAAGAAACAAATTCAACTTTTTCGATGTTGGTACTGTGTTGACCACTCCGTTCTTAGTCTCGTTCTACGATGTGTCACACTGACTGGTGCGCCGAGGGAAGGAAGAAAAAAAAACTTTATAAAAAATCCGGCAGCTTCAGTTGTGTGCATGTCATGTCTAGGGGTCAACCAGCAGTCCTTTGGCCCTGGCGGCGTCCCCGGCCCATCAAATGGCCCAGAGCTGCTCTTCTGGGTGTGAACTGAGCAGATGGTCTCCCACTCCTCATTATTATCAATTGTTCGATCCTGTTAGACCACCTTTAGAGAGGCCCGCAGGATGTGAGGTATGTTAGCCCTTTCCGTGCATAATTTGCTCCTGTCGGCGTATTGACCTGGCTAATAGTGGCTGTAAGTCACCGGGCTCAGGTACGTAATGGATTCCGCTGCTTCTGATGCCATCCTTCGTCGCCACTTGTTCCATCCCACCAGGGCATGCATTCAACACAGCATACAGTTAGCGAGCCGACTAGAGGAAGGCGCCTAAGGGGGCTCCGTGCCGATACAGCAAATACAGCAGTGTCTGAACAGTCGGTGCCAGGATGATGAAAACATTTTATCATGCAAATTCAATAAAAACGGAGTGGGTCCCTATTGCAGGACACCTACGGCAAAATCCGTGACAACCCGGGCCCACAGAACGACCCCCCAAGAGACGCCATAGGTGCCGTCTGATCGTACCAGCACAATCGTATCACCCACCTACCGGGCAGAGGCAGCCCTCAAGGAGCTGCGATTTCACCAGCATATTTATTATCGCCATGTCAGGTCTCCCTAAACAGCTCGAGGAAGTTGAGAACCTGCACTATGCCATCTACGCCGAAGATATCACGTTGGGAACGTTTCGAAGTTGAGACAGCACAAGTCAAGAGCGGCTTCAACAAGTGGTAGACGTCGTACCAGGTGCCAGAAAGAATCAATCTTTATTTACTTCGAAAGCACGCCTCGTAGTGCGCGCTAGAGACGCCGAAGCGAAGCGCCCGGCTTTTATAGATGATAGTCTTTCTTGGGGAACTTCGACGCCAAAATTTTGGTTGGTCTGTGTTTCTCTCTGTCTGTACATTTGTCTATTTGTCCGTGGTAACGATACCCCAAATCGCCAACACCATCCGCAGTGCCCACCAATATTGCTCAAGCTTCAGCGTTCATACTTGTGCGATTGTGAATTAAAAAGCAATTAAAGAATTAAAGCGCATATCTGAGGCACAATAACAACACGTCAATGTTTTGTATGTGTCCTTTTATTCCAGACAAGGCACACACAAGTAATTCGAAGGACCGTAGCGTTTATGGCGCTGCGCTGACTGTGCAACACGATGCTCGAAAAATGGCAGCATATTCACGGGGTGAATGATGGAGAGTGGGGCGAAGCATCCGTCCGTCCATTCGTTCTTGCTTCCGTCCGTCCATGCGTCCGTGTGTGTGACCATCCGTGCGTCCATCCGCCAGTCCGTGAGTGCGTCTGTTCGTGCGTCCGCACGCCCGTCCATGCGTCCGTCCCTGCGCTCGTCCATGCATCCACCCCTGCGTCCAACCTTCCGTGCAGCCATGCGTGCGTTCGTCCATGCATTTGTCTGTGTGTCCGTTCGTCCATCAAGTCAGCACTCCAAGTACCACCATCTCGCATCTTTTCATAATATATTACGCATATAGAAGCACTGCCATCCAGCGGACATTGGCACACGCGCCCTTTATAACCGCTTGCGCTTCTTGTCTACTTCCCACCTTTAACCGCCCCGAGTTCATGGTATATATACTAGTTCACTGTATTCATGGCAAGGCGGCCCAACACTCGCTACACCTTTCTAAAACCAAGGAGGTTACACCCAGCGAGTATGACCTAGCAACTCTTTCTTGTCAGATAGTGCTCAATAAACATGCCATTGGCTGCTAATTGGGAATGAGAGACAGGAGAATTCGGCTTTTAGTTACGCGCACGCTGCGAATTTTTCATTGTTCAACAACGTACAGGGGAAATCTCTCACCGGCACCACCTTGCAGGTCAAAACGTAAGACTGGTTACGCAAAACGACTACGACGAGGGACGAACATGTGCTGCTTTAAGGAGCTTCGCCCCTAAAAGGTGTTTCCAACACTTTGCTAAGACGACATGATGGTGGCACCTGCCCGTCACTTTGTGTTTTACACCTTATCACCTCCAAGACAGGCCTGCACGCCTTTTTGCGTTTTCGAAGATAATTGCCAGATGGCGTTCGTGTCTAACGTGCGTCGATACACTCGTTTGCCTTCGTCGTATGAATCGAGACTCTCTCACGCAGCGCTTTCAGAATACAATTCACCAATTTGCTCGCAAAGAACAACAAATAAACTTTTTTTTTCATTCTCTTCACTCGCAAGACTGTCGTCTGTCGACGACATTTGCAGTGAAACATGCAGATGTGGGGCCAATTTCTTTATTCAGAAATGTTTGAACACAGGCGTGCGAAGGGTTAACCGTTAAAGAAGAAAGGGGGGTGGCGAGCCCTGCAAGAAGAATTTGCCTTCCCCCCCCCACATTTTGCGCTGGTCGAGTTCGAAGGAAAGAAGAGCTTCGCAGTGGAGGTAAAGAAGAAAATAAAGCGAGATGACAGCCTTCCTGGAACGCCCTATGTGTGGTCCCCATCTTGTTTAGTGTAATGAAGCAAAACAGACAGCTTTTCGAATGCCACATCAGCAATCTGAGGCTGACATTGCTTTCAAAAGCTTCGAAAAATGAAGGGACCGATTCGACTGTTTAAATGCTTGGGCGAACTTTGTGCATCCTCTCCCTCTATCTTCTCTCTTTCTCTCTTGCGCTCGCCTATGCTCTAGTGCACACGTATCAGACACCATGAACATCGCATTAAAGTACTTCAATAATTATAATCTGAAGAATGAACTTATACCTTAACGAGAGCACGTCATAAGTATAGCTGGGAGGGGTAACAACTGAGAAAATTGCACTTGCATTAGCGCATCCCCATCCTTTTCAGCAGGAAATCAGCGTTGTGCCCTAGGCACCCCTTATTTTCTTGCTCTTGATTCGGGTTCCCCAGCACGCACAGAAGACGATTGTACAACTACCACCGAATACAAACTTGCATTAGAATAGAGAGAGCAGCAAGTTAAGCAAAGGCGCGTAATTCGAAAGAAAATAACATTGACGATGAAAAAAAAGACTGAGAAAATCAAGATGACCTGTATATTCGTGACATTTCCAGCAATGCGTTACAATTGGGCACTGTTTAACGTTATGAAAAGGCTAGATGGGCAATTCGCTTCAGTTTACACAGCAAAAAACAAATGCGTTATCTTCTGCGCACCTTTCGGGAACTACTCACCTTATTCCGTTCTTGCGAGTCTAATTTTTTAATAGAAAAAGGCAGGTTGTGAACATGGTCTATTCACTTTCCTTCTCGGTTGGTGTGCGTTTACAAAATTTTGTTAAAAAAGTAAATTGGAGATGGTACTGCCAACGGAGCTATGCGGAGCATTGGTACGTTCGACAGTCATGCTGTAGCTGTAAGATCTTAGTATGCTTGCTTTGTACGTTCTTCCACATTGGATCTGAATAAGGCTCTACTTTAGTCAGCGCTCACCTAGTGCGAGTTTCTACCTCGACAGAAAACAACCAGCATTCACTACAGGTATTCTTGATATTCATTAGGGCTGAAAAACTAGGTTCAAAATAGTTCTACGCGAGTGAGTATAGAAGGGAGTGAGAGTGTTATTTCTTAATGTGGCGGTGAAAGTGTTGTGTGCATACGTTTTTAAAGGCAGTGTTCAACGTATCACGTGTGTCCTGAATGTAAAATACAGGAAACGAGTGGCACAGCTTAATAAAGAGATGATACTTCATGGACATAATTTCTGCCATTCATCAGTTATACTCCCACATGAAACTTACTTGTATGTGTTGCAAACATAAAAAACAGCACCACTATTCACGTCCAAGTGGGAGTGGCCCGCTACGTGCTAGTTCACACCCCGACCGACCTACCGTTTTTCCATACCATACCATTTACGCCAAAAAGTTGGAAAGTTAGCGACGCAATGACCCAATTTCCTGATCATTTCCAACAAGTGAATACAGCAAAACTAATATGTCGTTTAATGAATAGCAGCACTGAAAATTTATTTTCTTTATTTCTGAACAACTCGTCGCCAGAGCCAAGAAGGCAGTAGAAGCCAGAGGGCTCCTGGACTAAGAAGCCCTCCCACCTCAAGTTGACACCGGGCATTGCTCGGGGCACTGTTTCAAAATAAACGTTTACTTCTCTCCCTCTCCTAAGATAACATATGTACCCTGATAGCGGCAAAAAACGTCTAGTGCATACACAGAGTTATTGAAAATGCTATCCGTTTGTGGTAAATGGTGTACTAAAAGATGTAGGCTATAGGGTTTAGCCCTTTTATATACTTTACTTAATTTTAATTGAGACAAGTGGAAAGATTACACCGAGTATGTGCATAGCGTTCTTTATTTTGAGCATGCGTGCGCTTTTTAGTGAGAACAAGTGCAGAAAGGTAATATATACCAGCGCTTATTTGGTATAACGTTTTCTGACAAATATTTGAGCAAGAAAGTCACGACAAAGAAGGGCAAATCTAGAGCAACCACACGCCCTCGTGGTGCCCTTTTTCTGTCCATGTGTATTCGCGCAGTCATTGTGAATGAAGACCCACAAATACAGACAGTTTGCTCGTTTCTATTGCAGGCGCAAGGAGCTCACCAGCCCTATGTATAGAATTTTTTTATGTATAGAATAATGCAAGCGAAATAAAAGAAACAATAAACAAACAAGAGTGGTTCTCAGTAGACTAGGGCTGAATGAACACGCAGGCAAAGACGTTCGCTTTATAGAAGTCTTTCACACGTGATAATGTGGAGGATACTGAAAATAAAAGCTAGATCTGTTCAACATGTCCCGGTAGGCTGCATATTTCAAGTTCCCTTCCTGCTCCGTCTAGGTCTGTGCAAAATGGGATGTCTGTAATGAGCATAATAGAAACAAAAGCGCCGGTATTTTCTTTGAAAACGTCTTTCTTTTTAAAGTTTAGGAGCATAAACAGTAAGCTGTAAAAGTTAAAGAGTTGTAGAAGTCGATTGTGTTTATCATTTTTGTGCCTACTACATATACAAAAAGTCCCTTTAAGTGGTATTGGCCAACGACAAGATATTTCAGTAATGAATGGTAAATGAATGAGCGAAAAACACCATTTACATACTTACTATGAACAGAAGCTTTTGCGCGCTTGTTTAATATTCAAGTTGATGAAGTTACCATAGAATCGTAAAAGCTCGTATTCACCTAGATTTAAAAAGGTCAAGGCATAAACTATACACAGGATGCCAACTGATGAGCTAGCGGTGAGGCGGGAAGTACAACAATTCAAAGTTTCAATGCAGAACAGATTCGAGGCTCTAAACGACGTAACCTACGTTATCATTGACACACTGAGCGATAATCTTACCAGTAACATCAAAGAGGTTTGAACAAAAGTCGAAGGTACAGTCATCAGGCAGGACACTGGCAAACTATCTCAGGAGACGAAAAATGTCATTAAGAATTGAGGAACCATGAAAGCCTCGAATACAACCTACAAAATAGAGCCAGTGCAGCTTTCGAAGTTAATAAGTAGGTGTAGCTAGCTGTAATTAAAAAGTATTACATATAACAAAAAGGTTGAGCAGGCTGTAGAAAGCGGCAGAAGTCTTAAAGCTGCGAAGGCAAACTTGCGCAAAGGAAAAATCGGATGCATGCATTAAGGGACAAGAGAGGCAATCTCATAGCCAATATGAATAGAATAGTTGAGGGGGTGGATAAGTTCTACAAAGAGCTCTACAAAAGCCGAAACAAACAGAATGATATTGTAAAAAGCAATAATAGCCCAGTGCAATTCGACATCATAACAGTAACGAGAGGGGAAGTAAAGAAATTCTTAGAAGGTATGCAAGAAAGCAAACCCACTGAGGAGGATAAGGTAACGATGAACCTGCTGGCAGATGGCGGAAAAATGATGTTAGAAAACTGGCCTTCTTTTATATGAATTGTCTTTTGACTGGAAGGGTACCAGAGTGTTTGAAGAACGCCAACATAATTTTATTGCACAAGAAAGAAGATGTGAAAGACTTGCAAAATTACAGGTCGATCAGCTTGCTGTTCATTCTCTACAAACTATTTCAAAAAATATAAGCGAATTAAATTAAGGTAGAGTTAGAGTTCAAACAACCGAAAGAACAAGCCCAATTTTGTACAGGCTACTCAAGAATAGACCGTATTCATACTATCACTCAGGTAATAAAAAATGCGCGGAATACAAACAACCCCTATACACATCCATCAAACATTACGAGAAGGCGTTTGACTGAATTGAGACATCAGCAGTAATGCAGGTACTACGAAATAAGGACATAGATGAACCCTACATAAAAATATTGGAAAAAATTTACAGCGGCTCCACAGGTGCCGCAGTTCTTCGTAGAGAAAGCCACAGAGTTTTAATAAAGAAGAGTGTAAGGCAGTGAGACACGATCTCGCCATTGCTTTTCACCGCGTGTTTACAAAAGGTTTTTAGCACTCTTTTTTTCGCAGGAGTTAGAGATAAGAGTTTTTGGAGAGTATCTTAATAACCTCTCATTAGCTGATGACATTTCTTTGATGAATAACTCAGGGGATGAATTACAGCTAATAATTACTGTACTGGACACGGAAAGCAGAACATTAAGTCTGAAAATTAGTATGCACAAAATTAAATATTGTGCAATAGTCTCAGAATAAAAGAGCACTTTACGAGAGGTGGAGAGAGGCTGGAAGTTGTAAAGAAATATGTCAACTTACAAAAGATAGTAACCACTGAGCTGGTCCCTTCAAGTGAAATAACTAGAAAATAGGATGGGGTGGATCACATTTGGCAAGCAATCTTGAATAATGATTTGCAATGTGCCACTAACCCTCAAGAGGAAGGTATTAGCTTCGAGATCTTGGAGTGGCGCCCTCTCACGTGTGACGTAAATTTGAGGATTGCAATTTCAACCGTGCTGAAGCTGGCGCAGCTCCTGTAGGAAGGTCGTCTGCTCCAGATGGAAACTTCATTGTACTTAGCAGCCTTGCGAGGTGAACGAAAGCTTACAACGACTATTTTCGAGAGCGATATTGATTTTGTTTATTTGCGGCTCAATTGACAGGGCCAGGAAATCCCCCAGGTGGCTGACTAGCGTGCAGAAGCCACCGACTGCATTGTGTGTAAGAAAGTGAAACTATGTGTGTGTGTGTTCTCCCTCATTCTCATAAAGTCCGCCTTGTGGTACTGCGATACTACCTTGATTGATATGTGGGGTTTAACGTCCCAAAACCACTCTATGATTATGAGAGACGCCGTAGTGGAGGGCTCCGGAAATTTAGACCACCTGGGGTTCTTTAACGTGCACCCAAATCTGAGCACACGGGCCTACAACATTTCCGCCTCCATCGGAAATGCAGCCGCCGCAGCCGGGATTCGAACCCGCGCCGTGCGGGTCAGCAGCCGAGTGCCTTAGCCACTAGACCACCGCGGCGGGGCTGCGATACTACCTTGTTCGTGTGTTCGTTTCTCTTTTTTTTTTGATGTTTCAGTAATCGTGCGTTTCTCCAGCATCTAGAAGTTTGTAGATAAAGCTTGTAAAACGTCCCAGTGTTTTTTCGAGTGCTAGGCGGCGTGCAACGCTGGCCACGTTGCAATGCGCGGTCTCGCCTGTCGACGGAGACCACATCACCATCACGGCTCTCGTCCGGAAAACAAGCGGACTTGCGAGGAACAGTCCAACTCACGGGCTATCTCACAATTTGAGCCGCAATCCTGAGTGAGGATCAACGGATCTGCCACCACGTAATCCAAGTGTGCTAGACACTCGAACATGATGTTGGTGGACTTGCGAACGCGCCCCACAACGTCATGTCATGATCGTCTGCGGCCAGGTGGCAAACGCTCGCTGTTCGTACAAATCTGGGTGGGACAATGTCTACGCGTGTAACTTATCATGTTGAATAATTGATGGATATGTGGAGTTTAACGTCCCAAAAGCACTATATGACTATGAGAGACGCCATAGTGGAGAGCTCCGTAAATTTTGATCGCTCGGGGTTCGTTAACGTGCACAGTAATCTGAGCACAAGGGCCTACAGCATTTTCACCTCCATCAAAAATGCAGTCGCCACAGTCAGTATTCGATCCCGCGACCTGCAGGTCAGCGGCCGAGTACCTTAGACTCTATACCACTGCAGTGGGGCTAAATTAACGTGCGTGAAGCAGCTTAAGGCAATGTGTTCGTGTAAACTAACGTCAAAGTTTTGTTCACTGCTGGTCTGCGTTTGCTCAAGCTCATATCACATTTTGCATTGTGATAATGTTCCTAACTTAGGATTGTAGTTACCGCTCTCAACAGGTGTCTATACTTATTTTCGCCAGCGTTCTTAGCATAATAATGAATTATTTAAAATTGACGCCAGAAATTTGTGTTATTCATGTGAATAAAAATACCTTGAATATTTCACGGCTTTATAATTTGTATTGCTATTACAACATAAGGGTGCAGGTTGGCGAGGTGAAGTATAAATTTATATTCTATATTTAGGCTCCAGGCTGTGAAGGCCAATGATGATCAATAAACTCTGTTTCCTGATCCGGCATGTTTTTGCTCCGGGATAGACCACACAGAGAGGTAGCAGGAGACCTTGTCTCTGTACAGCCTCCCTGGCCTGCTCGATAGCCCTGTTTTGGTATTGTGCCTCCGAGCTGAGCAGCACAGCTGCCATCAATTCGGTGGGCCTCAGGAGAACATGTTCATAAGTTCGGTCATTCCCATATACGTTTGTAACATGCCCTTTCTGTTACACATAGTTTGCATTTATTGTCCGGATATAAGCGTGGGTAGCTCCATGTGGAGGCGCTCAGGGTTTGGTAGGAGTTTGTGTGTAGCTGTCGGTATTCTGAAGCTTGTTGCCAGTCTAGACTCGGGTGAGGTGCGGGAAAGGCACACCTTGCTTCTCTGTGGTGTTGCGTGTATTCTGTGTAGCTTGTAAACTGGTTTCTGTGTAGTACGTTGGCGGCACCAGGGATGATCACCGAGCGGTGTGGTCGGGTTGCGCGGTGGTTTGATTCTCACTACAACTCGTGAGCCAGCTCATTCGGTTTGGATGTATAAGTCTCTGTGTGCGACAGGAATTATACTAGGTATTTGGGTTCACCTACTTTGTGTAGGTGTTGGCTATTACCAAGGATCCTGATAACCTAATGTGAAATCCGTCCTTGCGTAAAATTTCTGAAGGCTACTTGCGAATTGCTCAGAATGAATGTGTCTTTAATGGAGGTGACGCCGTGGCTATGGCTGCCTCCTCAACCTCCTCTATATTGTTTGTTATGACATAGCAAACATTATTACAGATGCCCGACGTGTGGATCATGACAGCCGTGTGAGCCTTTCTTTCAGGACATGGGCTTGCATGTACGAAAAGAGATTCACTGTTTGTGCCGCGTGCTTTGAACAGTCTTTTTGCTTGGTGTCTTCTGCCGTCCGCATTCATAATGGGGGCCATGTTTTTCCGTATTGGGTTAGAGACGATCTTAGCTCTGATATTATTGGGAATGTCATGTTTGATACCATGTTTCGCATGCTAAATGATTCCTAATTTACTCATTATATTTATTTTCGTTTGAGTTGTAGTGAGCCATTCAAGCTGGGGTATGCGCTGAGATTTTATACTCTCTTCAAGCGTACTGTGTAGTCGTAGCTTAAGGAGTAGGTCTGTGCTAACATACTAAGGTAATCCTATTGTTTGTTTAGAGGCCTTGCGAATGAGTGCATTTATTTTGTTAGTTTCATCTCTTTGTCAGTTGTGGTGTGCTGCTACATACGTTATGTGGCTACGACAAAGGTCTGGATTGGACAGGTATGGGGACTTCTTTCATGCCTCGGTGTTCATTCTTGACCCTGCGAATGAGTCTCATCACACTCTTGACGCTGCGAATGAATCTTATCGCAGTGCCGCCATAGGTCGCACACCACGCCAATCAATCAACTGCACTTTGCCCGTAATTATCTAGTGAGCCGACGGAGGCTTATAAGGAATGCTCAGCTTAAATTAAGGATGATTCTGCAATAGAAAGAATAATAATATGTGTAACCCTAAGAGACAAGAAGAGAGAAGGGTGGGTCTGGGAACAAACCTGCGTTAAGGATATCACAGTTTAAACCAAAGAGAATAGAACATGAGCTGGGCACGTGCCACGGCGGCAAGATAACTACTGCTTATCAAGGGTAACTGAATGTATTCCCAGGGAAGTCAAACGCACGAAGAGGAGGCAGAAAGTTAGGCTGGCCGATGAGATTAAACATTCGGCAGATCCCATGTAACTTGAAAATCGATGTCATGTGAAGAACGCGGATGCAAAGTTAATACGTTTTAATTTTTTATTGAGCGAGACGTCATGAAGTAGCGCTCAATATATATGCGAATACACGCACACACATACGTTAAACAGCGTTAAACAGCTACATGTGTTTCATATCAGCAGTTGTTTGTTTTGGGCAATGGGCGACGAGAGTTTATTGTGTGGGTAATGGAAAATAGCATAGTGCAAGCATTTTCGCAGATCTTCAATGAAAAATGTTCCACGTGTCATAAAATCCATCAACTTCCTATACCACACGTCTTCGCAGAAGTGTTTGGTTTTTATTTTGAATTTTGAGCTTCATAAATACGAAGCTTATGGGCAGAAACTGAACATGGATCAGTGTTGATGATGGGTTCCCAATAAGAACGTTCTGAAGTAAAAACTTGAAGGAAAGATGCAGCAGAAAATGCAGAGGGAGCGAATCAAGCATCCCGTACTGCTCAATGCTTCTATTCAAAGGAAGTGATGAGTAAACATGCTGATGCTTTGGAGAAAAAACATACCGCCTGCATATTACTGCCCACTTGCCTACGCAAGATTATCAACTTTAGCTAGAAGATAGCATACAACCATGACAGGATAAAATGAAAAGTTTGAGGCACAGAAACAGACGGTGCTTACAATGTAAAAGCTTCAAATAAGTTACGGAAACGCTGAATATATTTCATGTTCACAGCTTTCCCGGAGTGTTTACATTTTCCAACCTCTAGCGTTGACTGAAGTCTTTCCTACGTGTTGTTGCCATCAACAGGCTTCATTCACTTTAAGCATGTCAACGACAAATAGGTGCAGCTTCATAGTAGGAAGATGGAAGTAACATTACAGATGTTAGAAAGAACATCTAATCTATGAAGAATGTACGTCCACAGAAAACATAGGAATGTCTTCCATAATAAAAAAGAAAGTTACGTTACACTCACAAGGAAAGCTCGCAGAATCGAAAAGTTATAACTTTGACCTTTTTTTAGCTCTTTTTACCTTGATTGAGTCCATACTTTGTTACAACAACACACATTAAGAACAGTGTTAAGTTACTGCTACAAAATGTAAGATGCCAGCACGACGAAAATTCACGTTCTGAATGCCACAGTACATGACATCATTCCGGGCATTTTGACGCTCGTTGACAAGCGGGAGCTTTCAGCAATCGAAAGCGGAAAGTTCTTCGATCTTCAGAAGTGAAACTAGGTTATTCGCAAAATAGCAGAAACTCGCACTCGCGGGCGCGTAGTTCTGACCAAATTCCAATGACCTCTACGTCACTGAAATAGGTGACACAAAGTGGCTTGTCAATCACTGGGACAATTTACAAGGCAAGTTGCGAAGCTGAGCACAGCAGTCGTACGAAAAATATATTTGGTTTCAAAATAGAACTTTCTGACAGGCGCTGACCTACTTGTGAAGATCTTTTGAACCATAAGTGCAGAAGAATGCAGTACAATTCTACACCAGTGCACTACAAAAGAAACGTTTTAGAGCGGCAGCTGCTCCTAGGTTGCGTATATGCGGCGCACATAAAAACCTCGATGATGCCAGTGATACTTTCAATTCGTACTTGCTAAAATGTACATCATGAAAAATAATTGGCTCATAAATGAAGCGGTAAGAAATGTGCCCTACAAGCACTGCACGAAGTGTACCGCCAAGGAAAGATCTAGCGCTCTTCTAAACACAATTCCCTACTTTCAAAAAGCCAGTGATAACAGTATTCAATTACAAATTAGGGCAAATAAAAATCCACGGTGTTCTACACAAAGGTCTTGGTTTCAAAAAATACATATCGGAAAATGTTCACTGCGTTAACGTTATGCCTTCTTTGAAGGGTATTTTGTATCTATATAAGACTTGAGTAATGAATCTTTTTGTTTTTTATTGGCCCCATTAGACACGATTTTTCTCGTGTCTCCCTTACACTCGTTTTCGCCCTTGCTCTCTTCAGTTTTAAATGGGAGAGGGCGTAGAAAGGAGGCACGCAGCCATGCTATGGAAGGCACTTGCTGCCTTAACGAAGCCTCCAACGCTTCTCCAACCATTCCCTCTATCGAAGACTCGTTTTAATGATTTTTTATTCTTTTTAATTTTCCACATTCTCGTGACGTTTTGCCTGATTTGAGCTTACACACAAGTAACACCTTAAACACAGTTGTATAGTTTTTACACTGTTATATGTGTTGTCCTGGTATGAGTGTTATCTGGCAGGGATATCACCAGTCATATAGCATAGCGCGTATGATGTCGCGCTGTAATTTATGAGCAAATGGGCTCGATTCTCAGCCTATTTAGACTATTTTACCTAAGACAAGTTAGCGCCCCGCCGCGGCGGTATAGTGACCAAGGTACACGGTTGCTGACCCGCAGGTCGTGGGATTGAATCCCGGCTGCGGCGGCTGCATTTTCGATGGAGGCGGAAATGCTGTAGGCCCATGTGTTCAGACTTGGGCGCAGGTTAAAGAAACCCAGGCGGTGGAAATTTCCGGAGCCCTCCACTACGGCGTCTGTCATATTCTTAAAGTGAGTTTGGGACGTTAAACCTCACATATCAATCAATCATAAGACCAGTTGCTGCCGCCAACTTGGGCTATTAAGCTGAAAGTTTCTTGCTTGTGTATATTGTGACGTGAATTAATAAGGTCAGAAATATTGTATGCATGAAATTATTCGTTTTCGGGTGTATGCGTATACCTTAACACTGTTCGTTTAGTCGTTAAAAATACACAACAGAAAGTTTACCAGCTCAATGAGGCGGCAATCAAAGCTGTCCGTAAAATACTAAAATATTCAAAGGCGCCCGTAAATACCCCATTGCGATGAGGTCCAGATGCATAAAACACTCGTGTGCTTTTCTTTCAGAACGTGCCTCACAATCATGCTGTCGATTTGGCAGAAAAAGAAGAAAAAAAATAAAGCACGCAAAGAACGTTTTTGCACTTAAAACTTTATAGCTGTTGTGTAGTCCAAGGCGTTCCTTAACGCGTTATATATTGCACAGAAGCGTAAAACCACGCCAGGCGTCCAAAGATGTGCATTCAGTAACGAGTGTGTGTTTGCAAGGTGCCCCAATAACAAAAAGCTCAAACATATTATTACATCACAACCACTACAACCATCGACAAATTCACAAGCTGAGTAGGCTCACGTGTTACTTACGGACGAGTAGTGGACCCTGCGGTGATTTGAACAAAAATGTATATATGGCGCAGTTTGCACTAAGCAAGTGTGCACAGCAGGCATTCGATGATACTTTGAAACGGCCGGTGTCTCAAACGCACAGTCGTTCATTTTCTTACGACATGATTCTGGCGTGCACCGAGAACTGAAGCAGGTTAGCAGTTTCGAATTCGATGTGCACGAAGCCCGATTACGCCATCATGACCTACTCGTGTAGGTGTAGCTCAAGCATGCACCAATTTTTTTCTCGATTGATGTTGGTTTCTGTGTTCGACATACATCCAAGAAATATATCGGTGGCTTCGAAGTACCAAGAAAAACTAGGGGTTATACATCTTCCAAGTCGTAACACTGTACCTACGCAGATTGAGTTTACCCAGTGTTTGAAGAGCATGTTTAAAAACACCCATTTCACGTAGAACTACAAACGGGAGCTGTTCATCTACGTCAAGAAACTGAACACAACTGACATTAGTTTTACTGCCAATATATTTATTTTTTGTAGCTTCAGTGCCATCTGCCTTTGTAGTGTGCAAGAATAGTAGTCCTTGTGAAACAAATTCTCGTCGTGTCACGGTGAAATCGCATTACCATTTGCCAACTCGGGCGTAATCGATTGCATGCAGTCGACCACTTGGAAAGGTGAATGGGTGTCAGTATTTTCGGGATTTATTTATTGCCCGTTTGTTTTTACCCGCCAATGACTATACACTAAAAATGCTTCGCTTGTCCCCTGTCAGAGATTGCGGTTACCGCAAATATTAGTCAAGACGCAAGCTTCGCAGCAGGGGATTACCATTTTAGCATGTGCACTTGACAGAAGCAATTATGTGCACGCCTATAGCTGTGGGACATGGTGGTCTAATGAATGCACAAGTTTGGCTAGGCAAGCCTGAGTGCTCTTTGTTTGTTTTCCATCTTGAGCCCAGGTCGCGTGTTCTGTATGTTACGCCGGACAGACGCTCGACATATCACTGTGTTGTTTGCCTTTCCATTTTCATTAGATAGATTCCAACTTCTGTTGTACAAATTTGAATCGGGTGGGCAAGCATTAGAAACTGCCCTCTTGTTTCAACTCTCCTTCACGCCTTTCGCTCAGCACGGCTACATTACATTGCTCACTACCACATATAGAAGCGTTGCTAAGTGGCATTGGAAACATTAGCGAAACGTTTTTTTTTTTTACAATACAGAAATACGCAGCTGATAGAACACAAACCTGTAACATCAAAGCTATGAATAAACGCACCACTATGTTTTGGGTTTTATTTTCTCTACAAAGCGCCGCTAGATGCTACTTAATGGCAACTGCAATGTGGTCTTCTTTAGGAGCACCTCATGCGTATTGCTTTGTTCGTCGTTTTGATGCTTTTCAAAAGTAGTGCGCACAGGAGCAGAGAACTTAGGTATTGGGTAAGACGTTTGCAATACAATGCGCAGCACGGCCAATGTACAATGAATTGCTATGTGTGAATAGCTCTAATTGAGGCAAGGTCATCATGGAGAAGTTTGCTGGCTTGAGTGAATAAATCAATTATAAAATTAAAATGTAATAGCGTAAAACACTAATACGTATTAGTGTTACGTAACAGAAGCAATGACATCTTGGATGGAAGTAACTGCTTTGTATTGGTTTCTTATTCCTCATTTTGTATTGTGTCAAGAGCGCTATCACATATTTTAACACGTATTTTGTACGATTTTCTTTCAAAGTTTAACGAACTCTGCACGCTTTTTCTAAAGTGTAAGGGTTTCATTATCGACTTGTCTCTACAAACTTTTTCTTTTAGTTTTTTTTTCTTTTTTGTACTTTCTAGTTATTGTCTTTCACTTTGAATATTAACTGCTGCCTTGCAGTTACCCCTCTCTGAAACGTACTTTTTCTTGACATGCTCATGATGCTCAGTGAAAGGATGCAGGTATAGAACACTAGAAGCGTTTACAAATGCATGACCCACTGGTCAAGAATAGATGAGCGACGCACCTGTTGCTGATGCAGAGCTCAGAGGGCACTGGCGGTGGCGTGTGGGGTCCCGGTCTCCCGTGCAGCGTGGAACACTGTCTGGCGGCGGGCACGCACTTTTGCGCGACTCCCCCGGCTTCCCTCAGAGTTTTTATCCCGGAGCGCGCGCCCCGATCGCGGCACGGAGCGACCGCTCGATGCGTGACGTCACATAGGCGTAGGGAGTGGATTCGCTGCGCTGTCGTCGCGACGTCACCCTCTTTGCGGCCCACCCTGACGACCAATCGGATATGGCTAAAGTCGCGCGTTAGTTTTGTTAACTATTTACCAATCCTCTCGGTTGTTTTTCGTCGTATTTGCTGTCCCGGCATGGACTGGCTGCTAAGAGCTATTATGGTTCTAACCCTCAGTCCCATATCGGGATGACAGTCTGTGTCATCCCGCCTTTGATGTTTACAATGTTACGAGTTGCCTGCCACACCACTCTGAAACATGGCGCAGAGCACGGAGCTTTAATAAATGAGTTTTCTCTTCTTTTAATGACCTGATACCATACAGGATACAGCGGGATATCACTGATGCGCATGAAGAAACAAAAGCGCGGCACAACACATGATTTGCAAATTAAGTTCCATGAAAGCAGCTGATACAATAGCTGTATATTGGGTGTCCTCTCCAGTGGTCTATACTTCAACATGAAACGCTGCAGTATTTATAGCACAAGTTTGTTAATGCGGAGAGCGAATAGAAATGTTTTCTGCAAGAACAAAGCACTTCAGTTTGGTTGTGGGCACTGACTAACGGGTTTTCCCCTGAAAATTTATTTTATTTCCTAGTGAACAGCACCACGAAGGCTCAGAGCAAACACTGAATGAACACCTTACTTTAGCTCTTGGTAATTGCAATTATAGTCCTCAGTTCACAAAACATTTCCCAGGCAGCATTCAAGCTCTCCATTGTGTGGGTGACCTCCAGGTTTCTTTGCTACTAAGCGGGTGAAGCGTAATTAACAGGGTGTTAACTTTAATGAGGGGGACGTTATAATTCAACATAATTTTTAATCTCACCATGATATTCGCAGCAATTACATGTTTACGAAGGCACAGCATAAACTTGCAGTACCACGATTACATGTCAATGTCTTAGCAAAGATGTACAAATATTCTGCCCCTCTTTAACAGACATGGACAGCTGAGCATTTAAATAATGTCGTGAGCACTGTTCAGGGGACGCCTCACAACACAGTGACAAATGATGAATATTTCATTCAAATTCAAAAGCCGATTTTCACAATCCACACCCTTCGCCATGTATAGGGAGACGTTAGACACAATTCTTACACTTATTACACCTACAATTTGATCACATTGTTCTCACGAAAGCATTTTTCAGGCGTCTCATTAGTCTCCGGGCAAAATAATATTTCATCTGCCAAGTGACGGTGTTGAATCTGAGTGCAAGGAGTTTCTGAACAACCTGATATTATCAGTTCTAAAGTTGATATCACAATGATCAATAGCCAGACATGGTTGAATATTGGTAACAATTACTTCTAGAAGATACCCTACACCGCAACTCTTCCCTCATTTATGATCACTTAATTCACAGAGGGAAAACAATAATCTTTATGAAAAATTGCAAAGAGAGAAGGAAGTCTGCTTCAATAGTTCTCACAACGCATGTTAATGGATCATTCCTGTGCACTTGTCTAAAGCTCTTGAGAACACAGTGAACAAACATTTCTTGTATGGACTAACCTTAAACAAAAATTGCAAGTAATGAATGAGTTAACTAGAACAAAAAACACAAGGTTAATACAGTGTAACGTAGTACTGTTCTATAGGTGGACAAGTTTGCCTATCTCAAGTGTGTCAGAAAGTTGGAAATTTCGACCGAAAGCATCGACATGAGCGTGTGTTTGTATGACCAAATTACGTACCTTAAATGAGCGAAAACATGGCTTGACTGTATAGGCGTGCAGACGTTCAGCCCAGTCTGGCTATGACAAAAAAGGTACTTGGCGTCACGGAACTTAGTGAAGGAATTAGTGTAGGACTTCAACGACTGTGTCGGGTGCCGGCATTTATTTATAAATTGGAATCGAATATAGTTTGAGTTTAAGTTTTGGAGTCACTTATTTTTGCTTTGGCCTAAAAATTAACAATTTGCCTTATTCAGTCACTGCTCGACTTTGAATCTGCGCGTATGCAGTCACAAAAGTACTAAACTAATCAGGTCTGCAGGAAGAAGACTGGTTTTTATGTGATGGCGCAGCAAGCAGCCGTGAACTTGTTTTCATTCAAGGGGCATTGCCCTATGGCGACGTTCATGGCTTGTTAACCGATATCGCCACAACTTGCTTAGTCTCGCGTCTTGATCGCGAGTCACAAAGGGTCAGTCGATCTTTACAAATTAGCCAGTAAGAACGAATACTATCCCATCTTGTCAGCGTCGCTCATGGGGAGTTTTCGAGTCAGCAGGACGACGCCAACGTTGACAACGTAAACACGCCAGCGCATCTGCGCTGCTAACAATGCGGAACTAAACTAACACAGTTATATCGCAAAATCAGCACCCCAGTCACGTTATTTTTTAAAAAAAGAAAATGAAAATGAACTCTCAAGCACTGTCGCAACACGTGATGCGGCTTTTTTCGACTGTCACGCATGCACGGCATAAGTTATGTGTTGGACCATTTCAAAAATCAGTGCTACATACTTGTCATCTCTCGACCGGTTGTTCTGCCTTTACGGCAAGCGCTGTCCTCCAAACTTCTTTGTGATGAATCTTGAGAGACTGCGACATTGAAAAATTCCAGCAATGCTAACAAGCTGCCTCGAACGACTGCACCAGTGCCGGCCGAATGAAGCATATGCAGATAGGCGTGGACAATCAAGGGCTTGAGGGACTTCCGTAAGAGTGTGTCGACAGCACTACCGGATGCCGGCGAGGCCAATTCATTTGGAGCAGCAATAGCGAATAGAAGGGGTTGCAAGAAAACAGCGGTATTAAGATATACAGCTGGGCCACTGCCCTTACTAGGGAGGGGGGCACTGTTCAGTAATAGATATAATTAGATACGATGAATTATTCCGAAAATTCAGCGACAGCAAAAAACATTTCAGACGCTTCTATCTTTTTAAAATGAAGAACCTCCCAATGTGCTGAATACTGCTTTCCAACCGCTACTATTTTGCCTGCTTTTGCTCTTGAACACACGTTACCACAACTCACGCTTTTCCTGTACTTTTTACCCAATTGGTTTTATTTTTCCAATGGCGAAAGTGTATGTAGTTTTGTAGGCTTTATTGAATGCCGGTGAAGTAGAGTCTGCGTCTATACTACAATTTAAATGAGCCTGTACGCCATAAGCACTACTTGACGCGTGGCAGGTTTGTACTTGTTGACATCATTACTTTGTGGTGCATTTGCTTTTAAACTATTTATTTTAATCGTTTCTCGTGCTACTTTCGGCAACCTGAACTCGGGTGCTTCAGAGCCTCTTTCTCTTGGTGGTTTATATATCATTTTTGAGGTGCTATAGGGAACACCAGAGCCATAAAAACCTGCTTCATGATGCTGTCAAACACGTTACACATCCCTTCCTCCCAACAAAAACAGAAAAGCTGCAAAGAAACTGCTTGTAGTTACCTACAACCATCTATGATTAAGACGTTTCTATTCTATCACGCGATGCGGCGATGTACGTACGTCTATTAAATTTGAGTGCAAAATGTGACAAAAGAATTTGCGCCACGAACAGTTCGACATAACTTTTTTTCATTTACTGAATGGAGGTTGGTGCACATGCTTAAGTGGTGGATGTTCGTTTTACCCTATATTACAGCTTCATTGTAAAGTTGTACGTGATTATAAAACTCCCCATGTAGACACATGAATGAAAATTCACTCATTAGATTCCAGAGCTCTGATACAAAGGAATATGAGCTTGCCGAAGAAGCTGGAGTTTTTTTCTTGATTTTTCAAAAAACCTAGTGCCTTATTGCATGGCCCATGCGGAGTTCCTTACGAGGACATTTCTCTCCAGGAATAATAGTTCCGTAAACTACCTGCAGAACGTAGCTTTATGTTCCTCGTACAAAATGAAACTAAACACATGACCACATGATATGTACACTCTCGACTGAATAGATTGTTCAACAAAGATAAAGCCATCTGTAGTTTTGCCGACGTTGCAAACAAATGAAAATGTGGATTGCCCATCCACTGTCAATAATGACAGGAACCACCAACGCAGAATATGTTAGCGGAAAATTTTCGCACCTTCTGATGACATCGTGCTATGAATGTCGAGGACGGATGCCGGTAGCCGCATTTCATTAAGCAATGTAAAGGTAATGAATGGCTTACACCAATATAATTCGTTCAATTTGGATTCTTTTTCTCCAAGTCACTGCTTACAACTGTAATATGTACGAGCTATGTCTGCTTGTGCGATCGACTGCATTTAGTTTGGTACGTCATGTAATGTGCATCAAGATGCTCTTTTGCGTGTTTCCTGGCTTTACATTTTTTCCAGAATATGATTTGGACAGCAGCGCTGTTATATTCGGGGCTCACCACTTATCGTAAACTATCGTCATCATGAAAATTATCATCATGATGAATTTGCAAAAGCTCAGTGACCACTGAAGCACCTTCCACATATGGTTAAGAAGAGAAGCTGAAGCGCATGGCATTAATATGGTGTTCTCCGCCCTTTTCTCTTGCATGTTTGGTTTACCACTTCAGTGTTCAATAGAATTTGCCTAGTTTCTGTGCTTCATACGCACTACAGGAGTTCTACAGCTGATTTGCTTGGTCGAGGAGCAATAAAGACAGAAGGCAAGAGAATGACTACAAAGACAGGAAATAAAGTACACAAGAGAAAGAAGGGGCAGAGACAAATAATAGGAATCAAGTCAGAGAAATAAACATTAGGGCGAAGAGATGAGAACACACGTAGCTTCTTAAAGCACAAAAGGCACGTATCACTTTTTTTTTCACGCTGGCTGCGCCTGTATATTCAGTGTTGCGTCGCATGAAAATCTTGGTTGAAATCATTGCGGTTGGTCTCTGTTTTTAGTCAGTGCTACGTGTCTTAGGCGTTTGCTGAAAGTATGAATCCCTACCAACTAGCCAAATCTCAGTGGTTGTTGAAAAAGGCACAGACTGAAAAAAAGAGGGAGGGGGTGCAAAAACAGGCCAAGCATGGCCATGCATAGTATAGTGTAGCAAGGGCGGTGAAAGAGGGAGGTGAAAGGGTAAAAGCCTAGCCAAGATCATCTAGGCACCCACCAGTTCGGTTTTGACGAAGCGTTGCGTAGCCTATATGACGCTTCTCTTATTCTCATCGTTTGATATTATTTATCATTTTCGCGTTTACAATGGTTTTGGTAATAAATGTACTTTCTTAATATTTAGTGATAGATTTACAGCCAACAAGATCGACACCTAGCGGTGAAAGTAGTTTTTACACGAAAACGTTTCGTGCTGGTGTCGACCAAGACTTCATTGACATCAATGTTGTCATGGATGAGACGCCCGTAACATGCACACAAATAAATAAAAGCAGCCGGAACCAACACTTTCAGTCACTTCATAACCTTGGAGTCGAACGCACTACCTCATGTTTCTCGGTGATATGAGTGGGGCACTTTTATGCATGAGCCTTTACATGAGCCTTTATGCATGAGCCTTTACCGACTCTTATGCATGAGCCTTTGCAAACACGCCTGATATCTTTCACAGATGCTTCCATTCCCAGCTGCCTTCTTGGGTGGTGTGGCGAGGGGTGTTGTCTTGGAGAGGTAAGGCAAAGTACTGTTTTATGATAATAATAGATCCGATAGGAATATAGGCTCAGCGCTGGCTCCCCGATTTTCGCTTCCTTTCGTTGTAATACAGTTTAATCGAGTGCTTTGTCGTAGTGAGGAACAGGTATACCATGGAGTGCGGAACGCCCTTACGCGTTCATGGCTCAAGCTACGACTTCAGTCTCCTACTTTATTGAAGTGTTTTGTGGTAGAGGACGGATGACGAGGTGTGTAGGTTAGTCAATTGCTGGAGATCGCACATGCCGCCATTTCTCTCCTGAATTGACACTTTCCATGAGCGCAAATTGAGTACTATAGTTATTGACGAGTTAAGAAAAAAAGCTGGAATATGCCGCTGCACATTTGTATTATGCGCGTCCAACAACAACTTCTTTTTACTACGAAGTAATAGTCACCATGAACCATTGACAATTGAACACGGCACCGTTTCCGACGGGAACCGATGTGCCACTGTACCGGATTGGGCAGGCGTTCATTCGGGTTTCCTCTGGCGTTTTCTTCGTGAAAAAGCTTGCTAGTTCATTCATTTGCACTCAGCGTATGCCTCGTCGGTCGTCATGCAAAGCTGATATTTATGTTTTTGCTGCGTTTTAAGTTCCTCACTTTCTTCGCCTTGAGTCATAGTTTCCATAGTTACTGCACACAGAAAACAAATCTGCTAGCAAATGTTTCGTAAAAAAATGAAAACGGTCTTATCGAATGCGAGTGATGCCCTCGTTTCATTTTGCGAAACACAGAGGAACTATCTCGTTATTTTCAACTTCACGCTAAATATGCAATTGTTAGATTTACTATACCACCAAAGATACTTCACAGAAATGTCGATTGCGAGCGCTGTACAGTGCTTCTACGTATACTCTGAGACGAGTGCGGTGGGGTTGCAATTTAAACAAAAGATATATTGCTAAACTGACGCTGAACTACATACTTTGACAAGTTTTTTTTTTTAACAAGCTTTGAATTCTTTATTTCAATATTGATGAGTAAAGTGCAAGATAATGGTTGTACACGCAAGAATTAATGTCATTGCTTGGGAAATGCTTCATTTGTAGCGCGGAGGCATGAAAAATATGGGAAATGAGGCCTCGTGGGTGGAGCTTATATTTATTCTTAGATTGTCGGCGACTATATTGATTATGCACTTTTCCATGTCATCTTCTCGCGGGATTCACTACGCTCTGTGGCCGGCTTTATTTTATATCTTCAACTACTATAAATGTTGAACCATTATTATTCACGTGAGTCGTGGAAGGGAGATGTGCCACTAGGAATTGTAGGTGTGGTCACATCGCATGGTGCTATACTACTGAAACACCAAGATAAATTTTGCCAGCTTTCATTCACCAACCCAGAATGAACACTGAATCGCTTTTGTTTAGGCACATTCTCCTTTTTTCTTACATCGACGTCTTAGAAAAAAGGATCAGCTATGTTTGTTTGTTTTTCATATTTTCAAGCACTGTCGCTGCATTCGTGGAACAGCAAACCTTACTTCACATAACGATATGTCATTTACGCTACACAGCTCTGATCGCTGCTGGCAGCATAAAGCGCACACGTAGACGGATCCATATATGTGCCCTGTACAATCATGGTGGCTTTAAAAAATCGTAGTAAGTGCCTCAAGTGTTAATATTGAGATTTCGCTTGTTTTTCTCTCGTGTTCTCCTAAACGCGGACATCACACACTGCACCGTCGTTATCCAGGCGGCTGGACTTATTGCCTCAACCTTTCGATCCCTCGGGTAGTGCGATCGAGTGCGAAGTGGTCGAGAAGGCGCCCGCATTATTCGCGATGTCTGCGGTCCGATTGGGTCGTAACAAAGATGCGAGGCATGCCGAACGAGTTGTCACTGGCTGCCAGCAATCGCGCAGCACCGGTTGTTGTGCCGCGCCGACGACGCCTCCGAGGCACTACTGCTGAACATAACCGTCGCCGTGGCCGCCCACTCCCCCGCTAGGCTTAGATTAATCGCTTTACGGCGCCTGACGCGCCGAGTCATTACATATCGTACTTAAGGGCGACAGCGATTGCGAAAATACAGAGAGCTATCTTTCATGTCGTGCGGATTGAAAGCGAGCGAAATGGTGAGTGTCGCGTCTATAGAGCAAGCGCTCACGTCAACAAGTGCTACCTCAGACACATCTTTGCAGTTGAAGTGGGGTACAGCGTGCTACTCTAGAACAAGGCAGTCGGGAATTTAGAAAGCTGAATTTGCAGATTTATTTCTACTCACTTAGGTGACTGCTTGAAGAACTCTTTATATGTGCTTATTTCTCGATCTATCGATGCCGCAAGAATTGACCGAAAGAAGGAAGCCATTTTATGCGTACATGTTTCAAGTTGAACGCTTGCATTTGACTCCAATGGAATGGCAAAAATGTCTCGGTTTAATTGCAGGAAGTATACTTTTCAGCAGCGCGAAATTCTTGTGCCCGGAAAAAAAGTTAATGATGTTGGTGGTGCCATTCATACCATCGGCGGCCGCGATACCTTATTGAAAGCTCTCCATAGCCACGCTATCTAGGATGCGTGCATTTAGGGTCCCCTATGAGTCTCGTAGCATAAAAAGAATACGCATTTTTCCCACGAAGGCATTTTTTGTGCGGGTGAAAAATTTCTCTAGGTCTTTCTGCTGACTGTGGCTCTTGCAATTCACTAGTTACTACATTATTCTTGGGTGCGCCTTTTTGTTTAGTTTTAAGTTCACAGCAATTCTCTTATGATTTGCTCACTGTTTTCCCTGCTGGTATTTTAATTCACTTCTTTGCACTGCGCATCTCACGATCAACTTTGGCATACACAAGTTTTTCTGTATGTTTTCTGCCCTCTATGAAGAAAAAAACTGAGTTCTTGATTGCTTAGTATTTGAGATAATAATCTTGCAACAGAGTTTTAAGACACGTCTTTTTATTCCAATTTGCGGAACAACATTTGTGAATTTGTTGTTGTGGCAGGTGCTCACGTTATTTGTGAATTATCTCAACTTATGAAAGGGGCTGTGGTGGTATTCACTCGTGCCGGCTGTATCAAATTTAACGCGTTTACTGGTGGATAGTTTGTAATGCAATGTGGATATACCTTTAGAGTCAATTTTCCACAGCAAAAGATTAGACACGCATCAGCAGTTGCAGGTACCAGTTTATTGTATACATAAAGATTGTGGCTTCATGCAAATGAAATAATGTTCCTGCACAAAATACATCGCTCCAGATTACCGGAATGCCACTCTGACTCCGCAGATGATAGTATCGGTCATATTTTTTTTTTTTTGCAGTACGTAAAGTATGCAATTGAAAGACAAAAAAATAAGGAAGGTACTAGCAAGTTCGGAAATACGGCTTCTCACATTAAGCGAAATCACTCAGACCTTTGCCAAAGATGCATCTCCAGAAAAAGGCGAACATCTTCTCGAAAGACTTCTTAGCGAACACCGCACTGGATAAGAGCTTGTGTTACAAAGCTAGGTGTTGTGATCTATGGAATAGTGTTGTAGCACAGATACCCTTAGCAGAAGTACAAAGGCGTGCTTGTGAACATTTTATGGCAGTGTGAAATGCTGCAAGAAAACTGTACGTTGTCATGGTATTTTAATGCGTTTCAGAGTGATAACATGCTTTTTCTCTTTCTCCTTTGCTGATTGTTGATTTTGGGTACTATGAGTTTTTTGCTGTTTTTTCTGTTGCCAAACAACCTAATGGTATAGAGTAGCTGAGACAATCTGCACCTCAACCTATTCACAGCAAAACAGTCAAAACGAAACAGAAAGAAAATGTTGTTACGGCTGCTATGCATTTAAATATTTTGAGGCTACGTGTCTGGTATAGTCAATCTCAGTTAACATACAGCAGAATAGAACAGATGAAAACGAATGATATGACTAAAGTTTACTGAACATGAGAGTAGTGCAAGAGGTCATACAGGAGAACTGCCCAACATACCAGAACGAAGCTCAAGAAACCTGTGATCTTTCTTTATTCTGCTAAATTTTGTTTCGCATGTGCATAGCTCTGCCAAAATGTAACTCGTTTAAACCACCCTCGTATAACGTAGTGCAGTCTGTTGTGCTTTGTCTTGATCAGTCCTCTGGCCTTGTCCTGCAGCAAGCCCACACCAACGGAAAAAAAGTGTCTTCCATTTGTTGGGTTATTCGTTTCATACGCAAGCGAGCCATGGAATGTCACGTTGACTGTGAACTGACACACCTAAAAGAAAACACGTGTTTTCTAAACTTATAAACAAAGAAGAACATGTCAATACAGTAAAAGAGGGTATATTAGCATAAGGTTTTCGGAAACAGACTGCTTTTATAAACAAGGTCGCGAAGCCACACGTAAGTAGGTATAAGAAAGCGAAAAATAGGCGAATCATACACGAAGCAAACAGATTTATTATAAAAATGAACCACGCAAGCTTGTTGGCAAGCCTACAACAATTATTTAAAAAAATTGATGTTCTTGCTTTGCTGGCTTAGTTGCTGCTCAGCATCATGACATAGTATCAGTGTCAGCATTTTTGCATTAAGGAAAAAAAAATCTGTATATGTATAAGCGGAATGTGGTAAACTTTTTTCTACGCGTAGTCAATGCCTCCCAGTTGACATAGCACTCCAGTAGCACACTCTGCTCGTTTGAATGTACTCATCGTAATCCTCATCATTCTCAGCCTGTGTCAGTGCGCTGCAGGATGAAGTCCTCCTAATGATCTCCAGTTTGCCTTATCCTGTGAGAGCTGATTCTATTTCATTCCTGCGACCTTTCTCGATTCTTCACTCTTACACCCTGCTGTCACTGACTGCGTTTTTCATACCTTGGCAACCAGTAAGCTGCTAAAACAGCTCCCATCTGCATGTGACTGTATGAGCGCGTTTTTCCGTCCTTTAATATTGCTCTCGTGAACAACTCAGCAAACCGACATAGACCCGCGATCAGAAGTCGAAATTGGGAAGTTTTAAAAAAGTTTTGAATGAGATAGCCATTTGCTAAGCAGGCTAAAGCATAATGCGGGAGGGTGTTGCACGCTATTCAAATGCTTGAAAAGTGCATTCAACAAGCATTACCATATAATGTTTTCACGAACAACTTCTGCCTGCTAAGGCCCACATAGGGTTTGTTATTCGTAGCTCAGAATACTGTACAACTGACATGAAATACACAAATATTGCCTTCTCAATGGCTTCCACGGGGATGCGAATGCAACTAATGCATGCATTGAGCTATGTTTAGCATTGGGATACTTTGCTCTTGTTACTTTACTCAGTAAACTAATAATAATACACAACAAATTACATCTTGTTTGAATATATGCTGTGGAGAAATTATTTAAAATACTAGGCGGAACTCATACCAACCTTGCCACACAAACTTATGGAAGTACGTTGAAACTTATAAAGGATACGCTGACCATTACTTGTCATCCTTTGAAAACAATTGCCATTATAAACAGGGAGTGCACGCACTTATTCGATTGTATATGGACTTCTCATTCAGTAAAATGGACCATCATGTTTTGCAGGTAGGCAGCTTAGGAGAACATTGTCAACCACAAAATTAATAAGTCCTTCCTAATAGCGCCTACAATGTGGGCCACCTTGACTCGTTCAAAGTTCGAGATGTCTGATTGCAAAATTATATTTATTATCTGTGACACATGCATCAGAATCCTTCAACCAATCTCAGAGTGGCCTGCCATGTAACAAAAACCTAATTAGCGCTCTTCAGTGTGTCTTACCTCAGCGAACCTTTTGAGGCCTTTCATCATGGGCTTTCTATGTGTCTTCGGTGTCCTTCTCACAATCGTATTTTTGTTATTAAAATTCAATTTGATTCGTCTTTCTTCAAATGTTCCGTTGTCATAGTGGGGCTCCGTAACATTTACGTAAATGCCAACAGGACTGCAAATTTTCTGAGGAATATACCAGAGACACATAACAAGCTTCACGTCGAGATCCGAGTAATCTAACAATTCCTTGTCGCAGGTGAAGCGCCCCGCATGAGCAGATATTGGTTCTCTGTAAGAGAAAGTGAATATATGGATTGTTCCCAAGAAAAAAAAATGTTATGCTGTGACGAACCAGACCAGGCCCATAGCCAGAGGTAGGTGGGTGGCGATCAAACTGCGACTGGCCTTTAAAGCTAAAAATTCAGATAGAGTAGAGTATTTTACTAAGAAAATATTAAAAAATGTGTTTTTCAAGGCCTTCAACAGAAAGATATTCTGGCTGTGGGCCTGATCTGGCCTCAAAACTACTTTAACAAAGCCATTTATTTTTACCTTTCGAACTCTTACAAGGCGTGCATATCTGCTTTTGTTTTCAATTATGATTAGTATTACAGCTGAAACTCAAGTTCACATAACATGTTTCCTTTTTTTTTACAGATTTTCCGGCTTACCGAAATACTTCACGTCCTCTGCTCAACTTTTCATTAGGCTAATGTTTCCACAAACTTGAAATAACGGGACAAACTTCACTGGAGAACCCAGTTTAACGAAGCGCACCGAAAAAAGGAATAGGTGCATAGAGAGAGGGAAAGAGCTTTTGTCCAAATTCACGGCTTCTAGAATGCCTGGAGTTTGCGGCGAGTGTAGGTGGCAAAGACATTTTTGTTTGATTTTTGTGAAACTACAAATTGAAAGTGCACGAAAACACAGATTGCGCATTTCTTTCGTGGCTTTTGCGTCAGTTCCACCAGATAGCGAAAACACACAGGTGAGGTGCAGGTGCCAGAGGCGCACACTAACTCCCAGCAGCACAATTTTTGACAATAAATGGCAAAAACATTGACGTGGTAGCTTTTGTTTCTGCTACAATCCTAAATATTTAAGGACCAAAAAACTCCGTTCCGGAATTCACAAAGTTCTAATATTAGCGAAAAAATGCGCGGGTTCCAGTTACTTCGTTAAATCTATGTTCTACTGTAACATATAGGAGTGTTAGCGGGTATACCTATATATTTATTATTCTTAGGAGCTAAATTTCTTCTACGAGCTTACCTCATGACTGCTTATTGGTAACACACAAAGCGCAGAAGCACATATCTTTGCGTTTTCATGGATGTCGAGCCCTTGCATGGTAACGAAGTAACAATGCCATAGTATTGATTTTGCGTTTGTTTGACTGTTAGTATACCCTCAAAGCGATTGCCACTATACATAAATTGATAGCAATTTCTAGTTGAAATGCAAACTCTCTTTATCGATTTCACGTTTTTTTGCAAACAACGTACTGACCAGAATAGGCAAAAGTGTTCGATACTTCGAGGAACCGTAAGTAAAACAAGGCACTCATAGTGTTCCCTACCACAATTCGGCTACTCTCGCTTGATTTTCATAAATGTTTTGATCGTTGTGTCTTCTTCTGCTGGGCACAATCTTCTACCTATATGCATAACCAATTTTTAATAAGGATATAAAAGAATCGTCGGCCATGTAAGACCGAAAGCCCAAGAAATGGTGAGACATAAAGGGTGAATTGTACGCAGCTCCCTGTCGCGAAAGTTCAGCTGTCCTGCTTGTTGGCATGGCTAACTTGGGCACCACTGGACATCCTACAGTGCCTAAACATTCACCGCTACATGACTTAGTGCATATATACCGGCCATCAGACTGTTCCAAGTTTATGAAAACCTTTATCTCGTACCCAGGTCTAATTTTGCCGAAGGTCACAAGTTCCATTCCGGTCGCGAAGGTCACGTTTTGATGGAAGCAAAATGCTAGAGGCTCTTGTACTGTGCGATGTCAGTGCAAGTTAAAAACATCACATGGTCGACTTTTACTTCGCCCTCCACAACAAGTCTCTCATAATGAAGTCGTAGTTTTAGAACGTAGAACACAATATAATATTGATTTGCAATTTTCAATGCCTAAAAATTGAAGAAATGATATTGAGAAACAACCGTAGGCGTATGTTCCTTATATTTTTACATGCCACATGTAGCGATATTAAAAACTACGAATTTCGGTCATAAATACGCAAAACTGATTCAGAAGTCCACTATTGTTTTGAACAGTCTCAAAAAATTTCACTCGGAGGTTAGTAATCTTTTCTATGCCAGTTTGTGCTACAAGCGTTTTCATCACTGCCAATCTATTTCACCAATTATTTTTATGCACATTTATCGGCTTTTATTGCTGAGTCACAGAATTTAAACATTAACGATACAATTACTGTAAAACTCCACGCTTTCAGGGTGAAAAAAGGGGCGTGGTCATAAAAATGTGCTCGCCAGTGCCACTAGACAGTTCCTATTTTTGTGAGGCAACTAACCTAGTCCAACTGAAGTGACAGTTAACAAGAACTTCTTTTGAACAGAGCATCTTCAGTTGTTAAAATTTTAAAAAATCAAGGCACAAAGGTTGAAAAGCGGGCTTGTTGGTACCAATTAATACTGATGTATTGGCAGCGCCAACTAACAGGATGCAAAAAGGAGGAAAAGAGCAAGCGCAGAAAAACTGCACCTTTTTGTCTCCTCTTTTGGCGTCCGGTTAGTTTGCTCTGCCAATACTTCAGTTATAAAATTAGGTAAATTTCGCCATCTTGGTGCCAAGCCTAAACGATGCACGGAGCTCGGCAGCCTTTCTTGTTTTTCTTCGGGTTTCTTTTCTTTTTTCCACTCTATCTGACTTGTTCTTCTTTACCCGTTTTCTTACTTTTTTCTTTCCATATCTGAATATTTCTTGCTCTGCCTTTATCTAATTAGGCCTTTATTGTTTTTTTTCTAATTGCTTTTTAATATTTTTTTCATGTCTACCAGTTCCTCTTTGTGTATTTCCCCCTCTTTATTGCTCTATCTATTCTTTTTAGTATTTCTCTCTTATTATATGCTGGCTTTTTCTGTTTCAGGCTTGCTTCTTCTTTTCTCTTCTATTGATATAGGTTGTTATGCAGGTGTTATGACAAACGCGCTAACTGTTTTTTTTATGACGATCGTGATCATCATCAAGGCACCTGAAGAACACGAAGAAGCAGACTTGTCGGTGTCTAGAGCACACGCTCAATGTCCTACTCATGGAGCGTCACGCCAAGCGACGACGACAGCATACGACAGCATACGACAGCCGGACACCCTTGATGTGTTTCTCCCTAAAAGAAGGTAGTGCTTAAAGATAGATTTGCTTTTACGCAATAAATTTTCATGCAAACTCATTCTTGACTCTCGGAAAGAGCTCCTTGCCAGAATGTTGAATGGTATGGATTAGAACTGTTTCGTGTTCTTGCATATCTAGTGGTTGCAGCTGAATATCAAGAGATGAAGGAGAAAAACATGAAAACATTGCTGACACTGTAATCATGGTTCTTTCGCCCTACTGTATAAATTTCGCTGCACGCACTATACATGAAAATTTAGGAATAATTTCCCGTTGACTTTCCATTTCATTTAAATGTACTCATGGCATGATTCCTATGGCGGCATTCATGAAGAACAAAGACTTACTTAAGATTCACAAACTGCACTCTGAGAACTCGAATGATCTAGGTTTCAGTACCATAAGTTGCATTTTAGCGGAGAAAATGAAGGTTGAAGTTTCATGCTGAAATTTTACTCAAAAAATTTGCTCGTGACATGAGAAATTTCAAAAAGTATTTTGGGTATTTTTGTGGTATTCGCTCGACGAAATTTTCTCAAAATTTGTACACTAACTCTATTGCAACCACAGATTACAATGTACTTCATTTTTATCTTTTGGAAGATACGTAGGACCAAGTAGACGCCTTCGAAGTTTCTTACGTAATGGTGCGGGAATAGAAGGCGGTATCTCCAACAGCATTTTTTAAGCATTTTCTCGCTTAGTAAGTGTCGGGTCACGTTAAAAGGGGGGTTTCGGAAGCGTTAAGTCGTACTTTACTAAAAAAATTGTTTTGCTCTTTAGTTTCTTTTTAAATCATTTTCACCATGACCTCAGAAGTTGTATTTCTACTGCTAAATATCTAAGGTTGCCTGCATGGGGCCGTTAGAAATTTCATATGGTGTACTCAAAAGAACACGTATATTTGTAAGACTTGTCAATTGTGTCTTCCGAGATATGTCCGCTAGAGAGAGGGGGGGGGATTTGTTGTTAGAAAAGCAAGGAGGATGGTCTGAGTGATATTATGCTCTAGCCTGCTATTCTACTCCGGGGGAATGGAAAGGGGGGGGGAAAGTAATAAATGACGAAGGGGGTGACTAGTTTGCACCACACTCTACTTGAATGGGTTGGTAACAAAATGAGCATTTAAATATCGAAAACACACTTCTAGCGACGAGGTCCTGTTCGTGGTTGTATAGCCCAAAAGATATGCATTTAGAGTAGACCAAAAAAGCAATATGAGAACATTTACCTCCTGTCTCGCAAACTCACCGCTACATCGCACTGACTGAACGATCGCCTTCAGTCAAATTCAACCGATCAGCTTTGGATGATCCGTTATAAGAAACCAGATTCAACAACACTAGCAGCAGCTCGATGGTGATTAGTCATGAACAAAGTGCGGAGAAACAAGGTTTTGCAGAGACAGAATATTGGGCGAGTTATTACGGCTTATTTAGGAATTTTTTGCACCACTCGTATGGTTTATAAATACACAGGCGAGAAGGATTTTTACCCTGCATATCGTTTTTATTGGGCGAGTTTGCGTGTGACATACTTACCACGCTCTCCTTCAAACTTCATTGGCTGTACCTTTAAGAGAAAAGCTGTCACGCATGTCGTTTCTTGTCCGTTGTACAAAAAAAAGAAACTTGGTTGCAGGAATGTGGACGCCTTACTACCGAGTAAAAACGAAGCCCCACTTTTTCGCAAGGAGAAACTCCGTTGATCGTGTAAAACATATCACTATCATGTGTGCAGTAACCCGATCATCTTTCGCTTTCTTCATCCTCTTTTTTCCCTTGTGCTGCGCTATGGGAACGAGTGCGCCAGTTTTTCCGGCGTTAGATGCAATAACTAGGATGGGAAAGATAACGAGTAGCAAAGAGACAAATAGACAAAGACGCAGAAAAACACAGAAAGAAAAAGAAAGCGATATGTAGGCAGGAATGAAGGAAGTGAAGACACACAAATATATAAAGCCATTGAAAGAAATGGAGATAGGAAGAAATGGAAGTAAATACACAGATAAAAGAGATATAAAAACAAAAAGCAAGACAGAAAGAGTAAAATATATGGAAACGAAGAACGAAAGAGAGGTAAACAGGGGTGAGATAAAAGCTAAGAAAACATGATTTATTTTTCTACGTCTCAGGATTCGGTTTAAAACAAATATAACAAGCCTTCTTAAAGAAGAAGTTCAGTGGCCACTGTTTGTCGCAACGTTTAGGCATCGTTTTTCGTAAATGCGTCCACGTTGACGTTCAACAATACATCGCCATCCCGACGACTGACGATGATGAATAAAGAATGATTATGGAATAAACATACCCTTGTGATCGTGCATGTGGTAGCTGTATCAGGTAATGATGAGAGCGGTACCGAAGCAAGCAATGTGACAGCTAGAAGAGCGCAACTGATTGTACGCCAAACTTGGGCTAAGGTCGCCTACTCGCTGCATGTATACAGTTATTGAATGCCACTGCCCGATTAGAGAGAAACACGCTATGTCTTTTCTAATGGCGAGCCACGATGTTCCGCATTACGAGCGTGAGCGGGCAACGCGAAGTTGCATCCAGGTGAAGAAAGCGCGTTACTCTACGCGTTGCAGACATTGATTGCAGAACAGTATGGATAAATGCTATGAGCCACGCCAACGCTTTGGGTAAGGTCGCTACCAGGCAATGTGTGTTAAGGCGTTGACAAAATTACACTTCTATTGGAAGGGCCACGTAGAAACGACGACATTTAGAAAATAATCACTGATTCCTCGGTCATGACACATTATTACACTTTACGAAGAGAACTGTGAGAGGGAAGTGGTAGATATAAAACGCATGTTTTATAGCCTACAAAGTATGTGACCAAGACACACTGTATAGCGAGCATCGCAACAGTTGTCGCCGACTGAGAGGTTGTAAGTTCGACTCTTGTGGGCAAAATTTTTTTTGCCTTCTTAACGTTAATTTCAGACGTCATTTTCCTGAAGAAATTCTGTCACCGAAATATTGGTAAATCACCGCACAAAACAGTGGTAAACGAAAGATTAAGTTGGGTATACAAGTATAGAAACAGGAGAAAAAATGTAAAGAGAGAAGGAAATGGGCACAGCAAGAAACAATAATAAAGAAACGGTGGCAAAAAGGACCGAATATTAGACCGAAAGGCAACAAGAACAAGAAAAGTGATAGAAACGGAAGAAGCCGTCTACCTCTGTTCTTTTTTTTTCAAGATTGGCGCCACTAGTGCGAGGCTGCCTTATTTTCTGCATTCACCCCAGTAGACCGACAGTCATAAATGAAGAAAGCACTACGACTGCAAAAAAGCACAAAGGTTCTCACTTCTCTATTGTATTTTGCTTCTCAGATGTAATTCGTGTTCCTGAGCCTGTGAACCAGATGTGTGCACTAAAGCGAAATTAGTAGTCTCAACTACGTAGGCTCCTTTGGCTTAGCGCATGACGCAAGGCGAGATAAAGCTGGATAATCTAAGTGAACCGAATTTGCAAGACTTGCAATGTGACTTCAATTACCTTTTACACGGGAGGATTTGTCCATCCCGTTGCAAGCCAGCAATGAGTGCCCTTCTCAAACAGTTTGCTAGAGCGACATGCCTTAATAATCCACCTCTCATAAACTCCAGTGACCAACATGTGAACAATTTTATTATTCACTTATCGACCGAAGGTTAGGGACTACATTTCGCTGTCGTTTCTCATTTTGTTTCATTCATACATCCCGCCTTCTAGCTACTCATCCTCACCATAAAATAACACTCTGTCACTTGACGAATCTCTGAAAGTTACCGATAAGCAGCCTGCGCCGGAAACTCATATGTCTCCATGTTGTGTTTCTGATGGTTCAGGGGTTTCGTTTCTGTACGTATTTTGAAATATTACCTTTTATTATGCTCATGTTCTTGGCGCTCAGGACTTGTCTTCTCAGGAGAATTAGTATCGGCAAAAAAGAGAAAAACCGTCCTCTCATAGACTAAAATGCACTTTCGGAAAGTGTTATCGTTTGAATAGTTAAAATTTCCAGAGCCTTCCACTGCAGCGTCTGTCATAATTACGTGGTGACTTTGAGAAGTTAAGCCCCACATATCAGTTCATCCAAAACACTAGAGTAACCAATTTAGTACGGAGACAACGAAAAATATGAAAGCTTTTTTTTTCAATCTGCGCTTGTTCACTGTGACAAGCCCTGACCATTCAAATAGGTAGTAGAGTATTTGGTCAACTCACTGTCCGAAGACATTGTGCTTGCCTTTCCAGAAGGCGTAATCCGGAGTCATTCCCCACGAAGAAATATCGTGCCATGTTCTATTCATATACTCAATTAATGTTCGTGCCTTCTCCGTTAGATTTACCACATTATGAGTACCTGCAAGAAAAAGTTCAATTTTATGGTGACACAATGTAAAATTTATTTTGGTAATTTAGTGGCTCAAGGTCTGCTGACTGAACACTCAGGTAGAAATACTTCGATTAGATGTCAAAAGCATGCATTTGTAAACAAGTTCATTCGGTATTCTATTAGAATGCACCACCGAAACTGCCTCGAAGGATCACGCAGAACACACAGGCAACGCTGAATAGCTCAAGTTAAAGTGTTTCACTACATTAGGATTTCATATGAAAAATCTTCTGATGTGTGCACTGCAATTAAGGTGCCGAGTTACCAAATATTTGTCCGAAAAGGAATGCTTGCCCTACCGTAGCAGAGCCCCTTGTTGGTGTTTCAAATAGTGATGATCGTGAGAAATTAAAATGGAGCCATTTGTAACTGGTTGTGAGGTTTGAATTTGTAACGGCATTAATAAAACGCAAATTCACATGCTAAAAAGCTACGTAATTTGCACGCGATGCCAGAAGCTGAATGTTGTATATTGTGATGGCATCATACAATTCACATGTCGTAAAACTAGGCCTGATTATTCGTTTGTACTAAGCAAAATTAAATATCTTACCAACTCAGTGGTCCACATGACCATATACGGGCTCTTCACTGAAAGGCGTTCCAGGCTCTTGGGAAAGCTTTGGGGTAGCGTAGTTCACAGTCACACGCAATACATTAGCTCAACTGTTACCGACTCTATTTTTTGCGTCGAGTGGATTGTTTTCCTCAAGAACCGTGCTTATAGTCTATATATAGCAAACGCTGCCCATACCACAATTTCTACGTGATGGATTATTTAACCGTTAAAATACTTGGTATAGTTGTGTCACACACATGCACAGGTGAGACACCAGCACTATTTGTCTGCTCAAGTTTTCTGCACACATAATACCTTTCTTTCTATGTCTTGTACATATAAGTTACAACTTACTGACAGCAGGAGCTGTCTAAATATAGGTAATCAGTCAGCTTCTAGGCTCTAAGAAAGGAGTCTGCACTGACTTCATTAGTAAATACGGATTTGCCGTGGCCATCACTCTGGCTAAAGGTGCACGTTAAGTCTCTTCCGGGTCCCATGGCTCTCCGAAGAGAATATAATGATATTTTAGGAGGGTTCCCTTACTTAATTAAAAGAGACGTATACATGGCAAGTCGACTCACAAGAATGACTCAAAGGAAGATTGTTTATTTTTTCATCTAGGACTGCATGCCATACGCAACGTAGCACTATTCATAAGTTTTACAAATTTGGTGTTTGTCAGGTGTGACAATGCCCTGAGCTCTCAGTGCAAGCAAGAAATTTTAACTCACTGCAAGAACTTCTGTGTATTTGCGTATTTCTAACGACGAACATTACTGTCGTTATCAGTACATTATCAGAAGTATTTTATACCCCTAGCTTCTGCTTAACTGAGGTTAAGAAATTCTTAATTGTAGGAGAGTGGTATTAAAGGCTTTCTTTCGTCACAAGCGCTCTCAAATTGATGACATATTTTTTACCAATCATCGTTACCTATTCAAGGGTGCGAAATAGTAATAGCATGGTATATTTATACGTAATACAGACGAAACAATTATATTCATAGGTATATGAACAGTTGGTTGAAATTTTTGTAATCACCCGTGAACCGTTCGTTACAGTTCAGTGATTCTGAGGCAGTGTACCAAAACAAATTCTCTATAGAAGATCTCTTAACCACGATGTTGATTAAGGTTTCCAGCCATGTGTTGTCCTTTCTCTCTATAGGCAGGCTTTATTTGAAACATATTTTGCAAACTAGCAGAACCTGGATAAAATGGAATGAATATATATTTCGAGGTTTTCGGCTTACGACTACTACAACACAATCACCTGCCAGAGTAATTAACAAGCGAAATCGCTGTCGTAAAGCAATTTTTGAAATAAAGTATCAGATAGCGAGCCCACACTTTTAAATGCTTGTATCAATGATAAATATTTTAGAGCCTAATCGAGGGGATTGTAATTCGCTTAAAAATAAAAAAATATAACACTGTGCGGATGTGCTGAAATAAAGCGATATAGTGGCGTTTCATTGCTTCATTGGGAACCCCTGTGGTAATTTCTACGTAACATTGCCATTGTTATGCATTGGTAATAATATTAGGCAGACCAACACTTAATAAAGCAAATAAAAATCGTGAGTTCGTGGCACCATGAAAGCACATACCTCAATGAAATATTTTTAACAGGAAAGTGTTTTATGCCGGGGTTCCCCACAGCTCAGCCGACAGATTTTCATGACGGATACGATGTATTGAAAAACATACTAAGAGATTTCAAAAATCAACATATAAAATATCTGCTGCGGGGCATCGAAGCTACGACCTCTCGAACAGTAGCGCGCAGCCCTAACCACTACGCCAAAATGCGCATGTGTGAGGAGCGCTAACGGCAAGCCATTTATATACACCATATACCAATTGGCGGTTCTCCGAGCTCTGCAGCTTCAGCGCGTTTCCGTCATCGGTAAGGAGATGGCGCGATGACCGCACGTTGAGCCCGTTCTAAAGGTTGTCACCTCTCGCGGTTCGAAGAGCATCGCCTCCATGGAGCGGGTTCTCTCCTGCGCGCGTGCTCATCACACTCGTGATTCGGGATTGCATGAAGGTCACTTCGCTCGCTGCCGCGGGCGCACTTACAAAACAAGTGGGTTGCCCACCGACGAAAAATTAGGAATTGTGACAGTTCTTCACGCATGTCCTGTCTACACGTGTGCGTTCGTTTCTCGCGCCTTTCTTCCTGTTTATACAGCGCGCTTTATGTGCCGAGTCGTGACAGTTGTTAGTTCATGCTAGCCATCTGCATGGTCATTTTGTTTGTGCTTCCTACTTGAGGTGTTCTTTGCAAGCTTCGAGCCACTGCTGCTTGCTGTCCTTCACATGACATTGTTTTTTGTTGCTGTCTTTCATTCATTCGACCTAGCACCGAAGCAATGCACAATAAATGCTCAACTACATCTGTAAAGACATGTTTCAGTTTCGTGCTTTAACTATTTCTAGAAACAGGGATCAGCCATATTTTTTTCAGCTTGCACACACTTATATGAAAAAGCGCTACATTCAATGACAATTAGATAAGGAGCAAACTTGATTGTTGCTAGGCACGCACAATACATGGGTCAAATTCCACCTTACACCCATACTTTTCCTTTTTGCATTACGTGGAATTTTAAGACTAAGACCTACGCTCATATTTCGCTTAGAACGAACGCCATCAACAGCCTCAATTTCCGCTCAGGGTAAAATAGTTTGTGTATCAATATCGCACACGCATAGCATGTGTAGGAACGCGGTAAGAATTCGTAGCGCGGCAATTTTTGTTTGCTTTTATTTGCTTTGCGGCGTAAGCTTAAGAAGGCATGTCAGCCGCGGGCTGCCAGCGTTGCTTGAGTGACAAGCGGTTGAAGCGCGACCGACCGGTTTTGCCACGAGCGCAGACACGCGGCGCCAGCATATTGCCCTGCTTTGTCGACGGTCGAGCGTTTCCAGTTACTACTAACTCAAAGAAAAGGGAACCAACCCGGGCAACGAAAGGGTTGAGATTGTAAACGTCGTTGCGACGGCCCCCTAATTGCCTCTCGGAACTGGCAGTCGGCGCATCAACGGGCCTCTTCCGAGACCCCGCGCACCGCGGTGACTCCTCGCATCGGTTCGGCGTATGGCCCGGCCACGTACTGTTTGCGCGCCTGCAAAATCGGCAGCGCGCGTTGCGAAAACTCTGAAGTCACCGACGGCCTTTTTCTGCCGGGCCGGCTTTGGTCCAGTGACTCTCAGAAGCGGGCTCGCGACACGGGAAATGGTGACGGTCGCCCGTTCGACGCCTGGGTTTCCTATTGTTGAATCGGGCATGTCTTCGACTACATCCCCGTTTATCTGGGCAAAGGAACTCGTAAGCAGAAATATGCGCGGTCAGCGAGCGGTTCCTCGTACGGCGCACAGAGGCAAAAGGATTATAGCCCCGTTGTCAAGAAATTGACGTGGTAGAGAAAAATCGCCCTATGGCCGCACTACCGAGTACAGCTAGCTCTGTCTAAATAATTGTGCGCCGCGAAGCTGGCCCTGGCCTCTATGCTTTTTCTAGTTTTGTTTTATTTACGTTTTGGTTGTTGTGTGGTTTGGGGAGAGTGCATAAGTCCCACGTGCACGAAGGCGGGATCCTCGTGGAGTTTTTTTTTTAATGTACCCAATGTACTGTCCAATCAGAGGACAAGCAAGTGATTATGTGCCGAGATGGTGGTAAGGGCGGAGCGCCAGGAAGGGATAAGAAGAGGCCCCGTGGCTCCGCCGGGCGTTCTGAACCGAGCTTGCGGTGTTAGGCACCATCGGCTCCGCCGAACCCCGTAGGGTCGCCCTACAAAAGTCGGTTCATTTCCAAGTTGTTTTTCTTTTCCTTTTTTTTGTAACATTGATGTCCATTGTTTTGTAAAATCTGTAAATACAAGTTTTTCTCAGCCATCTAAAACTTCTTCAGCGTTGCTTCTGCTTCCTCATCAAGCGTCCAGCAGGCCAATAGCCGCTATTGGGATAGCGGTGTACGGTTCTTCTCCCACTTTGCTACACCACCACGGGTGGTGCGCTTCGGGCACCGAGTGGGGAGAAGTGGTTTCTTCTACATCGAGAAGAGAACCTGATTTTACTGGCGCAGTCGACAGGATTGGCTTGCTGTGGACGGAGTTGAAAAAGGAAGAAGCTGGCTGAGAGGAAAGACGAAGTACAGATGAAGACGCCAAGTGGCACCAGACCAACGGACAGACACTGCAGCAAGTAGCTGCGGCAGCTGGAAGCTGCAGATAGCCTGGTGTTCCCGGAAGACATCGAGGGAGTGACTGGGTCAAAGCGGTCCTTGAACGAGTTCTCAACACCCAAAAGGCGCGTCCACGACGAGGTAGAGCATCGACCAGAAGCCTGCAGCAACAAGCCAGAGCGACGCCACGACAACGGGACCGAGCTAACGTGAGTTCCCTTTCTCATTGCTGTATTGTTGTTGCGGGGCAAACAGGCTAGCACTACTTTCAGCAGGATGGAGGGTGGCGATGGGGCGAGTGAGGATGGGAGTGGTGACGTCCCTTGGACGGCACGAGACCAAGCAGATCATGATTTTAAGATGGCTCGCGAACGAAGCCGGCAAATGGAGTTGGAGTTAGAGCTCGCTAAATTACGTCCGGCAAGCCCATCGGGTAGCGTGAGTGATGCTGGCAGAACATTTGAGCGCTGCTCTAACACTGAGTGGCGCAAATACGCCAAATTGTTAGTGGGTGCCTTCTTGAAATTTCCCGCAGACGCGGAGGTCCCAATTTGGTTCGAGGCAGTGGAGCACACTCTGGAGGCATATGAGGTACCTCGAAGTTATTGAGGACAAATAGTCTTTCCACTCGTGGCTGAGCGCATAGAGTATTTGTCAACTCGGCTCACACCCGCCCAACATCGGGACTATGAGACCGTGAAGGAAGTAGTGCTTGATGAACTGAAGCTGTCTCCCTTAGAATACCAAAAGAAATTCACAGGGGCACGTAAACGAAAAACAGAGACGTGGAAAAGTTTTACAACAAGATTGGGCAGCTACTTAAATTTTTATGTGGCGTCAAGAGACGTGTCCACCTTCACGGAGCTTTTGGAACTACTGGTAGTGGACCAATTGAAGACCGTGTTGTCTGAAGAGGCATTAAAATACTTGAGGTTACGTGAGGGGGCAGCGTGGTACAAAAGCACAGAAATTGCAAGGCTCTTGCACACCTTTGAAGACGCGAACGGCAGTGCGGAAGCGCAGAAAGGACAGCCGCGTAACGCCAGCAGCAAAGGGGTAGAAAAGACGACCGACCAACAGAGTAGCAGCCCATCGGGCCCGAGTCAGGGTTCGAACACGAGACCAAAGGGTTCCTATAATTCAGCTAGGCAACCAAGGAAAACGGGATGTTTTGAGTGTGGATCGAACACACATATTAGACTCAACTGCCCGCACTATCTTGAAAGGGTGGCGCCGAATCCTAGCGCTGCGAAGGGAAATGATAAACTCACTGCTCGAGTCTGCCTAGATAAGGTAACGCCGGCCGACCGCTTGTGGAAGGTAACTCTGAATTGCAAAGATAAAACTTTGAATGCAATAGTAGACACGGGCGCCGAGATTACGGTAGTGCAGGAAAGCGTGGTCCCTGAAGAATTTATCCAGGCCCATGGCCACGTAAGCCTCCGGGCAGCATTTGGTGAACGAGTCGAGGCCAAACTAGTAGAGCTCCCGCTAACGCTGAAACAGGGGCAACCGGTGTTCGCCGAAGTTTCACAGGCCACACCGGTCTTGTGTGCGGCCACAGATAAACTAAACGTGAGTGAATGCCTGCTCTCGGCGAGCGATTGGACCGCGTTGCAGCAGAGCCAGTGTGATTACGACAAACAGAACATGACACTATCCCCCCAAAACTTCTCCGACGAGCGAGAGGCGGCCGCAAAACTAGATGGGAGAGTGGTAGAGCAGAGTAGACCGACTCCGGATTATCCGCGGTCAGCGGAGGGAAGCGTACTACAGCCCAGCGAGGTCGAACGCACACGGGAGGAAGAAGTGGTTACAGCCGTGGCGGTAGAGGAGGGAGAATCAGGGCCGGAAGGAGAGCGTAACGCTAGAGAGAAAACACCACACACCGCCGAGAACGAGGCAAGTTGCGTGTCGCAAAGTGGCGCTAGTGGCGAGAGGGGCGATTTCGAGGCGTTGCGTGAGAAACAACAGAGTGACGAAACGTTGGGCCGGGCATGGAGAGACGCCGCGGAAGGGCGAGGTGGAATGCTTGTGATTGATGGGTTGCTGTATCACCGAGAACAGGTATTGGGTCAACCGATCAAGCAGTTAGTTTTGCCGATCACCCGGCGGGCTGATGTGCTCAGCCTGGCGCATGAGTCGTATTGGGGCGGACACCTGGGGTTTCGTAAGACGAAAGCGAGAATTAAACTTAGTTTTTTTGGCCAGGTATAGAAAAGGACGTCCGAGACTACTGCAATTGTCACTCGTGCCAGATCAGGGCTGACAGGAGGCAGACAGACAGAGTTCCCATAGCGCCCCTCGTAAGGCCCCGATACCCCTTTCAGAAAGTCAATATCGACGTCATAGGACCAATTGAGCCGCCGACAACTCGCGGCCACCGCTACGCGTTGTGCATGATAGATCTCTGCACCCGCTGGCCCGAGGTCATATGTCTCAAATCATTGACAGCTAAAGCTACCTGCGACGCAATGTTGGAAATTTTCAGCCGCAGCGGTATACCAGAGGTAGTATGTTCAGATTGCGGGACCAATTCCACCGCCGCGCTGACCCGCGAATTCCTGACGCGCCTCGGCTGTTCCCCTCGGTTTTCGACACCGGAGCACCCGGAAAGCAACGAGGCGGTCGAACGGTGGAACAGAGTGTTCAAAAACATGCTATTCCATGTGATATCTGAACAGGGGCGACAATGGGACAAGTTCGTGCCACTTCTACTGTGGGCATATAGAGAAGTTCCTCACGACACTACGGGCGTGTCCCCGTTCCAGATGATGTACGGCAGAAAACCCGTCGGTCCGCTCGCGATCCTACAGAGGGCTTGGACGGGAGAACAGGAAATGCCCGCGACAGTGGCAGACAAGCCGGCGGAGTATATGCGAAAACTGAAGCAACAGTTGGAGATAGCCGCGGAAGCTGCTAACGTGACCGCAACTAAACAACAGAGGGCGTACGCGACGCAATACAACCTTCGTGCGAAAGAAAAGGAGTTTCAACTTGGGGAGCAGGTGCTTGTTTTTGATAGCAACCGTTCCGGTAAGATGCAACCGAAATGGGTAGGTCCGTGCAGGATCACAGGAAAGTACCGCCAACACTCCTATTACTTAGAGACGCCGGCGGGTAAGCGTATGCTAGTGCATGCCAACCACCTGCGCCCGTACACGTGCCGGGTCGCTGGCATTGGTGTCATATTCCATGACGACCACGAGTTCGGGGAGGTGGAATACGTGCCGCGTCTTGTCTCCTCGCACGACACAGCATCTATCCTACCGGCGGGTAGCTTGGCTCATTTGCAGCCCCATGAGAGAGTGTTAGTACGGGAGGTGTTTGAATGCCATGCGGCCTTATGTAGCAGAGAAGTGGGGATCGCGCAAGTCGGCGAACATAAGATAAGGCTTATGCAAGGGGCTACGCCGAAACGTAGCCGCCCTTACCGCATGCCAGTGGCCTTGAAGGACGAGGTTTCAAAACAGATAGCGGAACTGCTCGAGCTTGGTTTAATATACCGGTGCGAAAGTCCATTTGCTCACCCCCTTGTGTGCGTCCCAAAGAAAGATGGCACGGTGCGCCTGTGTGTCGATTACCGAAGCTTAAATGCCATAACCGAACCAGACGCATTCCCGATGGGATTCCCGCAAGAACTGATTATGAATGTAGGTCAGGCTAGTTATATAACTCTCATTGATCTCCGACGAGGCTACTGGCAAGTTCCCTTAGCGGAGGGGTCACAGCGCTTGACTGCGTTCGTGTCGCACCTAGGCCAGTTTGCTTGGAGGGTAATGCCGTTTGGGCTCAGGAATGCGGCAGCCAGCTTTCAGCGAAGTATGAACAAGCTGTTAGCACCCCATGAGGCGTATGCTTGTGCCTACTTGGATGACATTGCGCTTTTCAGCAGGTCCCTACAGGAGCACGTTCGGCACCTCCACGCTGTGTTCTCCGCCCTAACGTCCGTAGGTCTAGTAGCTAACATGGAAAAATGTCAGGTGGCGTGCGCGTCTATCCGCTACCTCGGACATATTGTGGGATCGGGAAAGCACGGTCCGGACCCCAGCAAGCTCGCGGCTATTGAGGGGCTGCAAGTACCCCAGAATAAAAAAGAGTTAAGGAGTGTTCTAGGTCTGTGCGGGTATTACTGGGGTTACATACCCAATTTGCTGGCATTGCCAAGCCCCTTACCCAATTGACGGCTAAACATGTTCCTAACCACATCCCTTGGACGCCCGAGGCCGACGAGGCATTTGCAAAACTCAAGGGTGCCCTGTGCAGCGCTGTTGAATTAACCACTCCAGACATTCACAAGCCGTTTTGGCTTTTTACGGACGCTTCCGCTATCGCTGTGGGAGCTTGTTTGGCCCAAATGGCCGATGACGGTACCGAGTGCCCTATTGCTTTTGCCAGTCATCGCTTCACGCCTGCTCAGATGAAATGGTCTACGATAGAACGCGAGGCGTTTGGTGTCATTTGGGGACTCAAAAAGTTCGACACTTGGGTATTCGGGGCCAAAATCTTTGTCGTCTCCGACCACAATCCACTCGCGTACCTCACTCAAGCTTCGCCACAAGGGGCCAAATTGATACGTTGGGCATTGGCTTTGCAGCGCTACGACGTGGTAGTGCAACACAGAAAGGGTACAGCACATGCTAATGCAGACGCGCTTTCCCGGCTGACAAACCAATACTGGGAGGAGGTGCAGTAGCCTGAAAGCCCCGCAGCCGCGATCAGTGAAGGAGGGGGAACGAGTGTTATATGCCACGGGACTAAGTGATGGATTTATGGTGCAAACATGGCAATAACACTTCAGAATGATGATGGTACTTTTGAACATCATACAACAGTGTGTGACAATTACCAAGTGTAGTGGTGTGAACTGCGTGTGGTGTCTGTTTGCTGTTACGTGCCAATATTTTTTGTTGCGTTTTTTTTATTATGTTGGGTGGGGCAACAGCGCCCAAATGCGCTGGGGCATGTGTTGCAGTGTGTGTCATGTTAATGAAAACTCTTGCAGAGTGTGCAAAAAATTACCCACGGCAGGGAATGTGAGATGTTGCATGCATCATAAGCGTTTGGTGGAAAGGCGCGTGGAGCGAGCAGCTCTGGCATGTTTGGTCAGGGCTACTAGATAAAGCGTTTTAGCCGCATGATGTTTGGAATAGGCTCGCTATATTAAGAGAGCAGGGCAGCTCACCAAGTAGCTTTGTCATGTCAGCTGGCGCTGGAGATTGGTTTGTCTCATTGTGTGTGTTTTTTTTTTTTGGAGCACCGAGACCAAGTGGGGCTCTTTGCGCGCTTTCTTTGCAGGAGAGAATTTGCGCATGCTGCTGCCGGCCAGGTGCAGCGTGACCACTGCGTAGTGGGTGGGACACCCCGGCCGTTGGCAGTAGCTGTTAACCCACCGTACACCCACTGCTTGAGCGCGGTCCGTTTTTTTTGTGTGTGGGTTTACTTCGGCAACACTGTACGCAAGTTGTTGCGAAGTCTTGGATGGGGGGTGTAGGACCGCCGTAAGAATTCGTAGCGCGGCAATTTTTGTTTGCTTTTATTTGCTTTGCGGCGTAAGCTTAAGAAGGCATGTCAGCCGCGGGCTGCCAGCGTTGCTTGAGTGACAAGCGGTTGAAGCGCGACCGACCGGTTTTGCCACGAGCGCAGACACGCGGCGCCAGCATATTGCCCTGCTTTGTCGACGGTCGAGCGTTTCCAGTTACTACTAACTCAAAGAAAAGGGAACCAACCCGGGCAACGAAAGGGTTGAGATTGTAAACGTCGTTGCGACGGCCCCCTAATTGCCTCTCGGAACTGGCAGTCGGCGCATCAACGGGCCTCTTCCGAGACCCCGCGCACCGCGGTGACTTCTCGCATCGGTTCGGCGTATGGCCCGGCCACGTACTGTTTGCGCGCCTGCAAAATCGGCAGCGCGCGTTGCGAAAACTCTGAAGTCACCGACGACCTTTTTCTGCCGGGCCGGCTTTGGTCCAGTGACTCTCAGAAGCGGGCTCGCGACACGGGAAATGGTGACGGTCGCCCGTTCGACGCCTGGGTTTCCTATTGTTGAATCGGGCATGTCTTCGACTACATCCCCGTTTATCTGGGCAAAGGAACTCGTAAGCAGAAATATGCGCGGTCAGCGAGCGGTTCCTCGTACGGCGCACAGAGGCAAAAGGATTATAGCCCCGTTGTCAAGAAATTGACGTGGTAGAGAAAAATCGCCCTATGGCCGCACTACCGAGTACAGCTAGCTCTGTCTAAATAATTGTGCGCCGCGAAGCTGGCCCTGGCCTCTATGCTTTTTCTAGTTTTGTTTTATTTACGTTTTGGTTGTTGTGTGGTTTGGGGAGAGTGCATAAGTCCCACGTGCACGAAGGCGGGATCCTCGTGGAGTTTTTTTTTTAATGTACCCAATGTACTGTCCAATCAGAGGACAAGCAAGTGATTATGTGATGAGATGGTGGTAAGGGCGGAGCGCCAGGAAGGGATAAGAAGAGGCCCCGTGGCTCCGCCGGGCGTTCTGAACCGAGCTTGCGGTGTTAGGCACCATCGGTTCCGCCGAACCCCGTAGGGTCGCCCTACAGAAGTCGGTTCATTTCCAAGTTGTTTTTCTTTTCCTTTTTTTGTAACATTGATGTCCATTGTTTTGTAAAATCTGTAAATACAAGTTTTTCTCAGCCATCTAAAACTTCTTCAGCGTTGCTTCTGCTTCCTCGTCAAGCGTCCAGCAGGTCAATAGCCGCTATTGGGATAGCGGTGTACGGTTCTTCTCCCACTTTGCTACACCACCACGGGTGGTGCGCCTCGGGCGCCGAGTGGGGAGAAGTGGTTTCTTCTACATCGAGAAGAGAACCTGATTTTACTGCATGACAGACGACTACGATGCTGCCACTCAATTTTTTAGTGCTGATGAATTTACGCTCTCAAGTATCTTCGAGTTGGAGCTGTCAAAGTATATCGTCTGGTAGCCAGCTTCTGCAGTCTAAAAAAATAGTCTTGCTTTTCAGTAAATCATAAGTTGTTACGTATATAATACCGAATAAAGGTACACATCAGCTCACTTTTAGGTCCGAGAACTCTCTGACACGGGTATAAAATTGTCCCAAAAGTGTTCACTTGTGCCGTTAATAAAAGTTCTATACGTAGCCAGTCGTGACTAAGGAAAACTACTCAAAGAAAACTTTATTTAGAGTACATTCGTGGGGAACGGGACACTGCCCACATACTTAAGTAAAATAGCACGATAACTTTTATCCCTTCACGTATTCTAAACGACGAGCAAAGTGCATTATTACAAATAATTCATCCTTCTGGGTTCAACATAATCGAGCTTAAGGAACTGATTCTGTGGCACGACTCTATATTTCAAGGCTTGCTTTGTATTGTGCGACCCACAAGCGCTCCCGGCTTGATACTGCATATCTCTATCAATCATGGTAACCCAGCAGCTGATAATTTGTAGAAGGAGAATGAAATATGTATGCGTTGTGAACCGAGCAATAATACTCGGAGGGCCATAAATGGTTATTTCACGCTGTTTTCTTACTATTTGTGATTAAATGCAATTTACCCGTTACATTTCGCATATACTAAGAAAATATGTAACAAGAATACTTCTATGGAAGATCTCACCTCTGCGTTTCTGATTTCTCGGCGTGCGTTGCCCTCCCACTCCATAGGGAGAAATTGTTTGAGGAACATCATCGGCAGTAGCGAAACCTGGATACAACGGTATGTGTTGAACTAACAATGACTGGAATACACTGGATGGCCGAGCGATATATACACACGGAATCGTTAGGGTAAAAAACCTACTGAAGCTAATTTTGTGGCTGCCTCAATGCTCTCAACCTAGCCCACGCGAATGAAGCCCATTTTTGATTGATTGATTTGTGGGGTTTAACGTTCCAAAACCACCTTATGATTATGAGAGACGCTGTAGTGGAAGGCTCCGGAAATTTAGACCACCTGGGGTTTTTTAACGTGCACCCAAAGCTGAGTACACGGGCCTACAACATTTCCGCCTCCAGCGGAAATGCAGCCGCCGCAGCCGGGATTTGAACCCGCGACCTGCGGGTCAGCAGCCGAGTACCTTAGCCACTGGACCACCACGACGGGGCGAAGCCCATTTTTAGACAAATACTCAGTACTCCATTGGCGTACAAAACAAAAAAATGTAGTGATTATAAATTATTTAGTACTCAACTAAAAAGAATATTCATATGAAATAATGCAGTAGGTTTCACCCATATTGCTTTATTAAAAGGCCGCACGTCGTATACCATCAATTCAACAAAGCGATAAACTACAATCTTGTTTGTATGGAAGATCTTACCTCTGTCATTTAGATTTCCTGGCGTGCCCTGCCCTCCCATTTTGTAGGCAGGATAAGCTTGAGGAACATTTGCGACAGTAGCAAAACCTGGGTACAATGCTATGCGTTGGTGACCTTGCGGCACGCTAACCACTGATATGTTCAAAAAACTTTTTCTTTCTTGAAGAACGTTTGTTAAAGAAAAGGTGTGTCTGAATTTTAAAGGAAATGTGCACCCCTGCACTTTCGCTTTTACCTCAACTATGCGTTAATATCTCTTTTTCAGATATATGCTCCCAGTAGTGCAATGACCTGTTTCATTGAATTCCATTCAACGTCCACCAGTGACATTATAATGCGAGAAATGAGAATGTAGGTATTCTTTGTACGCCGCGTAAGCTATGACTCAGTTGCTGCTGAGACTTTTGACTCAGGTAAACGCTCCGTTGGGGTAAAGGGCACTTGCTGTTGCACGACTTGTTTATTTTGCCACATTCTTTATTACTGCAGTATGAGTCTTTTTTCTTCACCAAAAGAAAGCATGGATCATCGATTGTCCTTATTACATGGATTAGGCTCCTCCAAGTGCGAGTTTCTGATGGGATCATTGTCACCACAATTTCACATTAGCGTACATAGCACCAAAGTTCTACCTTCCCTATAATATCTATATCTGATGGTGTAAACGTTCAATTATTATTGCATAAACTTTAATTTGGCTAGTTCCTTCATGATAAGATATCCCACTCTCGCGACAAATAAATAGTTTAGGCAAAACCCAATTTAAGAACTGCTGGATAGTGTACAAGTTATCTGTTCGAAATACATTGTCACTATACTGCGAGAGTTTTATGACCTTCTGATGTGTATTCGTGGGGATATTTTAAGAGGAGCAAACAACCGTATGTATGCCTTTGTGTGGGATTACAGAGTTTATTGAAACCGATGTTTAGATGTTTGGTACACAATGGTTCGCTTGTGCAACTGATGCTCAATTTCTACCATTGTATTGAAGTGGTGGTAAATATGTGGAAACAGATTAGTTAGAAATGAAGCGCTGTTAAACTCACCTTGTGTGACGGCCAACTGTGTAAAAGAGAAATAATACAAAACATGTTACTTTTTCGCATCAATTGGTTTTGTTCAGAGAGCTTGCATTACACGTCGTAGTTATCACCACTAACAACGCCACTCTTGCTATCTTTGTTCATATAATATAGCAGAAGCGAAAATGCACCCTTCCTTATTTTCTTTTCTAAATAACTGCTGACGGGCTGAAAAAATACATAATATATTTCCGCTAATAACTTTGATTTATTGAACACTACTGATATGCTACCATATTGAGCTTGCTGCGTGCACTACAGCGTGCCTCGAACGTTTGAGATGCCATTTGGACTGTGTACAGATCACTGTGGTACAGATACTGCCCCAACACACTTATTCTGCGCAGAAATGTATAGCAGGCTAACTAGTAGCAATGCTCGTTTCACTGGCGGCAGGTAATAATGCGCCAGGATGTGAATGCTTAATGCCGCCGTGTAGCAGGTATTGTTTTCAGTTATAGGTGCATTGTCAAAAGGAATTACATTTCTCGTGATGAAAATTTCAAAAATTGCACCTTCTTAACAGTGTTTCATTAACGTGTGAGCAATATACATACACGTGTACAATATGGATGCGGTTACAACCTATACCAGATGATCTATGTATAAATAATATGATCTACAAATTGTAATATAGAAATACGAAGCCTTAGTTTTCTCCTGTTTACGTGCATACTCACGAGGAATCCGCATATCCCTATTGTCAGAACCAATGAATTCATCATGGATTGGCCGTAATCTGGAAGAAAGAGAATGATATAACTCTTCTTCGCTATTATTGATATATGTTTTAAAATATTTAATTGCAGTCCAACTAATAAAGCTGTAGCAGTATTTCAGCTTTCTCTGCGTTCATGTAACTTCTCACTGTTTTGAGAAAAGCTATAGCTTATAATTTTGTTTCTAGCCTTGCTTACTCTACGCAGTCTGTAAAGAGTAACTGGCCTCTTTCAAGGGCGACTATATACAATGTAAACAACGAGAAGCTTCAGCGCTGAGGTTTTACACGCTTAAACCAGGACACGAGTATGAGGCCGGCCGTAGTGTGAGTGTTTTTTTTTCAGACAACCACACGCAGCAGTGTTCTTTTCAGACAACCATTTGTATCTCGTCATCATAGAGCGGAATATTTGCGATGGTTTCACAGCCCCGAAGCAGCACTCTGTCCCAGTATAGCTTGTATAGCGGCGACTCCCTGGTATTTCATGAACTCAGCCATATAGTTACGGTCTATATGGCACACGGTCTTAGTTTGATTTCAGCAAGTGGTTATTGAATATTGATGCACCATGATCCTTTGCGCGTACCGATACCATTTCTCTCGTAGCATTTGTCAATGTGTGCTATGTACAACTCCAATGTATAGAATTTGCCATGCGTTGTTGATCAGTGGCGTCGCACAAATCATTCTGGCTCATAACAGTCACTTCATGACAGGACCACTACCAGTGAGCGCACCAGACAATGCCACAAAATGGTAGCATGACACGCTTGAGCATGTAATGGAGTTACAAATGCCGTTATCAGGACACACGACTGCGAATTGCCGCTGCGCGTATTTCCTGCTACTGACAATCTTACGACAGCCAATCAATAGCCACTATGTACGCATCTGACAAGTTCGATCAAACGCTCGTATACATTGCGGCCAATATATGCTACCTTTGCCTCGCACAACTTACATGACACTCTTGCGAGGTTATTGCTTCTAGTGAAACCGAATAGCAAACTTTGGTTACTCTTGAAGCGCGCACGTAATTCACCTAGGTTGTTGGTTCAAGCTTCTTTTTTTTTCTTTTGATCGCCTGCTCTAAAGCTTAGCACTAGAGAGTGTGGAAATGGTTCACCAATCCAGCGAACAAGGTTTCGTGGTCAGCCAGGGATGTCGCGAACGCGGCTTGAATGCAGGTTGTGGACAAGTTTACAAGTTCATCGGTGCCACATTTGAAATCACGGCATCACGAAATCCACACAATGTTTTCATAAAGGTCATGGTGGTATAGTGTCTTTAGGGTTTATTCAAGGCACTATAGATAATGACAATGTTGCGGAAAAACAGTGATCACAATTGCGTTGAGCTCAACTTATAACGTATTACCTTTTTTCGACGAATCAAATATCCAGGGAGGGATGTAACCCACGCTAATGTATAGCGTAAGAGTCTATACGGTAGACCGGAGGTTTTTTTTTCCGTAGCATTTGACACTCAGTAAAGTGCGAAGGCCACTTGAGGTCCCTCTATTACATCAGGTTTCGTGGGGTGATAATGCCATTGCCACTGCAACTGGACTGCCAATATTATGTCCTATACGAAGGGTCTGTGTAGCATCCTAGTAATACACCAATGGCTTTATTTTCAAACAGAGAAGCAGTAGCATGCTTAGGTGTTGCCGTGAAGAGAACGTTTAGAGTCACTGCCGAATGTGCCACGCAAAGCATGACCGAGAAGACGGGCTTGACTGTCACATGGAAAAAAAGAGATGACAGATTGAAAGGACGCGCTCAGTCAGCTGGCGCGTCCTTTTATGCTATTCGAAGTAGTGCTATCGTGCAACGGGATGTGCGCTATCATTTCAATATATTGGCAATTTTGAAGAAGCTAAGTTTTAACGTGATTTTCTGTTTTGCCATTGCAGCTTGTGGCGAACTCTATATCTCATATATTTTCCTAATAGTAAAAACGCCAAAGCTTTTACTCCATCAGCTAGTTCAACAAAAAAAACAATTTCCATCCTCTGACATGTCTGCAAAATTTTCACTTTGTTCTTTCTGTTTATTGTTCAGTTCATTGTACCTATAGTAGGCACTCCACACCAATAAGTACGCTTTTCTACCAATATTTCAAGAAGTTTCACAAATCACTTCTATACAACTGCTTCTCAGCGTATCTTTTTGCCGCAGCTGTATATATTGTAGGTGCGTTTGTAGTGGATAAATTGAGCGAACTATTTTTCCTTTTCGAGCAATGAAGTCTTATATGAATAACGTCACTAGCTTTTTAATGCCACCTGAATGTTTTAACATCCCGGCCATTAGGAGAATACGTTTCAAAGTATGTGATCGTCCAAAAAGCAGTAAAAACAACCTATAATACATTAGTGAATCATACGATGACATTATAGTCATTTCACTCACGCCAGCTTTACGATACAAGCCTGTCATTGGGTGGGCTGTGGTCGTGTAGCCCCGGTTGGATGTGGATTGAAGAATCTTCACCCAACACGGTATGTGAGTCGTCTCGGTTGGGATCACGACTCGCCCATGCTGCCAGGCCTCGCGGGTGAGGAGGAAAGGCAGCAGAAGACGCAGGGGATGATCGCGGGAAACAAACTAGAATTGGTTTCTTGGGGACAAGAGACAGATACACTAGTTTAAAATATGGCTGCGTTTTTCTTCAGCTTCTGAGCGTGCTGACTCCTCAAAACGAACTCATCAGTAAAATTTTAAAAAAGTGTGATTTGTTGAGCCTCTACTTAGTTGTTAAAGAAATATCAAAACATATCAATAAGAATGTAGGAAGGTTTGTTCGCACCTTTGTGTATGACTTAAACTACTCACTGTAATTAAATTTTAATCGTTTAAGAAGACGGGCAAGATGCCTAAATGCTCATTGACGCTTTGCATTTTCTGCTATCGTCCAAGTGCACTAAAACTGATTGAAGAATGTTGTCACTACATCAATATTTGGTTGTAAACATCATAAATATTGTTCTCAATCAGTGTGCCGAACATTTAGAATCTATAATGTGTATTCGCTGCCAGAGCCTTAGCGTCGTGTTTCGTCGTTGCCTGTGGAGGTTGAGTAGTAGCTTGGTGCAACTGACAGTGCAGTGAACAATGCATAGCGACAGCGCGTAGTAGCCCTAGCAAAATAAAAGAAAAATTGCAGAGACAGTCATAATGCGCACTAACTACTCAAGATTAGTCTTTTTCAGCCACAAAACAGCACCTGTTTTACGCGAACAAACCAAAGAAACACAGACATAAATATAATTAGAATGATCAAGCTATATTGCGTAGAAAGTGAGTCACTAAGAAAACTAAACGCGACTCTCTGACAGCATAGCAGATGACGTACATAAGAAAATGAATTTAGTCTTTACATTTAGAAAGCTTTCATAATTTTACGATTCGGTTGATCTGTGGATAAGAACCCGTTGTGGCATTTTGAAATAAATTCTGCAACCACAATTTTAACAGTACTCATCTGAGAGTGCACGAAATATATTTCGTGAGTTGTATATACTAGTTTCATTTTAATCTCATTTTAGGCATTCATCTTCTTTGACCATTCTCGGTAATTTGGCAAGCTTGGTACATCCTTAGTGACTTACCGCAGGTATACTTTCAAACACCCGCTTTAGCTTGTACTAAATGTCCATCAAGTAGGCAACCATGGTGATTGTTTCACCACGAAAGTATTTTATGCCGAGGTCCACCAAAATTCAATGACGTATTTCTGTCACAAATACGACGTTGTTGAGGTGGACGCTACGAAATGCCAAAGAAAAGAAACCCAACCCTCCGGCAATCGAACCATTAACAATGCAGCCAACGACGATAATCGCCCGGAGCTGTACTGATTGAGCTAAAATTGCTTTTCTTTTCCCTTCATCGTATTTATATAACTTGGGAGTCATTACATACACACACATAAAACTTATATGTTAATTTTTTCTCCTGCCGTGTCATAATGACGAGCCCACAACCCCAAACAACTCACCATTTCTGTAGATATGGTCAATTCTTTGTGGTGAAAAAGGCCGTTACTTGATAAACTAGTTCTATAGAACGTATACATCAAGCAATGGCCTTTTTCGAAACATACCGTAGAATGGACATAAGAATAAACACTTTTCCACACAATAGACCCTTCTGGCTGCAACTCTATTTCCTTGTATACATCGTATTGTTTAGTTACTATTCGAATGAAGTGGGCTGTTCAGAAATTTAGTGGCTCAGCATCTCTCTGCAAATGCGCACCTTTCAGAGGCTACCCATTCCACCAAGCGGAGACGTGTTGAATGGTACATCATAGTGACTCACTGACTGCAAAAATCTCATGGCATGTGGATTCAACACGGTCTTTTTTGAAAGTTTTCGGGAGCACATCTACGATATAAGATTGCATCCTTGCCGCTTATAAAACAATAATCAACTCTTTTGGTCGCAACACAAAGCGACATTTACCAGAGGGCACGAAATTGTCTCATGAATAAAGTGAAGTCTTCACGGGCATGTTCTGTGAGTCTTCTCTAAATAATAACCTGTTTTTTGATGGTGGCATAGGCATATTACTCAAACAATCAAGGAAAGCATGCCCTGGCAGACTCAAACACTTCGTAAGATAAAGTGATGGCATTAATAGCATTGCTATTATATCTCTATAAAACTGCTTGCAAGATATGTTTTTTTTTTCATTTTACTTTATTTATTACAGACTGCAGACCCGTAGGTCCAAGTAGGCGGGCAGTTTCAAGAGGACATACTTGATACAATGAAGGGCATAGAACTGAACTCTCGCTCTCTCTCTCTCTTTCTCTCTCTCTCTTTCTATATATATATATATATATATATATATATATATATATATATATATATATATATATATATATAACGGAAATAAGTGTATGCCTAAGGGCTCGTTTTTCCGTGTTTTGACACATTGTTAATGAGATCTAACAGACAGTATTGCCAAGGAATGTACAGGGGAAGCAATTAGAACCAATGGAATGTAAATAATAGAGAAAGTGGGTGAAAAAATAACCAGCCGTGAGCAGGAATTGAACCTACGACCTTCGAATAACCCGTTCAATGCTCTAACCACTGAGCTATCACAACAGCCTGCCCTACATCCACTTTCTTGGGTTTATATGTGAATTTAGAAGTAGGAGTGTCAGTCAGCGCTTCTATAGGCCACAGTTACTTTTTCACCCACTTTTCTTTCTTATTTACATTTCATTGGTTTCAATAACTTTCCCTGTACATTCCTTGGCATTACTGTCTCTTAAATCTTATTAATAATATGTCAAAACACGGAAAAACGAGCCCTTAGGCATACACCTCTTTCTCTTATTTATTACCGAGGGTCTCGTTCTGGCAGAATTGGTGTGATTAGGTTGTATACGAGGGACTAATAATCAGCTGCCCGCGCGTAATTAGTTCACGTGCTACGTGACGCCACATATGCGCATAAAAGAGTGTTTCACACTCGTCACTTGGCTTATAGATGGCACTGACTGACACTCCTACTTCTAAATTCACATATAAACCCAAGAAAGTGGATGGAGGGAAGGCCACTGTGAAAGCTCAGTGGTTAGAGCATCGAATGCGTTACTCGAAGGTCGTGGGTTCTATTCCTGCTCACGGCTGGTTATTTTTTCACCCACTTTTCTTTCTTATTTACATTCCATTGGTTCTAATAACTTTACCCTGTACATTCTTTGGCATTACTGCCTGTTAGATTTCATTATTAATGTGTCAAAACACGGAAAAACGAGCTCTTAGGCATACATTTCTTTCCCTATCATTAACGAGGGTCTCGTAATGGCAGACTTGGTGTCATTAGGTTGTATACGAGGGACTATTAATCAGGTGCCCGCTCGTAATAAGTTCACGTGCTACGTGACGCCATATATACGCATAAAAGAGTGTTTCACACTCGTCGCTTGGCTTATATATGGCGCTGACTGACACTCCTACTTCTAAATTCACATATAAACCCAAGAATGTGGATGTAGGGTAGGCCGCTGTGATAGCTCAGTGGTTAGAGCATCGAACGCGTTATTCGAAGGTTGTAGGTTCTATTCCTGCTCACGGCTGGTTATTTTTTCACCCACTTTTCTTTCTTATCTACATTCCATTGGTTCTAATAACATCCCGTGCACATTCCTTGGCATTACTGTCTTTTAGATCTCATTATTAATGTGTCAAAAGACGGGAAAACGAGCCCTTATGCATACACTTCTTTCCCTTATTCATTAACGAGGGTCTCGTACTGGCAGACTTGGTGTCATTAGGTTGTATACGAGGGACTATTAACCAGCTGACCACTCGTAATAAGTTCACGTGCTACGTGACGCCACCTATGCGCATAAAAGAGTGTTTCACACTCGTCGCTTGGCTTATAGATGGCGCTGACTGACACTCCTACTTCTAAATTCACATAAAAACCCAAGAATGTGGATGGAGGGAAGGCCGCTGTGATAACTCAGTGGTTAGAGCATCGAACGCGTTATTCGAAGGTCGTAGGTTCGACACCTGCTCACGGCTGGTTATTTTTTCACCCCCACTTTTCTTTGTTACTTACATTCCATTGGTTTTAATAACTTCCCCTGTACATTCCTTGGCATTACTGTCTGTTAGATCTCATATATGTATATATATATATATCTATATATATATATATATATATATATATATATATATATATATATATATATATATATATATATACCCTTCACGCATATATTCCCACATCTAAGGTAATTGAGAAAAAATCCAATAGAACTATTATGCCAGATAGCGAATTTACCAAGACTACCTGAAAAAAGCTCGAACAATAGGGAGAGTACTGCAACGAAAAACATAGTAACTGGATACAATTTCCCACACATACAGGTGTTTGAGGACTATCCCACCTGCATAACTGGCCTGAATAGATTGCCTCATGTCACATATTCATAGATTGATGACCATACATACACTTTCACTTAGCGACGACAGCTCTGTATGCACGACCTAGCACATTGCAGTACTTTAATACATGGAAAAGTCTTCTTCTGAAGAATCTGTTGCACGTTTCTACTTTACCTAAGGTTGAAAGGTTATGTGGTATGAATAATTTAGCATAGCTTTCAAGGCTTGCCACCTTCTTTCCAGTATTGTTAACTTGACTTGTTGATTGATTTATATGTGGGTTATAACGTCCCGCAATCAGCATATGATCATGAGAGACGCCGTAGGGGAGGGCTTCCGCGATTCAGACCTCCCTTGGGTCTTTAACCTGCACCTAAATATGAGCACAGGGCCTACAGCGATTTCGCCTCCATTGAAAGTGCAGCCGCCGCCGTCGGGATTTCATCCCATGATCTGTGGGTCAGGAGGCGAGTGTCTTAGCGACTCCACCACCACAGCAGGGCTGAAGGTGACTTGTGCACACTGTGTGGAACTTCACAACATTTTTGTAACATAAATAACCATCCAATATCACAAACCTATCAAGTATAGATCCTCATGACCCAGACCAAAGACACGAATCCTTCCAAAAGTTCATCTGTGCCCATAAAGTACTTGCAAGTTGCACTATTACCTTAACAATTATTCTTGTGCTGGGGTTATCAGTGCAGAAAAAGGTCACCCCATCTCCGTACGCTAAAATTTTCACTTTATTTTCTAGGATTAAGAAACCATGAATATTATGAGATTGAATTATATGCAGGCACAGTTGTTTTAGGTAAAAAGATTATTGGAGCGTTGACACTGGGCGTCCCTGTTTGATGGAAGACCAGATAGGTATAGGTTGCGAGAGGCGTCCGTGAACTATTAGGCTGGTAAAACTGTGATAATACCAATTTCTTTTTTAGCAAGGTTGAATCTGCATTAGCTTTCTAGCGCATAAAGCATCCAAAATATACGCTAGAAGTAACTCTAACGCTAGTGTCTATGGAAGCTTCAACGCATTCTGCTTCAGCAAGCATGAGAATTTTGGGTATGACATCGATCTGCCTAGTCTTCGAACTTCACGTTCGTTCTGGCCTCGCGTGGCCGCTTTGTCACAAAACAACAATCGGCAAATATTCGGCTGTTACACCTGACCACCTTAATAATTGAGGCTTACAACTTCAAATTGAGTCACGAAATTTAAAACAGCTTGTTCTATTTTTAGGAAAAAGAAAAACACAGAATTGAACGAAGCCCCAAGTGCATTCACCGCCCGCAAGCACGAAGTCTAGGCAAATTCATTTCATACCCATTATTCTCATGGTCGCTGAACAATCACAGCGCCAGACACCCCTGTAGTTCATTTTTGGAAACCCTATGCTCTAGAGAAGAGAAAACAGAGATGAGTGAAAAGCATGGTCGATAGCTTTTGCAACGTCAACTTGCAGTAATGCAAGCTGGTGGCAAGGATTTAAACAGAAATCGAGAATAGCACGAGCGATATGGGTGTTAGTCTGCATAGAACAACCTTTTAGACCACAGGTGTCTTGGGGTCCAACAGTTATTGATTTTATAAACTGCCACCTATTAGCTCCAACCTTGGCAAGTATTTTAGAGCTTACTATACATAACGTTTAAGACCTGTAGTTATCAGCATGGCGTAATTTTTCTTTATAACTGTTGGTAAATACCTTCGGAAGAGCCTCAATCTCTAACGCCCCCGAGAAAATTCTTATTAGAACATGAAATAGACGACCCTTGAATGCTTCATAAATTCACCTGATATTCCATCAGGACTGGACAGTTTCGTCAGAGGTAACTGATTGATGGCAAATTCAAGCTGTTTCTGAGTGATAGGACTGGCTACAACTGAACATTCTTCATCTTTTAACGGCTTGGTAAAAAACAAGGAATAGTACACAAGCTGAGCATTGTTATTAAACTACCAGCAGTAAACAATATTCAGGAGTTATTCTCAAATTCTGCCGTTACGCTACCTGAGTTTGTCACCAAAGCGCTGTTAGAGTACACTTCCCTTATTGATATTGACACTGCACGACGATGCTTGTCGAGAAGAACCTCAGCGTTTTTAGAATTTAGAAGCGAGCTCCTAATACCAAAAAAACCTGAGATATGGAGGCAGATGCAAGATCCGTACAAACGCACCTCATATCTCTCCATATTCATTCTCGCACAGTGCTCTTTGTTAGTAATTGCAGAGGTGCCTCCTTCATTAATTGATGAAGAAAAGTAATGCGGCATAAGACTAGCGTCAATAGAGAATAGTTCCTCGACGATGCAGTCAAAGCATGGTGTCTAAGATCGCCCTTGCTCACAGTCTCGGAGCCCATAGTGAAAGTGCCTGGATAGCAGCATAAAACACTGGCCATGCTAACATTGATAAGCCACCCTTTAATTCCGCTGTGTTCCTTGCTTTTGCTTTGTATTAGCATGCGAGGGCTCATTGTCTGATTAGTGCTACTTCCACATGCGCCAGTGGTGTTTCGCGACCCCTTTAGCGGGATATAGTGTAATTTTAGGGGTGAAGCTTCTGAGTGCGTGGATCGTTTCTTCGTAGTAGTAGTATGTAGAAGTAGGGGTTACTTCAAGTAGCAATAATAATTGCTCACTAGATGAGGTTGTGTGTATTTGTCCTTGGAAATATTAATATACGGCGTTAGCGGTTTTCTTATAGAAATCCACAGCATATCCACGGAGTGACTGGTAATGAGTGAGGCAAAGCATCCGTACATCTGTCCGTCACAGAGAGACAGACAGACAGACAGACAGACGCGCGCCAGACAGAGAGACAGGCAGACAGACGCGCGCCAGACAAACAGACAGACGCGCGCCAGACAGACAGACAGACAGACAGACGCGTACCAGACAAACAGACAGACAGACAGACAAACGCGCGCGAGACAGACAGACAGACAGACAGACGCGCGCCAGACAGACAGACAGACAGACAGACGCGCACCAGACAGACAGACAGACGCGCACCAGACAGACAGACAGACAGACGCGCGCCAGACAGTCAGACAGACAGACGCGCGCCAGACAGACAGACAGACAGACGCGCGCCAGACAGACAGACAGACAGACAGACGCGCGCCAGACAGACAGATAGACAGACAGACGCGCGCCAGACAGACAGACAGACTGACAGACAGACAGACAGACGCCAGACAGACATACGCGTGCCAGACAGGCAGACAGACAGACAGACAGACAGACGTGCGCCAGACAGACAGACATACAGACAGACAGACGCGCGCCAGACAGACAGACAGACGCGCACCAGACAGACAGACAGACAGACAGACAGACAGACGTGCGCCAGACAGACAGACAGACAGACAGACAGACGCGTGCCAAACTGACAGACAGACCGACAGGCGCGCGCCAGACAGACAGACAGACAGAGAGACGCGCGTCCGACAGACAGACGCGTGCCAGACAGGCAGACAGACAGACGCGCGCCAGACAGACAGACAGACAGACGTGCGCCAGACAGACAGACAGATAGACAGACAGACGCGCGCCAGACAGACAGACAGACAGACAGGCAGGCAGACAATCGCGCGCCAGACAGACAGACAGACGCGCGCCAGACAGAAAGGCAGACAGACAGACAGACAGACAGACGTGCGCCAGACAGACAGACGTGCGCCAGACAGACAGACAGACAGACAGATAGACGCGCGCCAGACAGACAGACGGCGTGCCAGACAGACGGACGCGCGCCAGACAGACAGGCAGACAGACAGACAGACACAGACAGACAGACAGACAGACAGACAGACAGACAGACAGACAGACGCGCTAGACAGACAGACAGGCAGACGCGCACCAGACAGGCAGACAGACAGGCAGGCAGACAGACGCGCGACAGACAGACAGACAGACAGACAGACAGACAGACGCGCGCCAGACAGACAGACAGACGTGCGCCAGACAGACAGACAGACACACGCCAGACAGACAGACAGACGTGCGCCAGACAGACATACGCGCGCAAGACAGACAGGCAGACGCGCTCCAGACAGACAGACAGACAGACGTGCGCCAGACAGACAGACAGACGCGCGCCAGACAGACAGACAGGCAGGCAGACAGACAGACAGACAGATAGACGTGCGCCAGACAGACAGACAGACAGACAGACAGACAGACGCGCGCCAGACAGACAGACAGACGCGCGCCAGACAGACAGACAAACAGACAGACAAACAGACATACAAACAGACAGACAGACAGACAGACAGACAGACGAATGGAGGCTTCACCCCACTCGTCATCGTTCCCTTCGTGGATATGCTGTGAATTTTTCGCTTAAAATATTGCTCCTTATGCTCAAGCCTTGTCTATCCATCCTGTCGTCGTTCACACAATAGTCCTCGCCTCTCCCGCTAGAATCGAAGCAAGGTGTGCTATTGGTTCGTTTGAATGCAGTACCCTAGATGGCGCGCCGCTGCTTAGGTGACACTCGCTCGACTCTCGGCGCGTGGTCACCCCGCCGTCATAGTCACGTTAGTTCACGCCTTTCGCGCTAAAAATCCAGCTGTGCTCTCGGTTGCTTTTGATGACGCGTCTTAGATAGTGCGTCACCACTTAGGCGACGCTTGCTCTACTCTCGTGCGTGCTTTAGTTTGATAGTACCACACCTTCTTTCGCCGGAGATCACTAATTGATTGATATGTGGGGTTTAACGTCCCAAAACCACCATATGATTATGAGAGATGCCGTAGTGGAGGGCTCCGGAAATTTCTACCACCTGGGGTTCTTTAACGTGCACCCAAATCTGAGCACACGGGCCTACAACATTCCCGCTTCCATCGGAAATGCAGCCGCCGCCGCCGGGATAAAAACCCGCGACCTGCGGGTCAGCAGCCGAGTACCTTAGCCACTAGACCACCGCCGCGGGGCTCGCCGGAGATCACTTAGTGCACTTCGATACTGCTACCCATCATAAACATCGAGTAAGCATGTGGTGGAACAGGGGGCTCGCAAGGCTCCTGCAGCTCGAGCTCCTTCAGGTTCACGCTGTTTCGGGGGGAGAGGGGCAGCCACCCCTTAGTCAGCTAAGAGGTTGGGGTGGAAAATTTAGTCATACATTGACCAAATGGGGGTGGAGGAGGCGCTGCAACAAGCCTCCGCTCTAATAATAATAATAATAATAATAATAATAATAATAATAATAATAATAATAATAATAATAATAATAATATAATAATTATAATTATAATCATGGTATTGTACACATCCATAAGAAATACAAAGAAACGGGCCTGTCTGAGTCCCCAGGACTTGTGCGACTAGGCCCGTCAAAGCCGGTTACAGTGATGTTGATACAAGGTAACAAAACTATTGTTGCTTCCTTACCAACGAACAAACAATTAACACCATTACTTTTTTACAGGCAGTAAATAACGAAAGGAAACAAAGGAGGTACACAGAACATACGTGGCATACAAATAGACCATGTGATTTTACTGCTCAGTGAGTAATTTTTTAATTGCCTTTTTGAACTCAATGAAAAAAAAAACTCGTCAGGTAGTATATTGAAAAGTTTTGGATTATATACACTTCTACAAGCTTCTTCATATCTGGTAGAGAACCGGAGTACTACAAAACGATTTTTTTCTCTCAGGGGTCGACAAGGTACATATGACATTTTAAAGTCATCACACCAATTGTATCTTAGAACAAATGTCTTAATAAACAAATCCTGAAATACACAAAAGCCCAAATCCCGAAATATAGTACTGGCATCTATCTTACTACCGTAAGCTACACTTTTTAAAATATTTCGAAGTAAACTATCAATGCGGGTTTTCCAGCGTTCTGAGCAAAATGCAAAAACTGTTATTCCATATCTCACTCCACTATCTGCTAACGAATGAACTATCATTTTTTTTTCACTGGTAGAGGCACCAAGCTTTATATATTGAACAACAGACATGCCACACTTCCCAGTTTGGAACAAATACATGCCATGTGATGTTGCCAAGACATAATACTATGAAAAATTACGCCTAGGTTTGTGAATCTTTCGACATTTTTCACTGTATAATATTTGCATAATAATAATAATAATAATAATAATAATAATAATAATAATAATAATAATAATAATAATAATATAATAATGATAATGATGATACTAATAATAATATTAATAATAATAATAGGTGTTTCAGTTTTACCCCCTAAAGCATTCACTCCCTCTGATAGGCACGTGTTTTTATGATAGTCGATTGGATGTACAGAGGATTCATGGTTTATCAGATATAACCTTCAGAGCAAGCTTCTTTATCATCATTCACTTTGTGGATATGACGTCATTTTTTACCTTAATTCACCACACTTCGAAGTGAGCATTAAGTACCGGTGTTTATTGTGTGCTTGCTGATGCGATCCTTGCGTGGGATTTAATAACTTTTGATACCACAACAATCAAATATTGATCGTTGGTGTAAATCATCAAATGGCAATATGCAACTCGGTGCCAGTGTCAGTACATCCACGTCAAAGAATTCTATAGCAGCTAAACAATGATACACGATGTCCAATTTCTCCAGATTGCTGCACAGTAAGCACTAGTTCTGTGAAGACAGTTTTCGCTTTCGCGGTATACAGATTCTAATGACACAACAATCAATTATGTTTTTACCACTTCTTAGTTTGTGCGTGGTGAATGCCTATATGTTCTTCCTTCAGCTCAATAATTTTCTTGGCAATTAAACAAAATATTATATCGAAAAATGATATTGTTACACTGAACACAAATTAGCTATTTCTGAGATGAGAAACTTTCCAACAGGAGCTCATCACACATACTGAGCAGTGAGATAATTAGCATCAATATTGTTAAAGCTGTCGAGCTACTCACAGTTTTGATTCTTTTGGGATTCTCAATACAAAGCCAAAATTGAGCTCTAAAGCCTGTTGCAAGCTTGCTGTAAGTCGTAACGTTTACGCACGCTTTTTCCACAAGGAACCTCACATTTCTACTGGTCTCTGCTGATACAACATGTTCCGTGGGTCAAAGCCAGGCGTCGACACGCCTTGACAGTGCAGCTTCACTATCTGTACAATCGTTTAAACTGATGGGGCTGCACTGTGTATGTCATAGCTGGCATTGTGAAGCACCAGCTGCGGATATACATTGGAAAGGAAAGTCCTTCTCAAAAAATAATCTTTCTTAACATTTTCTGCGCAGCGACACAATGAAGCGAAGTGATTGAACTTATTTTCCATTGTTAAGGTGGAATATACGTAAGAGATATGCGTCTCCTACGATGTTATGAAAGTGTGCACACGAAATAACATTTGTGGTTCGTGCAGACACTTGGTTAAAATATTGTTAAGGCACTGGGCTGGTAAGTATTTACCTTTAGTTATAGAGAACATCAAAGTAGGCATGATGTTTTAGATATGTGGATGGTCTATTGACGTAGCTAAAGCTTGGAACGGGACTTACCTGCTCTTACAGAACAGTGAGGCCAGCATATATGTCATTCCTTAAAGTGATTAAGATGCGGAAACTTTGCATATCTCTCTGAGGGTTTTCTTACTCAGGGAATGAAATCTAGTTTTTTACTGATAATTTAAATTTCCAAACAACGAACGACAAAAATTAAACTAGGTGCTGTTCTATCGAAGTTTTCAGAAAGTTTTGTCGAAAAACGAAACCTAAAAGCGATGATCACGAGGTAAACTGCTATTGTCTGCAAAAAGATACATTACGAGTATTTTCGCTAGGCTTACTTGAAGTTTATTTCCTATTAGCTGTAGAATGAAATGATAGAGCACGCGAAAAAGTATCTCGATGCAGATGAACACCTAATACATTACCTGCGAGTATGCACTCGATGTTCTGGCAAATTCTATACAGCCGGAGCCTTCCCCAATTGTTGGTAGGCAACAACTTTATTGGTAGACCGGGGAGCTTTCGCTGACCGGGTCCTGAGTCTCCCGCGGGGGGATGTCAAGGCCTCGCCTCACTGCAGCCTCATTTCCCCCAGTTAATTTATTGTTTATTCCGGAATGAAAATGGTCAGCGTTGTTCTGAAAGGCAGAGGGCATGACTCTTAGGCAGAAAGACGACGACGATCATGGTTGGTACATCGCGACGCTTGCACCTGCTCGGTTGTTCCTTCTGACCATATGCGACGAACCATACTGTTGATTGAAAAAGTACTGCGCCGAAAAATCTCATTTTAGCTGGTGTAGGTGTTGCGTATTTATATATGAGCAAAAGTGGAAATACTAGCCAGCGCCACCTGCAGCCTCAATGGTTCTAATGGTTGCCGCGATGATTGGGTAACACAACTCCGAGCGGACTCGTACACACTTGTATACAAGTCTGACCATAGGCTGGTGCAGAGTTCCCCTTAAGAGCATGGAAAGCAAAAGTTCGTCGCAGTACCCCCTCTCCCTAATTAGTCATTACGTATTCGGCTGACATAGCGCCGCCCTCTCTTCGAACTGCAGGGCCGCCTTCATTTCATGTCAATATATAGAACAGCCTTATCGCCTCCCTTTTAGTTGACTAGAGGGGCGGGGGGGCGGTGGCGCCCCGCTCGTGCTCATGGCTATGAGTCTTACCACTTTTCTCGCAATGCTGAATGCTTTCTTTATTACGGCGTAGACCCCAAAAACCTACCGTGAGTGATACAGCTGCACGTGTGCGTGCTTTATCACAACTCCAACAACGCTGATTGACGCCGTAACCAATCATGCTGATTAACGCCGTATTGACAATCAGCTTTATCAACCAAGAGCTGAATCTTGTGTAGGCCCTTGCGTGCTACACGATTACATTTTGCTTCAAAGCCCTTTTCTAAATTAAGGTCCGGAACGTTTCGTGGCAACTCCGGCACACCTTCGTTCAACTTTATGACTCGGCCTCACGATGCACTGACAGGTGGTCACGTCAGAATCTGGCGCATACCATCTTCAATCTATCGGACTTCCGTATAAGCATATAGCTGACTCAACCTAAAATTATTTCTCCTGTTTCCTACGTGTTCTCCACAAAATAACTAGACCACAATTGATAAACAATACTAAGTTTGGCAATTGCCCATGTACTACCAACGAGCATCAAGGCTGACGTGCCCGACTATTTAGCACACAACTTCGTCGGAACAACGGCAGCTCTTAAGCGGTCGTAGGAAACCGCTTCTTTCCCGGGTCTTCAACGATTTTCTGGGTACCTGCTGGACATAGCGAATGCTTATTGCTATGCGAAGGCTAATTACTTGTCGGAACAACTGATCGGAACCGTAACTGAAATACTGGTGGTGTGTACGTCTGGCTTACACCAAGGTTGAATTGTTGCATAGCGAAATTTAGGTGTACCACGTGCCGACGAGAAACCACAATTATTCGCCCTTTTTTTCTGATTACCTACATGAAAACCAGAAGCAATGTAAGGACACTTTCGCACCTTCTTTTGCAAGTGCCTAAGCGAGTATGGTGAAATCACTGTGGCCCATGCCTACTATTTCCTATTTACTGTTGCTCCCCCTGAATTTCCCGAGTCCCAAGTTCATCAAAAATGTCGTTATATTAGAAGATGTCAGCGGGAATCCTTTGGGACACCGCGGCCTGCAATGCACATGAGATTACCTCCTCTACAATGCGCTAACCTCCTCTAAGCAGCGTAACCGACCTCTCGGCCGGTCCCCTCTTTTGAGAGTAATGAAGTTTTGATCATCATCATCGTTATATTAGATGGCACAGCACACCCCACTTTACTCATGGATCCAGTGTACTCCTTTGGCACCCAGCACGCCACGTTGGACTTTTCTAAAAGCTGCTGTTCTTGTACACTGACCAACGCAGTACGTGTCGCAAGGTTACTGTCATGACCTGTGAACTATTCAAATCTGTAGTGTACTTTGTCTTCACCACGCTTTTTTCTGGTGTAACTGATCTGTGCATTTGACACCGAATGGTAATGTTGTTGAGCGCTTGTGAGAGAGAATCAAAAGAACAAGTTGTTGCCTTCTTAGCAATTACTGACGTGGCGTTGTTCGTTGTCTTCGTGCAAATGTGTAAGTGTACGCCTATCCTTCGAGCGTCCCTGTAGCAGTAAGCTGTAGTTTATTCTTTCATAAGGCACCAACTTGATACATGGTTTAAATAGTATACATGATTCGGAAAGCTGTGCCAACGAAATAACCATATTGTGTCTCGACAAACTGCTTGAGAGTGTATTGAAATATATATATATATATATATATATATATATATATATATATATATATATATATATATATATATATATATATATTGTAAAGAAGAGGAAGTACTCCGGCGCAGAGGCAGCAGCATCGAGTGTGCAGCAGTGGCTCGAGCTCGGAAATTGCGGCTGGTGCATCGCCTTCCAAGCTTTCCAAGCATCAACCTTTCTGCTTAATAAATCTCCTTTATAATTGGTGGAGCCGTGCCGGGTACCGTCCCTTACACCTTCCCGCTACCATCCTGGAACTCCGTTCTCGACGGCTACCTTCTGCTATGCCGGACGCCGATCAGCAGACGCTTCCATCTCTTCCGGCCACCTGTCCAGGCAGTGTTCCTCAGCGGGAGCCTCCAATCTTCAGTGGAACAGATGACAATGACGTTGAAGATTGGCTCTCGACTTTCGAACGGGTGAGCGCTTTAAACAGATGGACGGACGCGGACAAGTTGACACGCGTGTCGTTCTACCTCACGGGTGTAGCCAGCCTTTGGCTTAGAAACCACGAGGCAGACGTCCGAACGTGGCCGCAATTTAAAACGTCGATTGTATCAGTCTTCGATCGACCTGCCGTCCGAAAACTTCGTGCCGAGCAACGTTTACGCACACGCGCACAAGAAACGGGTGAAACCTTCACAAGTTACATAGAAGACGTCGTCGATTTGTGCAGACGCGTGAACGCCGAAATGACGGAAGCTGAAAAATGTAAGCACATCCTCAAAGGGATTGACGACGACGCTTTTCAAATGCTCTTGGCGAAAAGCCCGACCACTGTTAACGACGTAATTAGCCTCTGCCAAAGCTACGATGAATTGCGGAAGCAGCGAGCTCTGACAAGACGTCCTCCAGCACACGATCTGGCATCGCTGTCTAGTGTGATCAGTGGTCATGACAAAGCGTCGCTAATAGCCGAAATAAAAGCATTTGTCCGCGAAGAAGTTGCACGACAGCTTTCTTTGGTGCCTTTCACACCAGAAGCTACCACAACTTTACCATCGTCTCTACGTGACGTCATTCAAGGAGAGGTAGCCGAGGCCTTACCAGCTGCTCGCGAACCTTATCTTGTGGCTGCTCCTCTCACCTACGCCGTGGCTGCAGCCATGCCAACTCGCAAGGCGCCTGCGCCTCCGTTCCAGCCTCGCGCGAGCTATCCCCCAGCTCCAGTTCACTGGACCAGCACCAACACCGCCAACCCGTGGCGCACCCCCGACAATCGCCCGATATGTTATGCTTGTCGATACCCCGGACACGTCGCAAGGTATTGCCGCCGCCGGACGCATATCACCAATGAAAACCGCCGTGACCCTTTCTTCCCGCTTGACTCCAACGCGCGATACGGTTCCTCCACTCCAATGCCAGCCCACTACCAGGACGACCACCGCCCTCGGTCGGGACGTCTTCGCTCGCCCTCTCCACGCCGCCGCTCGCCTTCTCCTATGCGTCGACGGCCCGCGCCTAACGAGGAGGAAAACTAGACGACGCAGTTCCTGAGGCAAGAACTGCGCAAGTTTCGGTTTGCCCAAGTCCTCATTTGTCACCTACCAATGTTATTGATGTGTTCGTCGAAAATGTCCCTACTGTCGCTCTTGTAGATACCGGTGCCGCTGTTTCTGTTATAGACGCTGGATTTTGCCGCTCAATTCGTAAGGTTACGACGCCTTTCTACGAATTATCGCTTCGCACAGCCAGTGCTCAACCTGTTCAACCGACCGCAGTATGTACAGCCCGCGTGACAATTCAGGACGTTCTGTATACGATAGAGTTCGTGGTTCTTTCATCGTGCTCCCATATTATTTTGGGATGGGACTTTTTGTCGCGTCATAACGCCGTAATCGACTGTGCTAGGGCTGAGGTTGAATTTCGCTCACTGGATGACCAAGCGTCCGTCGACACCCAGTCTGCCGCTAAACTTGTCGTTAGCGATGACACCTGCATCCCTCCATGCTCTTTTGCGTTCGTGCCAGTTTCATGCAGCGCCATATCCGACGGCATGGTCTTCTTCACACCATCTCCAATATTCGTCGCCCGAAGAGCCCTCCCCCTGCCTTTTGCTGCTCTCGATCTTGTAGAAGGCTCAACCACAATGCCAATTTATAATCATGAGTCGTCTTCTTTATCCCTACTTTGTCACGACTGCCTTGGCCACGTCGAGACAATCAGTTCTTCCAGAATTATATCCGTCCCCGATGAGGTGCCTTCTACCTCCGTCTGTGAACTGGCTGTCGTCTCAGCGCCTGACTCGACGTCGGCAAACATACTTCAACCATTCATCGCTGCAGATTTGACATCTTCGCAGCGTTCACAACTCCTCACCATTCTTGACAGCTACCGCCATTCTTTCGACGTTGAACAGCCATCTCTCGGCCGTGCCTTAGCAGTAGAACACCACATCGACACTGGGTCCCACTCACCGCTGCGACAACGACCATATCGCGTGTCCGCTACAGAACGCCGCGTCATTGCTGACCAAGTAGACGACATGCTTCGCAGAGGCGTAATTCGACCTTCACAGAGCCCATGGGCGTCTCCGGTGGTTCTCGTCAAAAAGAAAGACGGTTCTATTCGTTTCTGTGTCGATTTCCGGCGATTGAACAAGATCACGCTGAAGGATGTCTATCCACTACCGCGCATTGACGATGCTTTAGACAGTTTGCAGGGTGCCGAGTTCTTTTCCTCGTTAGACTTGCGGTCAGGCTACTGGCAGGTGCCTATGGCGGAGGCCGATCGCCCCAAAACCGCTTTTGTCACGCCAGACGGTTTATATGAATTCACCGTCATGCCCTTCAGACTTTGCAATGCCCCTGCAACGTTCGAACGAATGATGGACAACATCCTGCGTGGACTAAAATGGAAGATATGCTTGTGTTACCTCGATGATATCGTGTCTTCGCCCTAACTTCAACACACACTTACGTCGCCTTCAGCACGTCCTTACTTGCTTAACTAACGCCGGTTTGCAATTAAACCTCAAAAAATGTCGATTTGCCATGCGTCAACTGAACATTTTGGGCCACGTTGTTTCGAAGGAAGGCATCCTCCCGGATCCCGAGAAATTGCGAGCTGTTGCGGCGTTTCCTAAACCTGCCACTATCAAAGAACTTCGAAGTTTCATCGGCTTGTGTTCTTATTTCCGGCGATTCGTCCGAAACTTCGCGTCTGTTATATCACCTCTCACGCAACTTCTCAGCAGCTGTAAAGACCTCTTATCGTGGTCCCCTGCCTGCGACGAGGCTTTCACTACCTTGCGACGGCTTCTCACGACGCCGCCCATTCTACGCCATTTCGATCCTGAAGCTCCAACTGAAATCCACACCGACGCCAGTGGTGTAGGCCTTGGTGCTGTGCTCGCACAGCGTAAACCGGAACACCAGGAATACGTCGTCGCATACGCTAGTCGCACACTTACCAAGGCTGAGAGCAACTACAGCGTCACAGAAAAGGAGTGCTTGGCCATTGTGTGGGCCCTTGGAAAGTTTCGCCCATATCTATATGGTCGTTCTTTTGACGTCGTGACCGACCACCACGCGCTGTGCTGGCTTTCGACGTTAAAAGACCCATCTGGCCGCCTCGCTCGCTGGGCGTTGAAAATTCAAGATTACGACATACGCGTGGTTTATCGGTCAGGACGAAAGCATGCTGACGCCGACGCCCTTTCTGGTTCCCCCCTGTCCCAGAATGCCACAGCTGACTCCGCTTGCGATTCCACATTGTCATCGCTTGACTTCGACACCATTGCTATCGAACAACGCAATGACCCGTGGACTGCGTCTCTTCTCAATCATTTCTCCGACACTTCTGAACTCCCAAAGACGCGAACGCTTCGGCGCCAAGTTCCACACTTCTCGATACGTGACACGCTTCTCTATCGACGCAACTACGCACCAGAGGGACGCAAGTGGCTGCTCGTCGTTCCACGAACCCTGAGGTCGCAGATTTGTTCCTCTTTCCACGCTGACCCACAATGTGGCCACGCAGGAGTCTTCAAGACCTACGAAAGGCTTCGACATCGCTACTACTGGCGTGGTATGTATACCTTCGTCCGCAACTTCGTCCGCTCTTGTGCCGAATGTCAGCGTCGAAAATCTCCACCACACGCCTCCGCCGGTGAACTGCAGCCTTTACCATGCCCTTCCCGACCCTTCGAACGGGTTGGAATAGATATTTATGGGCCACTTCCATTGACTCCGAGTGGCAACAGGTGGATAATAGTTGCTATCGACCACCTAACGCGCTATGCTGAGACCGCTGCTCTTCAAACGGCTACAGCACAGGAGGTTGCCACTTTCCTACTGCGTCATTTTGCGTTGCGTCATGGAGGCCCTCAAGAGCTCCTCAGTGACCGCGGCCGCGCCTTCTTGTCCGAGGTCATTGAAAAATTGCTCGCTGAGTGTGCTATTGTACATCGCACATGTACCGCTTACCACCCTCAAACCAATGGGGCTACCGAGCGCTTTAATCGTACTCTCGGCGACATGCTATCTATGTATGTGACGCCTGATCACTCTAACTGGGACTTAGTCCTCCCATTCATTACATACGCCTATAATACGGCGACGCAAGCGACAACAGGCTTCTCCCCTTTTTACCTCCTCTACGGCCGTCACCCCTCCCACACTATTGACACCATTTTGCCCTATCGACCGGACGCGTCCGAGTGCCTACCGATCTTGGACGCCGCCAGACACGCAGAAGAATGCCGCCAGTTAGCTCGTCGCTTTACCTGCGATGACCAAAACAGGCAAAAAGCAATTCATGATGCCCAGACCTCAACTCCCGTTTTTCTTCCGGGTGCTCTTGTATGGCTGTCAGTGTCGCATCGCACACCTGGGCTCTCTTCCAAACTTCTGCCAAAGTACGATGGGCCATATCGTATTCTTGAACAAACTTCGCCAGTAAACTACCTCATTGAGCCTCTTACGCCGCCATCAGACTTGCGACGTCGCAACCGCGAAGTTGTACACGTCCAGAGGCTCAAGCAGTACCACGGTTCAACGCCGCCTGCACAGGACTAAGTCGCCAGGATGGCTCCTTTTTTTTCCGTGGAGCCATTGTAAAGAAGAGGAAGTACTCCGGCGCAGAGGCAGCAGCATCGAGTGTGCAGCAGTGGCTCGAGCTCGGAAATTGCGGCTGGTGCATCGCCTTCCAAGCTTTCCAAGCATCAACCTTTCTGCTTAATAAATCTCCTTTATAATATATAGACTCTAACAACTGCGTCGTAAGGCAAAGAAAATGGGCTGCTGTCACAGAAGTACTCATTAAAGAAAGAAGCTAGGACACAAGACACATCAAAAAGAAAAAAAAGTGATGAAAAAATAAAATAAATAGTTTTGACGTCAAAAGTCAGTCCACGTTTCATTGACGATGCGAGAAGTATGGCTTGAACTTTGAAACATGCACCACATCTCTTTGTGAAAGCCGACGGGAACGTCTTAAGCTGCCCTTTGGGAGAACTTCGTACGTTACGTCACTGAGTCAGCGTAGAACCTTGTACGAGCCGAAGTAGCACCGCAGAAACTTTTCAGAGTGGCCACACCGTCGGATGGGGCTCCACACTCAAACTTCATCGTTTGGTTGGAATTTAACCTCTCGGTGTCGAAGAATGAGCAATATTATGTTTTCATATGTCATAAATTGTTCGTCCGATAAGTGATGTTGCCATAATATGCGAGCGATATGTCTGCGCACATGTGGGCTATATAGTTCATTCAAACCTTTGCAATAAACAACTTGGTACTAGCCCCTGTCGGGCCTTTTCTGATATATTTGTATTTTTTAAGCACAAAGATGACGGGGTTGGACATATTTCACTAAAGAGGTGGGTTACTAAAGTTGCAGCTTGCACGTTCTTTGCTGCAAGTGTTTCTAATAGCTAAAGGAAGCATGATACACGCAGCAAGGTTCATGTATTCTCACCAAATAATAGAACTTTACCTCCTAAATGGGGAGAACGTTCGGTTTTTGTTTTTGGGCACCGACTTCGCCAGTGCCATAGCAGTGTCGGTGTCTTCGTCACGTGACCACACAAGGCTCTGACTTCAGAAGACTGGGACACAATGCCACCTAGATAATCTCAGGCCTGTTCACGGCTTCTGCCACGGGCTTTTACGTCACTCCGTTTAGACCGGGGTGTTTAGCTGCGCAGATGTGCCTGTGCTTACTATCGTCGCTCGACAGACACGAACTCTATTGGCCTTCTTTTGTACAAAACTCACTTATTCTGTCCAAAAGGATCAAATGTGTTACATTCACTTATGTTTTCAATGTTTCTAAGTTGGAACTTTTCTAGATTTTTTTCCATCGATAATTTGCTTTTTATATATCACTCCTGCAGTTTTTTGCTTTGTAAAGTGTAATATATATATATATATATATATATATATATATATATATATATATATATATATATCCTAAGGCTTTGCATGGAAATCGGCAGCGTTTGCTAAATAAATGAATAAACAAAATTCTTATCCTGACGAACATTTTCGTGGGGTGCTGGTGTGTTTGTTCGATACTCGAGAAGACCGCGTTTTTCTGTGTCCGTGAACTGCTGCGTGAATATGTGATGCACTTTGCCCTCTGGATATTCGTAATCTGTACGGCTGCAACTCCACATGGTTGGACGATATTGCGTGACAAATAGTCGTGGCAAAGAGACTGAAGATTCGAGTGTTCTCGTTTCCTAAGGACAACCAAAGAATTAAATGGAAGCGTGTCGTTCGTCAAGCTGACGCCAGCAGTCATTTTCTTCGTGACCTCAACTTACGTGGGTCTGCACTACATATTTCTAAGTCGTTTCAATGACACCATCTCCACCATGTTCCGTTCTTGCTCTAAAAAAGAGGTGTGATATATGCTTGTCACTTTTTAGCGTAAGAACTGTCAATAAAATATTAAACGTGAGTGGCAATAGGTTTCCAGAACAGACGTGTTCTTTTAGTGTCGGTAAACATTTTGCTATTGGGGGTTAGCGAAGCGTACTATTTGTATTACGTATGTTTACTTGGTTATAAAATTGGAAGGAATGCTGTTGCATTGCTTAGTACATCGGTTTTGCGCATAGTATTTTCTTGCCGGTGTTTCAATGACTTTATTGCGGTATAACGATTTCACGCCAGTATTTCCAGCGCTTTAGCCTAATATGCTCCCTTAAAATTTCTGAACAGTTGTAGGGTAGCCAACCGAGCCAAGCTTGGTTAACCTCCCTGCCTTTCCTCTTTATGTATCTCTCTGTCTCTTTCTTCTGAACGGTTGTAGCCAGAACGCCCTTCTTGTATGTGTTTTTGTTTTCTCACGCGTGCACGTGCGTTTTTTTCCCTGTCTCTCTACCCTCGATTTCTTGTCCCTGTTTCCCCGTTCCCCAGTGCTTGGTAGGGAACCAGATGCCAATATCTGGTCAACCTACCGGCCCTCCTTTCTCTCTCTCTCTCTTTCTCTAATGCGTGTAGACACAAAGTAAAGCACTTTCTGAAATCGTCTTCAGGTGTGGAAGCTCTACTTCAAGCTAGAATATATAAGAGCCACTACCAAATATATCGGTCTGAGAACCAGCAGTGCAGTAGAGGCGCCCTCAGGGGCTGCACTGCCTAATCTAGACCCACTACTTGCACTTTTTCACTTGCCTCAAGGTTTATCAGCGGTTACGCACGACTGCGAGAGGTGCCAGAGCAAAAGAGGAAACGTCTCCCCTTGGGTTCATCACAGGAGGTTTGTGTGAAACGAAAGACAGTTTTCTCTTGCAATGGTCCTCACCCTGACATTGTGCTGAATAACATCTGTGGTAGTTGCACACACTCCCCTCAATAGCTGCGTGTCTATGAAAACAGATGTTTGAGGGAGTAAAAATAAAACTGCAGAATGTTTGCAAATAAGTAGGAACAATTTCTGTGCATGTTCTAAATAGTGCGTGCGTTTATGTTTACGTGTGTGTGTGTGTGTGTGTGTATGTGTGTTGTGTGTGTGTGTGCGCGTGTGTTTGTTTGCAAATAACGAATGATTAAAACTTACCTTACTTATTTTGTCACTTTGATGATTAATAAAACTTCGCCATTATAGATCGACCACACGTTCGTTGGCACACAGTATTTGTCTTTTTTGTGGAAGAGCTGGTTTCGGATAAATCTCCAAATGCTTTCAAGCGTAATACATTTCTTACACCAGCGTCTTTTTTTTACACAAAAGGCTGAATAAAGAAGTTAACCTTGTCCCGCCATGGTGGTCTAGTGACTAAAGTACTCGGGTACTGACCCACAGGTCGCAGGAACGAATCCCGGCTGCAGCAGCTGAATTTTCGATGGAAGTGAAAATGCAGTAGCCCCTTGTGCTCAGATTTGGGTGCACGGTAAAGAAACCCACGTGATTGAAATTTCCGGAACCCTCTGCTACAGCGTCTCTCATAGTCATATGGTGGTTTTGGGACGTGAAACCCTACATAACAATGAATCAATTAATCAATCAATCAATCAATCAATCAAAGGTGTTAAGCTTATGAAACTCGCGCCCACTCTCTATCTTTTAACGGTGGCAATGGATTCACAGCCTCCCGTACGGGCACTCGCTCGGGCAAAACGAGTGACATCGTGGCGGTAGTGAGCCAGCCTGAAAGTAGTTTTGTGTGTGGCATAGGTGGGACGCACATCGTGATGATTATCGCGTGCTCTCACGCAAACGTTCCACACAAGCATCTGCAAAAGAATTGCGCCGGAAGCTGCCCTGGCTAACTGCAATAGCCACGAGCGCTGTAGCAACTGATGCTTTGGCAGTACGTATTTTGTGCTGGTCTGGAAGACACTCACTTCAACCCATTTCTGTTGTGACGTCACTACAGCTTTAGTTGCCCTTGCTTCATTGTTTGAAGTTAATGTTCGACATGCTAGCGATGTGTTGCGATCTGGAGAATGAGTATCTATAGGTGCATTTGGAAATGAATTAAAAATGCATTCTAACCATTTGCTGTGTTGGGCCCTTCATGTGGGGTGTGCTTGCATGCAGTGGAAAGCCAGGCTTCTTACAGGCTTTAAATTTTACGGCAGCACCTCTTTACCACAAACAATTGTACCTATTTTAATGTAATGGCGATTTTTCTTACTTAACAAAATTTTATTTTATTCTGAAAGGAAACACGGAAGCTAATGACGGATATTTTTTAATGAATGTACTTTAGTGATTGTTAAGCTGCGAAGAGCATGTGGTGTTCATGGGACAGGAGAGTTGGTCGTACGTATCTCTCATTTTACTTTTAGCTATTTTTATAGAATAGTGCCCAAGGTACTCGGCTCCTGACCCACAGGCCGTGGGATTCAATCCCGGCTGTGGCGGCTGCATTAATGTTGGAGGTGAAAGTGTGGCATACCCCTGTGCTCATATTTGGATGAATATTAAAGAACACCAAATGGTGGAAATTGCCAGAGCTCTTGACTACACTGCGGCGTCTCTCGAATTCATAGAGTGGCTTTGGGACGTTAAACTCCATACATCAATCATAATCAATCAGGTTTAGAAAACATCATTAGCATTCTGAAATAATTAAGCAAGGAAAAATGTGTTACTTCACTTCGGTATTCAGTTAGTTAGAATTGGGGAAACATTACATGCAAAACTAAATTTCAGGTAGGCAAGCCAGTGTGCACCGAATACCTATGATCTAGTTTGCGTTTGGTGCTTCAATGTTAGCTAATTGCGTTCTGCTGCTTAAACAGGTAATTGCTGTTTATTCACCCTGACATTAGGTACATATATTTTGTGGGATCCCGAAACGGCGAGCCAGGCTCTTGAAGTGGATGGACACAGTACACAAGATTGGAACAAAGAAAACAATACACACATTATTTATTTAATTTTTGATTGGCAATATCGTCACCCCAATATTTATACATCAGTTGTTCTCTAGCACGTGAAAACAACCCTACACATATACGAAACACTCAACAGCATAACAAACACAAGGCTGCGTCGCGAACGGCTGACTCACCATGAGGGCCCCAGGCAGACTGCCCGCGGTGCTGTGCACCGGGGACACAACGCGAGAGACAACCGTCTGCGCCAAACGCCACGCGCAAGAGACTTTCTACTTTTTTTCGCGCCGCCATCAAGGTTTGCCGCCAGGGGTCACCGCTGCTACCGCCGTAGCCATGATGAAGATGACAGTGGTGATCGACGTTCGCGAACACAACGGCACCTACCAATCAATAGTTGTGACCCTAAGATACGGCTTCTGCGCGAGACACCAGCGTCACGCGGCGCAAACAATTTTACAGGGGGTTGTCATCACCCCCATATACCTTCAACTTAATTTCAATCATATCACGAAAATAAAAAAAACATGAAAGAAATGAGCTACACAAGCTCTAACAAAAAATGACAACACATGTCCCTACATATTGTCTGTGCACTGTGACACCAGCTCCGGTGCACACTGCTGCACTGTCCGGCTCGAAGACTTCACTCCAGCGCCGGTCCCTCAACAGCAACGTTGCCGTAGGCACGACCAACCATCCCTCGCGCCGACACGTCTTCCTGTTGTGACCAGCACTCACGAGGGTGCCGGACTGCACGCAGTTGCGCAGGTCCTAGGCATGTCCATCGCCTGAAGTCTCAACTGCACTGCTGGCCAGCGGCGCTGACGATGTGCAGAAAACAGCCGGCCGCGGGCTACTTCACTTCCACTGCGTACATTCAAAGCACTCGACAGAACAATGGAGTTGGGCCTAGGGAAGGGAGATTCGGGCTTCTCGCCCACGCGTTACGATGGTCAGTGCTACTAACACATCAGCGGCAGCCGACAAGCCCAACTCAAATATAAATAAGGGTCAATTTTCCTAACTCGTGCATTGCAAGGTAAAAAAAAGTGAGAGAAACGGAGTGCAACATCTCAACGCCACGATCCACCCAGTTGTACCACGTGCGACAGGCGGCTGCGCAGAGCCTTAGGCCTAATGAGTCACTTGAAAACAATCGGCATCCGCCAAGCACCCAGCCTAGGCGCAGAAGAGGCAGCCACAAGGAGACATTCACTCTATAAGGTGGCCCTATCGTTCGCGGCACACAGCAGCTTACCGAGCGATCGGCGTCCACCGTCCTGGGTGGTGTCACGACGCCCCGGCGTTGAGCCGCTTGACAAGACAGCAATGACGCCCGACTCCCTGAGTCCTAAAAAATGAAAGAAGCTATTTACAGAAAATCGGACCACCCGCGAGGCTTCCGTACTTCCTCGCTTCGGGCTTGGCCTACAATTCACGTGCTCTGAGCCTTGCTCCCCCCAGGATGCAGACCGCGTGGCTCTCGTTCTAACTCACGTTCTTGAATTAACAACAAACAACAACCAAAAACCACTTGCGAGCAGAAAAAAATTAAAAAATCAACGTGCCGACAAGTTAAAACACATCACAAAAACCGATCTTTTCGCTCCCAACAAAGCACACCACCAACGCTATCATTGAAAGTCCCCCTAAGCACCCAAAGTCTACTCTTATTCTTCCCCAGCTCAAATAAAACAGCATATCCACGGAGTGAATGATGGGGAGTGGGGCGAAGCATTCGTCCGTCCATTCGTTCTTGCTTCCGTCCGTTCCTGCGTACGTCTGTGTAACCGTCCATGCGTCCATCCACCCATGCGTGCGTGCTTCTGTTCGTGCGTCCGACCTGCGTTCGTCCATGCATCCGCGCCTGCGTCTATTCAGGCGTCCATCCATGCATCTGTCTGTGTGTCCGTTCGTCCATCTATTCAGCACTCCAAGTACCACCATCTCGCATCTTTTCATCATATATTCTCCATATAGAAGCACCGCCATCCAGCGAACATTTCAAGGACTAAACAGGAGGTGGCACATGCACACTTTCTTACGGCTTGCGCTTCGGGTTTACTTCCCACCTTTAACCACCTCGAGTTCATGGTATATACTAGTTCACACTATTCATGGCTACGCGGCCCAACGCTCGCTAAACCTTTTTAAAACCAAGAAGGTTACACCCAGCGAGTATAACATAGCAACCCTTTCTCGTCAGATCGTGCTCAATGTACATGCCAATAGCTTCTAATGGGGATTGCAGCGTGCGCGTTACCTAAAGGCCGTATGCTCCTGTCTCTCATTCCCCCTTAGCAGCCATTAACATGTACATTGAGCACTATCTTTATGGTTCAACAACGCACAGAAGAAATCTCTCACCGGAACCACCTTGGAGGTCAAAATAGTAAGGACCGCTTTTTCGGGTATGTGCCATTGGTGCTTACGTACTACGAGGGACGCACAAGCCACGCCATAAGGAGCTTCGCCCCTAAAAATCGCTGTTCTGAACCGCGAAAATTGTTGTGCGATGCTGCAAGAGCTCCATGTTAGGCAGCCAGAGTGGGGTCTCGAAATGATGAGCAAGAGCCACGCTCTTAGAATGAACGGACACAGTAGACGCAGTCGGAACAAGCCAAGCCAACAACACATTTATTTAAATACTTTTAGAGTGACGATACCGTCAGCCAAAGTATTATAACGTCAAGCGGGATGAATACGCTAAAGCACCCTTACAAAAATTACACCACACTCAACAACATAAACACCATAACACACATAAGGTGGCTTCGCGAACGCTTGAGTCAACATGGGTGCCACCGAAGACGACGCGCGGTACCGTCTTCGGCAGACCGCTTGAGACAACCGTACGCGGCAACCGCCAGCGTCAAAAGAGACTCACTTTTTCTCTCGTGTCGCCATCAAGGCTTGCCACCCGGAATCACCGCCAGCGTTATTGACCTAACCATGATGATGATGATAGTGATGATCATTACCAGAGCGCAGCACTACCTAGCACTCATTAGCTGTGACCTCAATATACGGCTTCGGCGCACGACAACTGCGCCACTGTGGCACAAACAACTTTACAAAAGGGTGTCATCACCAACACATTTTACTGTATCACTTGAATTCGAAGCGGTGTATGAAAAACTCCCAGAAAGACTTTGACGCCAGGGGCGTAGCCAACAATTTTTTATAATTATATTTACCCGCTCTTCGTGCAATTGTTTAGATGCGCGCGTATATTTATACAATAGCAGTCTTCAAAAATATTTCCTGAGAGAGAGTAGGGACTACCGCTGGCTATGCGAATTTTGGGCTCCGCCACAGTGAAGCATCGTAAATGGACCAGTTTGTTGTCCTATCTCCATAGCGTTTTTTCAAAATTTTTGTTGGAGAACTGAAAAAATCACGCATTTGAGTTTAATACATCCGCTTCAATGTGGTGCTATAAAAGGTCAGAGGTTACTGAAAAACACCCCCTGTCATGCGTATAGGAACAACCTAAAGATTTAACACCAACGCTCCCATGCGTGACCTGGACGAGGCCTATTGACGACAGCCGCTAAGCGCTGGGCGTTCTTGCCGAGATAATAGATCGGTATGTCTTGATATTATGTCCGCCGGTATAGGTAACATCTCGGCAACTGAACCCAAAACTACCCGGAGCCAGCTTCAATCAAACTGGTTCAGGACACACGGTGAACCAGTCGTGCTAACCTTGCTGACGGCTGTACACCTTGCAACAGTCCACAGCAAATTTAAGCAAAAATTAAGGCAGCTTGAACTAGAGGTACCAAACTTGAAGGAAGAGATGGGCTGGTCAGCATTCTTTTGCTTCTTTTCCGTAATCCTCTTTATTTTTCCACGTTTTGTTTATTGCCTCTTTTTAGTTTTTTCTTGTCTTTCTATCTCCATTTATTTCATTTTATTTATTCCTATTTTTCCATCAATTTCTTTTCCTGTTTCAAGCCATCAATATTTCTTCCTGGTTTTTCTGATTCGCTCTCTTCTATTTTGCATTACTTCCTTTTTCCCTTATTTTGTAGATGAGTTTACTTGTGTTACGAGAAGTGCAGAATTTTTTAATGATGTTATGCAATCATCAAAAAGGCGCTCGCACAACAAGAGGAGGAAAAAAAGGCTTCTCATCGGCACGAACAGGCACATGGCAGTGACGGCAGCACACGACAGCCGAGCCCGCAAAAGAGCACTGCACTTAATAAATTTCGCAGAGTCGTTAGGCTCAACTTTGTGCTGTTCACATCAACTAAGAAGTACAAATCAGTCTTGCTGAGAAGCACACATATTGCGGGTGCGTCATTCAATGTTTCTCAACGCCTTGTCGCGAACATTGTTGGCCAAGAACACAAGAAAACGACGTAATACGCTGAAAAGATAACGGGATGCCAGCTGGCAAAATATATTATGAGGAAAATGGCAGAATTGCAATGGGGCCTTTATTTAATGAGGTCTTTTTCAGCCCTCATTTTTCCACTGGTAACATATGGAGTACCTCTAATTCGCAAGGATGCGTAGCGCCATCTACTCACCCTTATATTATACTGCCGCTATGTGACTTAGCAATCCTTTCTATAGGTCGCGCTACAAATCTTTTTCAGCCTTTTTTTTTCAGAGTAGACGGTAAGCGAATGCTTAAAAATTACGACGAACAAAACGAACAGCGTTTGATTCGACTGCTTATTTGAATCGAAATTTTATATATTCCAACTACCGAACATTTTTTGAGTACTATTCAAGTAATCAGAACCGACGGGAAAACGCCAGAGGAACAATACAACAAAAACTTAACGAAGCATTTTTTTTTGTCGTTTTAGTCGGTGGAAGGAAGGAATATAGGAGGAAAAGGACGGCAGGGAGGTTAACCAGCCTATAAGCAGCCGGTTTGCTACCCTGCGCGTGGGTGGGGAATGGGGGAGATGAAAGATAGCTCTTGAGGGAACACGAGAAGAAAGCCATATCACTTTCGCGGACCGATTCTGCCATTAATCTTCGACGACTTGGGAGTAAAATCACATTTTCGCTATGGTGCCCACCAAGCAACTACACGAATCGTACACACCACCTCTCCTCTTTGATGTCTGCCCGCATGCCCACCGGGCTTGACCGAAGAGAAACCACCTTTCTTCATCGCTTATGGCTAGGGGTGGCATTGGCAAAATCTTATTCATTTGTCATAGGAATGGCCGACAACACTCTATGCGATGCCTGCCGCTGAAAAGAGACGCTACACCGCATCTTGTGCGACTGTCCGTTGTATGACATCCAGAGATAGTCACTTGCGTCCGTGCTTGCGCGCATCTACAACAGCCAAATGTCTGTGAACACCATTCTTTCAAGTGCCCGAGAGAAGACATTGCAACAGAAGGTGACAAAAGCTCTGCGGGTATTCCTAAGCGACATAGAATTGAAAAAGCGGCTGTAACAGCAATGTCACGCACCACAAAAGACAAGACTGGACTATGACTGAATGTGCGCGCGTCTGCTGCCTAATGTGCAGTGTTTATTTATCTTCCCTTTCTCCTCTCTATCTTTTATTCAGTGAATTACCCATATGCACGTAGGGCAAGCTTTCACGGGACGTGAATGATATTGCTTAAAATGAAGTGTTGGTACACAATTATGGCACTGGCCACTCCAACGCCATTGACTGCATCGAGCGTACAACGCAAGAAATAAATATTTAAGCTGTAGTAGATGAATATAATTGGGACTAAGGGAGCTTTACTAAATACCACGTGAAGTAATGTTTTTGTTGAGCTTCAATGTCCCGAAGCGAATGTATCCTCTATCGGCTATCATTATTATTGGATTCATATTGTTGATTCATGCAGTAATAGGTAACCTTTAGGTTTCAGTGTGACCTAAAGGACGTGACTAATTCCCCCTAGGGTATTCAGGTATACTCCTGTGCTTACCCTAAAGTTGACATATAATATTCGAAGGCTCTAGCTGCATGTGGTACTCTTGTATTTAATTGAACGGTATGGTTATTTTGTTAAATTTGTAAATATTTGTGTAAAATGAAAAGTTGTTGAATTCTTGACCTATCATGTAAATGGTTGCCGTATTACTCCAAACCGATTGAAACAGTATTCTATGTGAATTCGTTTTCGATTCAGTGTAATCACTATTTATTCATATTTGATTAGGTTCTCAATATAAGTATTCGCGCACCTATACCTTACAGCGTGTAGCAAAGGCAAGCATTGGTTTGCCTGGCTGAAGGTGAGGTGGAGGGGACCCACGTTTTCAACAAGCCACCGCGATTAATATTGATTCTGCATCTGTGTGCGCGAATTAAAACGATTGGGATTGATCAATGCACAAACATGGCTAAACAAGAAACAAAAAAATAACACAGAAGCTCTGTTTGGTAGTGCTCACAACCTGTTACCAAAGCGCTCTTTAAAATTCTTTGATAAAGAGCTCTTGGATGTGCGTGGCCATGCGTGAGACTAATAGTCAGGGCCAGCTGTGGTACAGCATCATTCACTGACACTGAACAAAACGTTTCATGTTGAGAAAGTGCAGCTTGTGCTACAATTATGCGCCTTACTGTAAGTTATTTTTATCAAATTTGCCTCTATGCAGAGAAACAAATGAAATTGCATTTTGGCGTCTTTAATGTGGTAGGGTCGGTATAGTTGTTCACTGTTCGGCAGCACCCTTTGCGTCAGTAATTGTCTCTTTCCACCGCCAGTGTCAACTTGAATTGTACCCAGAAAACACTAAAAAAGCTTGAGTAAAAACAGACATTCATAAGAGGCTGTAGTGTTTTTCCGGCTGCAGACCCGAAGTTTTCCAAACCTGCACTTTAGGAGTGAAATGTGAGTGTCTGTTTATCATACTAACACCCGTCCAGGGTGGGGTGATATCCCGACATTTCACGCCACCGTAGAGTGCACCGCAGCCTAGTTGCCTCCCCATTCCAATAATCGCTCGCTTTACCTGTGCCCCAGAGCAACGGCTAGCCAAGGAGTGGCACACTGAGCCCATGCCCCACTTTTCGAAGTTTTTTTGTTTTTTGAAATAACGCATAAAGCACGAAATGCCTCTACCACATCTACATGCCCGGCCCCAACTTCAAATCAAGGTGGTGCCGCCCGACTTCTTTCCGCGCGAAAATTCGGCCTATGTTCCTGCATGAGAGCCATGGGAAGGCACATTTCACGACAATGCACTTGGTATCTGAAGGGCGCCCGTTTGGCAGGCCCGCAATTTTTTAGACGTTACTACCGGAGTCCTGGAATAGAGAACCTCCCCATTTGTTGTATTTCTATAAGGAAATGTTTTCACCTTCTAACTAGCTGTGATTACTGCCAAAAGCTTTCTGTAATATATATTTATAACTTCGATTGTCTAAGCTCTCTGTCCCTCTGTTTTTTCTTTCCGCCTCTTCCTAAACAGTTATGATTCCGTACATAAACATGCGTAAATTACCGAGGTGTAGAAGTGAAGAGAAACCCATGAAGCACAAAAGAATCCGTTCATCTATTAAAAACGTCTTCAACACTTATCCGATGGCGCTAATAGATGCGTGAGACAACATATTCTGTAGCCGTAGATGACTATACCAGCATCGCAGAGCCGCGCTAAGGAGCTGCCAAAAGTTCTTTAAACAAACAGCTTGTCAAGGTTAAACTAAGAGCTTTTTTAGATGTTTTCTCAGTTTTGTTGTGATGAGCTTAGAAAAATAATCGAAGCTATTGTGATTGCCTTTGCATCATGTTTGATCAGCAGCCTGACGAATACCTTAAGAACTTGAAGATTGCAGCGACTAAAAAGAGCTCGGTCACCACGAGTTGTCTTTCATTTTTCTCACAATTTGTATGCCAGTTCTCGTGCACGTCCCGGTTTATTTACTCAAACGTCCTCAGTGTGGCATATGTATATACAATTTAGACATTGTTTCCCCCCGTCCACGGTCTGCCGAATAAAGTTTTTTCATTCACTGTGATATATAACAATGTCAAGTGACGAAAAAATGATGACTATTTTTTATTATAGCACATCGGTTTACTACTGAACAAATAATGAATCTGAACATGCAGAGAAATAACACATACTTTATGAGTGACATGTATTGTAGGGCGCAGGAATATTCATACTGATCAGCCGGAAAATTGAAATGTCTCACAATCCAGTAAAATTGGCGTTGAATAAATAAAGCACAACCAAATGTAGCATAAAATACGACTTAATGGGGACCACACAAGATGAATCTAACGGCCGGTGCTGCAACAATAAATGGAGTTCCGCATGAATTCACTACAAGTTCCGTAAAAGAAACTGCACTGGCTTTCACATTAACTGGCATGGTTTCCAGCGTAATGTGATGTACACATAGCCGCGACTAATAATGCATAAAAAAATAATCTCGGTAGTCTTCACATAAAAATAACCAATCATGAGACCAATTTAAACACACACTCTCACTCCCAGATGTGATAAAAACGCTGTCATGTATTTATGAACGTCAATCCGTCATAACTACACTCACAAAACGAGACACCTATTGCAGAGAAACGTCAAACGTTATTAGTCAGAATAGCAGACTGGGCTTGTTGGTTTAACATAATTGCAGCTTAAGGCGCGAAAACGACACGGACGAAGAGAGACAGTACACACACACGGAGCGCTCCGTGTGTGTGTACTGTCTCTCTTCGTCCGTGTCGTTTTCGCGCCTTAAGCTGCAGTTATTAGTCAGTGACAGGCCGACGTTGTAAGCCAACCCGCACGCTCCCACACACCATCTTTATCTGGTAAGTGTTCTCTGCTGTTACCCGCAGAAAAACAGAATGACTGAAATAGGGCAAGTCAGTTTGGCTACGATTCGCACAGACGTGTTCCTACCTTTATATATAGCTGACAGTTCGTAGAAAATTTCATCATCACCAAATAGTTGTCGTATAATACGTTTTACTTACAGTACGAAAAGGAAGTTCTTGTGGCAATAAAGAAAAGCCAAGCGCATACTTAATTTCGCTTACCAAAAATGACGTTAGACGTTAATTAAACGTGTGAGGTTCCGAATTACTTCACCAGTGGCGAGCAGATCTGGTTATGTACTGTATTTGACTGTCGTCACGAACATAGTAGAGTTTATTTGACGAATGAAGTTCGCTGCAGATGTATTCCTTCGTCTTCCAGTGTGGTTATGTTGTGGGCTTGAAGTTCCCGGATCGGTTCTAGAACGGTTGGCATAAAGCTTCAACGGCCACGCCACAAGGCCTATAGAGACGGTAATTAAAAAGTATATATGACCCAATTCGAAGCGCTTCCAAAAAAGGGCTGACTTCTGATGTAACACGCTTTTCATTGTAATTGAAATGTTGTCCGACTTGTTAAAGTTTTCTTAGAATAAAAAAAAAACATTCCGCTGCTGTAGTCATCGACATTTTGTGTATATAATTACTGTATGATTAAAATGAAAAAAAAAGAATGAAGTAAACGCAGCTAACGCACTTGGAAGGAAACCATAAAATGTGCAAGTTGTTCTAAGGAGTAGGTGCCGAATATCTGGTATTTTGTGCAGTATTTTTAGAGCCTGTGCATGTAAATAGCACGACACGCGATAATGCTCACACTCACGTTGTCGCATTCGGGGCCTACTAGCGCTTTACAATTCCTACCCGATGCAGCGTGAGGTTTTGTTGCCCACTGAGTTCTTGAAAAACCACCTCAGCGTGTAACAAAATATGGCGCACCCCATTGTCGAATGTTCTTTATTACCCACAACAACACTTTCCACTCTTTTACGCGCATTTATATCAGCTGAAATACTTGATAAATTTGCATTGTGAAGATGCACGTGCTCAACATATCCCAGTAAAAGCTACCTTGTTGAACTCAATGAGCCTCACGAAATAGCAGCCGAACACCAGTGTCACACTACACTGCGTCACGCTCATGGTGATCCGGAGTAGGTTTGAATCGGGTGAGCTATCTCAAGTCAGTCATTGTATTCGCGATCGTTCCGTACCGTAATCAAGATGAGCGCAATCAGCGCAATAACGATATGTTTCTTAGATTGCGAATCGACACACGTCTGCGCCAAGTCTGGTGTGGAGTTGTGTGTACCGTGTTATAGCCGACCATTTTTTATCGCGATCGATGAGTCCCGTTCGGACTGGCGCCTATCGCAGCCATAAGTGACCATAGGACACCAGTATAACGGATAATAGCTATCGCAATGTGGCGTAGTCACTAGGCAGTAGTTATCACTCTATGGCGAAAATGGGAGCAATGACTGCTTTTAGTCTTTGAGATTACCTGTTACCCCCCCCCCCCCCAAAAAAAAAAACAAGTGGGACAAGATGGCCGACATGTTCAAAACGGGGGTGCGATTGCAGGAGCACCACAAGAAGGAACGGTCGTAATTTTCTCGTCACGCAGCCGTTGCTCTCCTGAAGGACACCGCAGACTAATATGCAAGCGCTCAGAGGTCAGATTTAGGGGCAAGATTATTTTTTTCGTTTCTTTTTTTATTGCACTGAACTTCACTAGCTTAATACAGTTATTCAATTCAGAATCTGCAGAAAGTAAAAGCAGCGCTGGCTGACAAAGCAAACCACGTTAACACAGCTGCCACAACGTTCGTAACAAGCGCAGAGGCAGCATAGAGAAACTCGTCAAAGGTATTTCACAGCTGATGCAATGCCGAAACACGTGCAAAACGAGACTTCCAAAAAAAGTACTACGAAGAAAAGAAAAAAAACAAGCCTAGACGCTCTGTTCTTCAGCCGCGAAACTTTGTACTACACTTCAACGTGAAGCGCATAATGACAAAGTATTCATGGACCACAAATGTGGGGCTAGCATATATATTGTATTACAGTATTACATATATATTGTATTTCAGGGCGTATATTGAATCAGGGCGTAGATGAAGTATATATAAACATTCTGGGAGAAATCTACAGGGGATAAACTGCTACCATAGTGCTTCATAAAGAAAGCAACAGAATACCAATCAAGAAGGGTGTAAGGCAGGGGGACACAATTTCCCCAATGCTATTTACCGCGTACTTACAGGAGGTTTTCAGAAGCCTAGAATGGGAACAGTTAGGGATAAGAGTCAATGGAGAATACCTTAGTAACCTGCGCTTCGCCGATGACATTGCATTGCTGAGTAACTCGGGGGATGAATTGCAACTCATGATTATGGAGTTAGACAAGGAGAGCAGAAAGGTGGGTCTTAAAATTAATCTGCAGAAAACGAAAGTAATGTACAACAACCTCGGCAAGGAGCAGTGCTTCGAGATAGGTAATAGTGCACTTGAAGTTGTAAAAGACTATGTCTACTTAGGGCAGGTAATAACCGCAGAGCCGAACCACGAGATTGAAGTAACTAGAAGAATAAGAATGGGGTGGAGCACATTCGGCAAGCACTCTCAATTTATGACAGGTAGATTGCCATTATCCCTCAAGAGGAAGGTATATAACAGCTGTATCTTGCCGGTACTTAGCTACGGAGCAGAAACCTGGAGACTTACAAAGAGGGTTCAGCTTAAATTGAGGACGACGCAGCGAGCAATGGAAAGAAAAACGGTAGGTGTAACCTTAAGAGACAAGAAGAGAGCAGAGTGGATTAGGGAACAAACGGGGGTTAAGGATATCATAGCTGAAATCAAGAAGACGAAATGGACATGGGCTGGGCATGTAGCGCGTAGACAGGATAACCGCTGGTCATTAAGGGTAACTGACTGGATTCCCAGAGAAGGGAAGCGGGTTAGGGGGAGACAGAAGGTTAGGTGGGCAGATGAGATTAAGAAGTTTGCGGGTATAAATTGGCAGCAGCAAGCACAGGACCGGATTAACTGGCGGAACATGGGAGAGGCCTTTGTCCTGCAGTGGACGTAGTGAGGCTGATGATGATGGTGATGATGATGATTGTATTTCAGAGCGATACAGTATTCGAAAAATGTTCATTGTATATTTTTTGCAAACTTGTAGTATAAAAAATTTTAAACACAACTTTTTCTTGAATAATTATCCGTTTTAGTATCAGTAACATTTTTTACGGGTTTCGTAAGAAAACACACTGAAAGTCTTACGCTGACATCCGTACTGCCACCACTCGGCGTTTTTTTTTTTCGGAGTTACTATGTTCCGCCTTCGCACTACTCATGTTCATATAGTTTATGGTTGACGGACAGATGAACGGACAAGCCGGTGTGCCTTGTTTCGCTCGTGCTTGAATTTCTCAGATTTTCGTTTATTCTGATTCTTGTAGGAGCTTGTGTACGCTAATTTTTCGAGAGTGCGAAGTTATTCTGAATTTTGCTGGTGGACCGTGAATGAATCAAACACGGTGTAAACACGTCTTAAACTATCCGTAAACCAGTTTGCTCTTCAGATGAAAAGACTGCGCATGCATAAGCAGACGAAAAGACTGCGCATGCATAAGCTTGCAGGTGAGTGGTGACCAACTGCGCGGTCTTAGGAAAATGCAATATATAGCGTTGCTTGTGCTGTTCTCAACTCCCAAGTTTGTGCTTGTTCATGGCATGTGTAATTTGTTGACTCTTCGTGCATATGGCGGGCTGGTTTTTCACCAAATACATTGTTTAGAGCTATTGCGCTATCAAACGAACATGATCTGCTCCTATTGATCGCATCCAACGCTAACTGTATCGAAATAAATAACTGCAATTATTACTGTCTGTAATCCATCTTGCTGCTTCTATCTGGTCTGCAGTGCCAGCGTACTTTTGGCGTTAAATGGGCCTTTCCGCAATAATAACCATTTTCTTTAAGTTATATTGCTAAGGGTTTGTTCCTGCCTTGATACTAGCACTTTTCCCTCGTGGGCTTTATGTAACGTTAACGGCTTGGTGTTGAGGACATCGGCAGTATTTTTTTAGAGCTGTGTTGTATGTAGACCAGTTAGACCACAAATATTTGTCGCATCACTTAATTCGTGTAGCCAAAGGGTGGCACATGGAGTCCGTGCTCTCCCCTCCTCAAGCATATTCTTAAATGTCTCGCACATGGCATTAAAAGGGCAATATGACATGAACTCATTTGCATACCACAAATTCCTTCCGAAGAGCGCAGCTCCTCCCCCTCCCCCGTCTACACACGCACACCCGGCAAAAAATTTCTTCGTACGCACCTGCGTCACTTACTTCAACATAAAACACTACTTCACCTTCACGCTGCACGTATTTTACAACAGGTCTACCAAACGAAGACTTAGTATATGAAGAGAGCATTGGGAAGAAAAAGCTTTCATAATTTTTTCTTTGGTGATGCAAAGCTTCACAAAATTCAATGTTTCGAGAAACTATCATATATGCTCTAGGTTTATATGAGAGAGCTCGTTATCATTATGCATCAAAAAATTTATGTTCTTTGAAACATTGGCAAGCCAAGTCACATTTTCACGCTTAATACTAACAGACAAGAGAACGTGTCGTTTCGAAAACAGCAATAACAGCGTTTGAGCTTTACCACTAGTGCATGATTAGGCTGATTCTCACTTGGCTGCTTTTAGCCAGACTTAATGTTAATAAATAAAGCAATAATTGAGCCATGTTCTTTATTACCTTTTCAGAGGACAATAACTTTCACATATTTGTGGATACTGTTAAACAAAGCTGTACCCAATATTAGAGAACTACGGAAGGCAATTGAGTTTTGGTAAGTGCGGAGTTCTTGTACGTCTTACGCGCTGTATGGATGAACCGCTTTTTTGGCGACAAACTCCACATGTGTGTGCCAGCAAATAAATGTGTTATGCCATGTGGTTACGCTGGCACTGACAGTATGACATGACTATGCTGGCCCGTGTCCCTGCTTAAACTTTTATGGCTGACGTATAATATCCATGTTTTCACTGCAGTAATTGCTCTTCGCGCTGAAAAAGGCAATGGTGAAGATTCGTTTGCATTGACGCTACAAAGAGTCTGTTTTTCTTATTTCTATTGGTTTCGGCTAGCACAGAGCATAAAACTTGGGGCTAGATTCATAAAGTTCTCCTATTGAAAAAACTTCCACCATATGTATGGTGGATGCCACCATCCACCATTGTGGTGAATTATATTGCTGGAAATAATGGTGGCACATGGTGTATGGTGGCCCATGATGGATGACGAATTGCCGGCAATGCTGGAGCGCAAAACGGCGTCAAAACCCCCGTGACGAGCTGCCACTGAAGAAAATCATTGTTTAGCAAGCGATGTAGGAAGTACTCGTTAAAAAACAAATTGGCAGCATATCCACGGAGTGAATGATGGAGAGTGGGGCAAAGCATTCGTCCGTCCAATCATTCTTGCTTCCGTCCGTCCATGCGTCCGTCCGTGGGACCGTCGCTGCGTCCACCTGCCCATCCGTGGGTGCGTCTGTTCGTGCGTCCGTCCCTGCGTTCGTCCATCCATCCGCCCCTGCGTTCGTTCATGCGTCCATCCATGCATCTGTCTGCGTGTCCGTTCAACACTCCAAGTACCACCATCTCACATCTTTTCATCATATATTCCCCATATAGAAGCACCGCCATCCAGCGAACATTCCAAGGACTAAACGATAGGGGGCACACGCACACTTTCTTACGGCTTGCGCTTCCGGTCTACTTCCCACCTTTAACTGTATTATGTAATATGTATTATGTATTATGTATTATGAATTCTGTATTATGTATTTGATTATGAATTTGCATAAATGTGCAACCAATTGCAGTTGCTTAATTCCGTGAGATTGAATCTTTCAGGCGTTGACTTGGCCATACAAGGACATGTTCATTTTGATAGTCTTTAGTGGAAAAGTTTACATATCCGTAAATTTATCGAAAATTCTGACTTTACTGCTCAACAAAACGTTACATTTATCAAGAAGCCACAAGCTTCTGATTGAGGATATGCGTAGTATTTGCGTTATCAGCAAGAAAGTGCTGATGTTTCGAACAAAAACAGCCAATAACTACTCTGTTGCGCAAGTGAATGACAGGCGCGCTGCAGTACTGGGGGAAGTGCGCGTATTTTTTTTCTTAGGTTGTAACAGACTATAGTGCACTACAGCAAGAAAAACACGTAACGGGCGGAACACAAACGACGACGACGAGCGCCGAACATTCCGGAAATATTACTGCAAAGTTGCACGTATATTTCTATTGCCTGACGCAGTCGTCAATCACTAGACGTGCGTAGGTACGCCCACTTTTTATCGCTGAGATGTAGGGATTGCTCGTTTTCCCCTTCCGCTTTCCCCGCAGATAAGAAATTATTTCTGCTTCTTTGATTTTACAGGCGATTCGCGTTTCGCTCTTGTTAATGACGAAAGTACTGTTAAGGCCGGGAGAGCATTGATTGAAGTTACAAAATGGCTACCAAAGAAACCTTCAGGTTCCTTACCATCACGCACATTCTTTACAATGGTCGTATGTACCAACAAGCACAACTCACTAGTTTATTCAATGATCTGTTCAATCAATGGCAGACTGTTTCTGTGCGTATACTACCGTCGTATTGTAAGTTTACGAAGGCGTTGCATAAGTCGTCACGAAAAACTCAAGGCCTCGAACCATGTCCTAAACAACCAGCAGAATCTCCCGATTGTGCTTTCCTAGGCTAGGAAATGAGCACCTTTCGTGTTTTCCCTTTGGACGCTGAGGAAGGACATTCAGAGAGATGGACAGACGAGCTGAACAACGCATTCATATTATGAAACGCATTCAACGCATTCACTGTAGGCTCCTGCACAACCTCTCCACAACGTCTAAATTCCGTTCAGCTGATCACGGGGTGTCTGCTCTTCGCTTAAGACAAGAGGCAGTTAAAATACGATTCTCTCTCGAGTATACTCTGTTTCACCACTTTGGTTCAGCGTTACCAAAGCTACGGGGTGTAAGAAAGCCCCACACTTGTGCAGCGAAACATAGTCCTCCTTCAGCGGAAACATAAAAAAATAGAGAAAAGAGGCGTTGCAGCCGGAGACGCGATGGAATGCGTCGATGAAAGAACAGCATCGGAGAGAAATAGCCTCAAAGTGAAATTACGCTTCGGCATGAAATTCTACCAATCTTCAGCAGAGGAACAACTTCACGCTTCTTCAAGTTCCCGGCATAGTTACTTTTTAGTAGCTTTACTGCATTTTAAGTTAGTAAACTTGCTATAATGCAATTCGTTATTCACATGCCATGAATTTCGTTGGGAAACGACACGGCGTGAATGAATTCATGTGAAGAGCCTAAGTTCCCTTCCTATTAGCTGAGGGGCCTGTATCTTCCACAGTGCTGAAGTGAACTTCTGAAACAGAGTATACGCCCGTGATGATTTGGCTTTAAGCATTAAATAGTGGGCTTCACTAGCTCTTTGTTTATTTACAAACCCAAAAACACATGCACAGGTTTTTCTCCTCAAATGAACTCTCTCCAAAGGAAGGTATATATAGCAAATCCAGACTTGCAAAAAGGAGTCAGTGACTTCATATTTCGTTTAGATTAAAAATGATCTCGTGAATTAGAGGAATGATGAAAATGGAGTGCTGTATTGAGACGCTGATGATGAGTTTACTGGTCACTAAAGCACTGGAAACAACTGCGTACATTCAATTGCACTGTTGTTGCTTGTTCTCTCAGAAGAAAATGATCTCATCTTGCAGCGGCGCGCTACATCAAAAATGTCCTTCGAAACCTGACTTGGAAAAGAAGAAAGGCTCGCACTCGGACGTCAGTTCGCGGGAATCGCCTGCTAGAGGGCCTTCTAATTTAGCGACGGCGCCATTGCCCCGCGCCGGCCACTCACTCAAAGTGAGCCAAACATTGATCTCTATGAGCCACATTCAAACGGTGTTGAATCGTAATTGATTTGAACGTGTAGGCGACGTGTATAATCCGAGAATGCCGTGTGCTTGCACTGATCAGCGTAAAGCTGTGACTGCGTTTATTATGCAATCTTGTTTTCTTTGCGGGCTCAATCGTCCATGTTAAGCGATATGTTAATGGCGAGCTTTATCATATAATTCACATTAATGGCAGCGGAGCTCAATTCCGCTTGCCAGGTTAGCTGGTACACTACGAAGAGGTTAACATTACTAACCACTCAAATTGTGGCCATGTCAGGTGCTTATGATGATTCCCTACATGTTTTAGTTTTGAGAGGAAGCAGACTTGACATAGAGATTCATTTTCCTCAGCTCTTTGCGAAGTTCACAGAAAGTGAAGTCAAGTAAAGCATTCGAAAACTGAATAACAGCTCGCATTTAGCGCTTGGTGTCTGAAATATAATACTGCATCATTGTTATTGTCAAATATTTTTAGGCTTGAAGCACTACCTGTATACCTCTTAAGAAATGAATGATACTATACATCAACTTCTTTTTTGAAGATTGGCAAAGAGACCACCACTTTAGTAGCCATTCCACCAAAAATTACATTATCCTGGGTAGTAACGACGGGTGCGATGTGCAGTCTAATCTAAATCTTATAATATTCATGTACCACGGCAATCGCGGCGCTATAGCCGATAGTTGCTAAAAAATGCCACCTGCATCTTCCCACAGAGGAAACTCGAGTAAATGCGTCGTGAAGTGCTGGGGACATCTCATGAATGTTGTATAATTGGGTATGGTGTGTGAATGATTAATTGTTGTTTCTTTTTATAATGCTTTATATTAAGTGAAGAAGAAGCGTTGCCTTCTACGTCAAGCTCAAGCCAAGTGACTGAAATTCAGGCAAGTGACCCTTGACTGAATTTCAAGTGCACGATTCAGTACCTAAATGTACGGGCTGGCCAGTGAACGGTCATGCAGAACGAGTAGTCGTTTTTTTTTACTGGCAGACGCTGCTTACATTGGCCCTGCGAGGCTAGAGAGGGGAGGGGAGCGACAATTTTACGGGTGTCTTCCTGGATGGCACCACCGCTGATGACGAAGCGCGACATCATAAAACTAAGAAGTCATCAGCGTTTAAAACGCGTCACAATAACTGAAACAGAGCCCGAGAGTGACGGATTGTTGTATGAATATCATATAAGCGGACGGCATAAACCAGGACACATGGGTATACAATGTCTCCAGGTAGTTAGAATAACTCAGATAGGCAGTTAGAATGACTCAGATGAGTGCTGTAAACCACCGATTTTTTAAACAGCTGCTCTGTTAGACATGTTTCAGATCCGGACGCATTCGCAACACAAACAGGGGCGCTGTGCGGGATCGCCCGACCTTGGGGAAACTTGGGACTTTTCCGAGTTTTCGAGATGTGGTGACACCCCCTTTTGAATGAGCCAACAGTGCAAAAAAGTCAAACGCACCCTCAGTGCATTGTTTTTTATTGGTTACGATCAAATCCGGCATTGCGTCAGAAACGCACCACCAAGTTGTGCGGTATTTTAAACACGACACATCTACTTTCATTTGTTTGTCGGTCCATTCAGTGCAAAAGTGTGCCCATGCAATAAACGTGTCAGAATCTTCTTCTGGCAATGTTTTGTATAGGCACGAGCTCTTTAAATTTATTTCAAAAGTTTTAAGGCCTGCACTAAATATCCTTTAGAATAACAAGCTTCTTTCCGGCCGAGCGGCTCACAACACTGCGACTGCAGCTAAACTTGAGCCCACGTTTTATTTATGGTCAGCTTGTACATCCTAGCACTCTACTCGGATGCATTATCCTATAGTACTCCAGCACGCGCGACCGGCTAATTTGATATGCTTGGCTGGGCGGTATGCTTGACAAGTTGAGCCAGTACATGCTATGACTTAGGTAATTGAGCCAAGTTGTGGTAAGAACGAGGTAACTACACAACATCTTAATAAGACCATGGTATTAAAGCCATGTAAGGCTATATTTGTACTGAAACATGGCTGTTGTGTTAACTAAACCATGCTGGTTACCGCAACGATGAACACGCTATAGAAGTGAAACCTTGCTAACTAGACCTTACTAATTTAATGACAACTGGTATCATGCTAATGAGAATTGCGCCAAATAGCTCTAACTAATGATAGATTTGGTAATTGCATCCTAAATAACCATTGCCGTTTTAATTGAAACATTTCAATTAAGACAAAAGTGTTCAACGTTATGTTCATTTAGCTCGAGACAATTAGTATATTCAAAATTAAGACTGAGCTGATGCGCTTACTTCGAAGCCAATCAAGAGTGTGAGTAGACGACCAAATTGAAAAGCTGAAAGAAGTTATGCTATCATAAAATTCTCTACGGCTGTGCAACATGACCAAATTATTTTATATGGAAAGAAGCTGCTAATTATAGCGTCCACAGCGTCAAATGCTTGACAGTTGACAGTTACACAGGCACCATCACAGTTACGAGATGAACTGGGGCCTTCTCAGAATCAACGAGTTTGTACCCGAGTTCCCGAGTCAATCAATTTGTTTGACATATGCCCGCGGTGAAGATCGGGTCTGCCAATCACTTTTGTAATCACTTTTGCTCTTGTCGAGAAGCAGTGCTAAAGCTGCAACGCCAGTGAGCCACACTATTGATCTATGAGCTTTATCACGCAGACTATGCATTCAGGTACACAAAAGTAAATGTTATATCATCATGTGGCTACTATGTATGACAATCAATTTCTTCACACGAGAGAGAGAGAGAGAGATTGACTTTATTTAAACATATCCTGAGGAGGATGAGAAAGAGCCATTCCGACCCTTAATTCAACCTGGAGGCTCCGCCTAGGATGGCGCTGGCAGCCGAAGGCTTGCAGCCATGTCTCAGGCCATGTGGACTGCCTGTAGTTGCGGCTTGTATTCGTTGCTCTTGAGGGCTTCCTTCCAAGCCTCTTGGTTATTCAGTTGTGCTGCGCTGTGGGTAGGGCACAGCCAAAGCATGTGTTGAAAAGTGCAATAGGGATGATTGCAAAGGGAGCATGTGCGTGGTGTGTCGGGGTCGGCTCTATGTAAGGTGGATGGTGTTATGTACGTACGTGTTTGCAATCTTCTTAGAGTTAGAGCTTGTGCTTTGTTAAGTTTTTGGTGCGGTGCCGGGAAGGCACGTCTTTGTCCCCAGTAATGTGAAGTGATCTCTTGGTATGTTAGTGCTTTGTCCTGGCTGCAGAGATCCTCGTACCGCTCACTCGTCGAGGGGTCGTTGTTCACAGCGCGGCGTGTGAGCTCACGTGCCAGGTGGCTGACCTCTTCATTGGGATTGCACTGGTCGAGTCCTGGTAACGGTCCCATGTGGGCTGGGAACCAGGATATGTAAATTTAATCTTTCTCTTTTAATAAAGGCTTCTTGGCTCTCGTACTCCCTTATTGCGTTGACGGAGAGTTTTCCGGTGCTTCTAGCTACTAGGCCAGCCGCGAACGTTCGTGCTGACGCCTTAGTGACTGCGTATATTGGGGAGTAGGCTTGGCAGCTCTGCAAGGCAGGTGCGATCGCCATTTCATCTGCTTCGTGGACATGGCTTGTTTGGACGGTTGCTACGTTTATGAGGTGTCCGTCTATATCACCGACCGCTATGGCAAACGCCTCCCTGCCGTAGTAGTGGGTGGCATCTACGAATAGCGCGTGCGTGCTGTGTTTCTTTTTTTCCTTGTTTATGAGAGCCCTCGCTCAGTCCTTCCTTCGCCCTTTGTTGAATGTTGGGTGAACATTGCGGGGGATTGGCTCAACCCTAATGTGTTTCCTCACGTCATTACCAAGTTAGGTTCTTTTCTCTGGTTGAAAAATTGGGCAAATGCCTGCGTCTTGTACGATGAGATGGCCTGCCTGCGTCAACGGCAGGCGTGTGATTTGTGCCCCTCTCTGAGCCTCAACAATTTCTTCTGCTGTGTTGCGCAGACCTAGTTCTCGAGTTTCTCGTTGCTCGTGCTATTGGGCAAGATGAGTGCCGTTTTCAATCCCTTGCGGAGCATGAAGTCGACCTTTTTGATTTCAGACTTCGTAAGTTTCAGAAACGGGAACGCGTATGCTACGTGACTTACGAGAAAGGCGTGATACGCTTTCAAGATGTTCTCTTCTAGAAGGCCTGCTCTTTTCTTGGCGATTCTAGCAATGCCTCTTGCAAAGTTGTACATACTTTTTTCAAGGCACTTGAGTGCTTCCTTGTTGTGGCCCTCCTTGGCGCTTAGCGTTAGCCCTAGTACCCTGACCGTATATACTTGCTATATCGTTTGGTTTTTCTCAGATTTGAGCAACACTTGCACCTCCTCTTCATCCGAGTTTCGTCGAGGGTGAAAACGTTAGAGTAGAATAAGTGATGGAGAGTGCGAATCCAGTTGGCTTAAAAACTTGTCGGTTGTAGTCAGTGCTCGTTGAAGGATTCCTTCCATGGCACCATTGGAGTGGCCACATGTGACCCATATGGTAATATCGTCCGCTCAAATGGCATGGTGCACAGATGGGATTTGAGCGAGCTTCTCCGAAAGCCTCTGCCTTGCGGCCATGATGCGAGTGCCTCTTGCCAAAACTTGTCGTTAGAGCTATCAGTAATATTTCGCTGAGGTGAAACGAGCAGCACGAGAGAGCTGCGTGTGCATCGTTGCTGCCTTTAAGAATTGATATTTTTATTCTCTATATAAAAGGAAAGAACCTGCCTGAAAAAGAACAGATGCCAACGAACACACCTGTGAGAGGCGTGTGCTGAGTTGGCAAAAAGATCGTGCGGCAATCAAGCTGGTGGTTATGCACTGATAAAATGTGGACTGAGTGACAGTGCTGACGCGTACGCACGCGTACGTTGTTTTTGCTGTGGACGCATGCGTTGCACAGCAAGTGCCTAACATGTGATTCTGTCGCCATGCACGTTCCTAAAGCAATTTTTATGAGCGCTGCTATTCCGCGGTCCGCACTGTCTTGCTGTCTTGGCCCCCATTGAGCGAGGTATATAAAAGCAAACTCGTCTGCACGAGAAGCTCAGACCATCCTACGTAGCACCCCAGATCCCACATAGAGTGAATGTGTAGAGAGGTCTGTCATTTCAACCTCTGAGACTTTTCGAAGTTTCACTTTTGGCACGTTTCGGTCGAAGTTCTGTTTGAAAATTTCAATAAAGAGATCACCGCTTTCACGTCGATCAGTTCACATACCTAAGCCAGAGGGTTTGTTAACCGATCTGCTCATGGCCTTGGCGGAGTTCGAAAGTGATTTTAGGCGCCTTTCCAATGTATTCTGTCCTAAAGCACACCTGGAATTCGAAGGGGCTGCCATTACGGCGCAAATGTGGTAATACGTTCACCGATAATTAACAAAAATGCGCAGAACCGCAACACCGAAATTATCAGTAGGCTCATGATTGTGAACAAGGCTCCCATGTACGAGGACCGGAACATCAAGTAAACTATGTTCTTCTTTCGGCCTCTGTATCGTTTCGCATTTAAACGATCTGATCTCTGACTAGCTTTTTATGACAAGGATCTCGGCTAACTTCTCGGTAGTGCGTATGTCCTAGAGTAGTTGTAAGTACACAGCATCCTTTCACAGACGACAACACAATTCTGCAGCGCCACTCTTCAATTCTACCTAACTGTTTGACACCATGGAGTACACAGCACACGTGCGTTGCTTGCGAACACTAAAGAAATCTCATCAAGGCCGAAATATTCCTTTTGCATAAGTCTGCCGAAGTACTGCTTAACGAAAAAATTCAGTGCAGCGCCAGCACAACCCTGTAAGGACACTTGGGTCCGTCAGTTAGCGTTTTAGAAAGTAGTGTGTGGCTTGATCTACCCATGATGTTTTCGCGGAGTACGCGGATGTATATGTAAAAAGGTGACGGGAAAGCCTAGCAGGGTCCTCTTGTATTAGCATGCAGCCGTCATTCAGGTGTCGCGTGGGACCTTCGGCCCAAGCTTCCCGTTTTAATCTGCCTTCCCAAGGATGCGCGCTTCCGTTACCTCTCAGCATGGACTGCGAGAGGCCAGACTTGCAGCAGTCAGTGAGTGATGAATTGTATTCGGCAGGTAATTCCAGCGAAGGAAACACAACAAATTTATTTTGCCACCGCTTCTGATTGCTATAAGCAATACATTACGAAAACTGCCATTGTTTGTGTATGCGACGGGAGTGCTTGTAAGAAAGAAAACATCAACAGGAAACCGAGTTATCACAAGAGATGTGGTGCACGATTGCGTGAATACGCATCACAAAACAACACGAGATAGCTTGTTCATTGTCTTTTTAGGGTGCCCTTTTCAATAACGATGCGCTTGCTTACGACGTTGAAGTAGCATGAGCTGCCCAAAATCTTTCGCATGACCAAAAATCGCCACGACACGATGAACAAGTGGGAACCCTGCGGAAATGGAGAAAAGCAATTATTGTCGGTGCCTCCATCGCAGCAGCTACGCTTATATTCAGCGCACTGATGATATGGCGCCTAGAAACTGCTCGACGAAAAGCCGAAGCCCTGAAGTCTTCAAGTTGTTCCACGCACTTATGCAAGATGTACGCGTCACTCCTTAACAGCGCCGTGAACGACGGTGCTGACCCGTGCAATAATTTTTGCGAACACGTCTGCGGCCTTTGGGCAAATACGCATGGTGACAGATCGGTTATAGAGGAGACGGGGAAAGACTTTGTTATGCTAGCCGTGACCAAGCTAAACGACGAAAAGGTAAGTTTTGTCTTTTAGGTGTTCCGTGAAGTGCCATGCACTCTGCCTATTACATGAGAGCACTTGCAGTTGCGAGAAAAAAATATTTAAAGTTATAGTTGTCCAACTCTACAAGCACCATTCGCAAAACGTTGTACATGTATCTTGGCATGCGTGCAAAATTAGTGCGATGCACATTATTGCAAGGTTCCCAGAATGCGTGTGTAGGTTTTCATGTTATGTTTACATGAGCTTTAGTTTATATATATAGTCAATACCGTGAAAACCAACATAGTCGGTTACAACCTAAGAAAATAAAAGTACAAATGCAATCCCCAAAACTGCGGCTCATCAGCCATTCACTTGTGCGAGAAAGTCTTGCCTAATGGTTTCCGTTGCAACAAGTACTTTTAAATGCGCAGCATTTCTTGGCGAACTTCGGCGACATTGAGCGTATCTATCTATCTATCTATCTATCTATCTATCTATCTATCTATCTATCTATCTATCTATCTATCTATCTAGCCGCCTAATACTTTTAGCCCTCCTGGCCGTTTCAATAAAGGTATCGATACTAAACTTGGTATGGCAAAAAATGACTGTATGAAGAGCATAATTGACTAGTCATAACATGACTATCATGACACGTATGTCATGAATGTCATGATTTACATTTCATGGTCTTACTGCTCTTACGGTGGTTTCGTTTCCATGACATGTTGCAAAGATGGCATGGTATGACATGACTGCATGGCGAACACTAGTGACAGACCCTAACGTGGAAATCATGACATGCATGTCATGTGTGTGATGAAACATCACTACAAGCCATGCTCATGGTACGCTCGCACTCGTTTCGCTAGCTTCACATATGCGAAATTTTGTGTTATGGGACGTGAATGCATGACGAAGGTATATGTGAGAGGGACAAACATGATAATCACAAGATGCGTGTCTCATAACATGACTACATGCCACACTCATGATGCGCTCGCAGCGTCTCACTAGTTTAACATACACCAAATTTGGTAATATGGGACGTGAATAAATGACGAAGGTATGTGACTGGTGCGAACATGATAATCATGAGATGCGTGTCATGTAACAACATCGCTACATGCTATGCTCATGATGCGCTCGTGGCCGTTTGGCTAGCTCCATATGTACCAAATTCAGTATTTCGTTATGCGAACGGATGACATATGTAAATTACACGTCCAAACATGATAATATGAACAAGCGTGTCATGTAACAACATGACTAGGTGCCACGCTCAAGGCCCCAATACACTTCGACATGACCCGCCGCGTGTTCGCGCCGGCGTTTGTTTTGTCGAGTAAGGCCGGCAATGCCACGCCACGGACCGATCTGCCAGGCATAAGCTCGCAGGCACGCGCCACGCTGCGTTGCTTTCACGCATGCGCGTTTGAGCGTCACCCCCGGAAAATCTTTTCGAAAAGCTTCCGGGGGTGACGGTTTGAGCACACTCGGCGTCTCTCCCTCACGAAGCTAGGCGGACGCGGTGCTGTCTGGGTAACATCGTCGTAAGCGCATCGTGTCGCATTTCGCGCCGGTGTCCGCCGGGCCTTGCCGACAGACGCTGGTCGCCCTAGTGAGTGCTCGAGGTTTGCTAGCGTAGCGTCGCTGCGCCCAGCATGCGCGCGCATCAACACCACGTGCGCTCGCCGTCGTTTCGCTCGTTCCACATATACCAAATTTGGTATTGTATGACTGGAATAGACGACGAAAATAAATGACATGTCCAAACGTGATAATCATGACATGTGTGTCATCTAGGAAATTACAACATGCTACGCTCATTACGTGCTCGCGGCCATTTCACTAGTTACCCATATGCCAAATTTGGGATCACGTGGCGTGAATGGACTACGAACGCAAATTACACGTGCAAATATGATATCTACATGATGATGATGACTACATGCTACGCTCATGGCACGCTCACTGCTGTTTCGCTAGCTCCACATATACCTCATTTGGTATCAGGTGACGTCAATAGATTACGAAGGTAAATGACACGTTCAAACGTGATATTCATCACATGTAAGTCACATGCGGCATAATTTACCTCCGCCTCGTAACGTCGTGCCAATTTTAAAGCGACATATCTACCTTCTTCATTCGTGCTTCACTTGTCATCGATTTTGCTACTAACAAAAACACTACGTGCAAGAAGAAATAAAAGTTCCATGTCTTACCTGAAACGTTACGTTTAAGAGACAGCGATGTCAAAATCTGTGCTAAAATAGCGCAGAAAGTCAACATTCTTTCACCGAAAACTAGCTGCACCAACATGTGTGTCTACAAGAAAGCAATCTATCTAAAATGTGCGAATGGTATTTGGTGCCACACAAATGAACGAATGTGATTTTCTCTGTGAGAGATGTCATTATGCTCTCCCATAGTAGAGTACCATATACTCTAAATCGTTAAACACTTTTTCTAAACACAGAGATGTCCTCATCAGGTGCGAGGCCAACGGGACGGCTTTATGCTTTCCCATAGTAGAGTACCTAGTACTCTAAACCGTTAACCCCTTTTTTTAGACACACAGAAGAACGGTTGTAGGTGGAGCGTACATTTGTTTTTAGTAGAAAACAAGTTACACGCAAATGCCGATTTTGATGGTTGCGTTCTATTCGTGCCACTTTGATATATGAGCATAAATTAAAAAATTATAAAGGAGAGCTAATAAATGTCCATTTTTTTACGTTTATGCCTAAATTGCTTTGAAGCCCTATAGATGCCTATTTTCAGATCTGGCGCCTGTGTAAATACTATTTTATCTGAAGTTTTGTGTTTGTGTACAGCCATTGAGACTATTATGTATGTTAGCTGGTAAGATTGACCTACTGTAACTTTATGGTGTGCAATATGATTCCTTAGTTCAAGTGACTTCCGGTAAGCAACCACTAGCAGCAGTGAAACAGAGCGGACCGGACACCCGCCAGCCGCCACCGTGACACCGCGACTGCGTGAAACTTACTTCTCAAAAGGTGCCTCACAAGGTCACATGACAAATATTAGGCACCCGTATTTCTTGCGGGGTCTGTGAACAGCTCTTTATCACAATATTGTTTAATTGATTCATCATGAGCCACGAAAGCGTGATCTGAGGAGGTGAACTTGGAAGCCTTGCTGCTCGCTTCATGTAGCCTTCGCAAGCCACTTCCTTCTCTTCCTCTTCGGTATCAGAACAACTCGGAGCTGAAAGATCCTGCGATACACACGCATCAACATGCCAGGCGCACGCAAGGTTACACTAGCTTGATATGCTAAAACCAGGCGTGCACGCAAGTAATGTTGTGTCATTTCGGAATTCTCTGTAGTGAACTGCCTGCTACTGCATGATGCATGCCCTCATGCGCATATGCGCACACGTTTTGGAGAAGGTGGTATCCATCAAGTATCTCTACCACAATACACAGTGCCGCAAGGCTGGAAATGCTCTAAGGAAGCGTATTTTTCGTGCACGAAAAGAGACGAGAAACGTGGACTGTTTCCGTTCTGGGTGCAGCAGCTGATGAGTTTGTGGTAGCGGCAATCTCGTAGGTCACAGGTGTGACCTGACGAATGACTCGGTAGGGCCCAGCGTATCGCGATAGTAGTTTCTCGCAGAGGCGAACACGTCGAGATGGGAGGCACAGGAGAACAAGAGATCCCGCAGAAAAAACGGCATCTCTATGCTTGAAGTTGTAAAAGACTATGTCTACTTAGGGCAGGTAATAACCGCAGAGCCGAACCACGAGATTGAAGTAACTAGAAGAATAAGAATGGGGTGGAGCACATTCGGCAAGCACTCTCAAATCATGACAGGTATATTGCCACTATCCCTCAAGAGGAAGGTATATAACAGCTGTATCTTGCCGGTACTTAGCTACGGGGCAGAAACCTGGAGACTTACAAAGAGGGTTCAGCTTAAATTGAGGACGACGCAGCGAGCAATGGAAAGAAAAATAGTAGGTGTAACCTTAAGAGACAAGAAGAGAGCAGAGTGGATTAGGGAACAAACGGGGGTTAAGGATATCATAGCTGAAATCAAGAAGAAGAAATGGACATGGGCTGGGCATGTAGCGCGTAGACAGGATAACCGCTGGTCATTAAGGGTAACTGACTGGATTCCCAGAGAAGGGAAGCGGGTTAGGGGGAGACAGAAGGTTAGGTGGGCAGATGAGATTAAGAAGTTTGCGGGTATAAATTGGCAGCAGCAAGCACAGGACCGGGTTAACTGGCGGAACATGGGAGAGGCCTTTGTCCTGCAGTGGACGTAGTAAGGCTGATGATGATGATGACGATGTCGACGGTCATAAAGAGACTTCTGTGGTGTCTGCGACGACCATGACCGAGCACGCGCTACCGCCCGTGCCGTGAGGGCATGGGTGATCGCATCCTGAGCGTTCGAGGTGGAGGATGGGTAGTCTGATGAAGCAGTGTGTCGAAGGGCAGTAAGGGATGACGTCCGAAGAGTAGATAAAAAGGGGAGTACGTCGCTGTTTCATGACGCGACGAGTTATTGGCGAACGTTACGAACGGAAGAGCTATGTTCCAATCAGTGTGGTTGGTAGATACGTACATGGAAAGCATGTCCGTCAATGTGCGGTTTAGGCGCTCTGTAAGGCCGTTAGTCTGAGGGTGGTAAGATGTGGTGAAGTTGTGACGGGTAGCACAAGATCGGAGTAGATTATCAACCACACGAGATAGAAAGTAGCGACCATGGTCTGTGAGCAGGTGAGTCGGAGCGCCATGCTGGAGAATAATGTCATACAGCAGGAAGTCGGCAACGTCAGTTGCGCAGCTGGTTGGTAGCGCTCGAGTGATTGCATACCGAGTGGCATAGTCTGTGGCCACTGCAATTAATTTATTTCCAGTTGTAGAAGTAGGAAAGGGACCTAGCAAGTCCAACCCCACTCGATACAATGGCTCGGCTAGAACTTCAATAGGTTGAAGTAGACCAGCAGGGGGAGTCGTAGGCTTCTTTCGGCGCTGGCAGAGGTCACAAGATGCGACGTAACGGCGAACAGAGCGGTACAGACCCTTCCAGAATACTCGTCGTCGAATGCGGTCGTGAGTTGTCGAGACTCCTAGATGTCCAGAAGTTGAAGCGTCGTGGAATTGTCGCAGAACATCCTTTCGCAGGTGAGGCGGTACGACGAGTAAAAGTTCCGCGCCGTCGGGGTGTAAGTTGCGGCGGTACAAAACGTTGTCTTGAAGCAGGTATCTGCTAAGAGAAGGGTCAGCATAACGCGATTGAAGTCGGTTAGTGATGGTGAGCAGCGATGGATCTCGGCGCTGTTCGTCAGCCACGTTCAGAAAGTAAGTGATGGCTAAAACGCAGGCATCGGATTCCCAAATGACCTTGAATTGGTAAAGGCCGTCGGGTGTGATGAATGCTGTCTTCTCGCGGTCGCGGTCGTCGACCGAAATTTGCCAGTATCCGGATCGAAGGTCAAGGGACGAGAAATAGTTGGCGCCGTGGAGGCAGTCGAGCGCATCATCGCTTGTCCCCAAATCGTGTTTTTCGTGCACGAAAAACACGCTAAGCGTTGTCAGGGCTCGCGCCCACATGACGTTGTAACGGCGAGAAGACGAACGCAAACGAAATAGAGACAGCTCAGAGTCACATCTTGCTCAATTCGAAGCAAAAAAAAAGAAGTACTAAAATGCACACAGGTTCTGGTTGTATGTTTTAATATTTGTATCAACTTTGAGTCTTCTATTTAAGCAGCAGATCGTACAAATTACACGTCTCACCTCGAATGATTCTCGCAGTGCCACGTACTTATGTAACGTACTATAAGGATCATTCCTTATTGTACGTCACCTTCACCAAGTTGGAGTGCGTGCCGATGAGATCAAGAAAAAGTGGTGTTAAATCTGTTATTTCATCTCTTTCAGGCACGCGTGGCATGCCTAATCTCGGTAGATTAGATTGTGAGCGCCCAGTGCATTTCTCTTGCCAGCTGTAAATCCTCAAACCTGATGAGCGGCTTTTTAGAGAGTGCGCAGACAGAGGGGATGTATACCCTGTGAAATTACACCAAGGCGATGTGAGCCTAAGTGACCATTCTGGTCTATTAGTGGTCAGGCTATATTTTCCTGTGCTTATCGTCGAATACATGCTGAAAAGGAGACCCAGGAAGGTGTTTATTCAATGGTGTACAATTAACTCACCATGCTGAACAATAAAAGGACAGATCACGTCCAGCAATTGTGCGGGGAAAAGGACGATTGCGTGGCTATGCTCAACCATTGGTGCATTTGTGTCATCATAAACTGCAACGTTTGTTTCCTTTCTTGTCGTATGAATTTATGAAAAGAAACTATGTTGCCTAGATTTATGGTTTTGGGGGCCTAAAGCTGTGTTCTGTCTGCCTACTTTTGGCGCCCAAAACCCTATTTTTATGCCTATAAATGCGGCCTCTAGTTCTTACGTTGTAGACTACTATAGAAGTAATTGAACACCGCCTAGCGAGGATGTCAGAAAGAGACAGCGTGTTTGATCTAACTGCGTGAAAGCCAGATTTGTAGCAAAATGTCCGATATGAGGTGAGGTAATTTAAGTAGGCCAATAACATTTAAATTAGTTCAAACGTAGTATATTTCCCATTATGAACTTTTTGTGATTATGAAGTAAAGTTCAAGAATTGTCTGAGCACAACGGTTAGTAACAAAGTTAAAGTCAAGGTTATTAGGTAAAAACAAAAAGTGTTCAATCGATACTACGGAAGTTAAACATCCACAATATGGCAGTCGTGACGATGAGTTGGTTTAATGAAGTATCAGCGACCATTACCAAGTGTCCCCTACAAGAGCTCTAAAATGGCTGCCGTGTTACATACGGTGTAGAATAAACTATATTTTGAAAATATTTTCCTCAACTTTCATTTGGCTTAACGACCTTGAAGTGCCAGGAGAGACGAAACTGGTTCAGAGAGTCTTCATTTATATGCACTGCGAAAGGCACAGCTTGTTGTTGTGAAACAAAATCTCGCAACTTGATAATTATGTTACGGTAAGAGACGTTTATTGTACAGGTGGGATGATGGATGACTGCAGAAGGAAGGTCTGGCACAGAACACAGTCACTTCTTTTCCCTCTTCTCCACTTAACGAAAGTCCTGTGTTAATTCTCCCGTTTCAGACGATGCCCACTGGCGGAGTTACTCAGTGTCGCTCGTGGTATGGCTTCAACCGGGTGACATGTACGTCGTCAGTTCTCCATGGAGCGATGACCAGAAGATGTGAGGCGTGATATCATGTACGCTAACGTCGCTAAGGCGAGACAAAACGATGAAGGTACCCTTTTAGCGGGCCCGCACACTTTCGATACAAGCCACGCTTGCGGTATGAAGTCCACAGCCATATCATATCTCCTTTGCTGTGCGACACATGTAGATGTCGCTTATTGTAGTGAGCCCTTGGACGGTCTTGGGCTGTGAAAGTGCGGATATGCGTGATGCGCTGCGCCTCCTCTGTGCCACAGAGTGCCCCTGCAAGGGATGGGTTTTCTAGCTCTGTAATCGGGAGAATCGTGTCAAGGGTAGTTCATGGCTCACGGATGTGGGGTAGGTAAAACGTGCCAAAGCTGGTGGTCTCTTGTAGCAAAGTGTTGTAGGCGTAGGTCAAAAACGGTAAAACTTCGTCCCAGTTATTATGCTTAGAATCAACGTACATAGTGAGCATGTTAATGTGCGTCCTGTTGGCACGCCCAGTCAGACCATTGGTCTGTTAATGGTATGACGTGGTGTGACGAAACTGGGAAGCAGACCGGCGCATTAACTCTTCCACCACGTCGGGTACAAACTGCTGGCCATGGTCGCTGATGATGGCACGAGGAGGCCCATACCGGAGGAGGATGTAGCGTGGCAGGAAGTCACAAATGTGATCGGGTGTTGCGGCAGAGATCGCTTCTGTTTCAGCATACCGATTGAGGTGGTCTACACAGACTATAATCCAGCGGTTCCCCAGTGATAGACCGTGGAAAAGGGCCCATCAAGTCAATACCGACGACTTCAATGGGAAAACATGCAGGCGATATGGGATGGGGAAATCCCTGAAGGCACACTTGTAGGACTCTTGCACCATTGACAATGCTCACAGCTGATCACGTATGTAGCCTGATGCATGCAAGGCCAGTAGAAACGTTTCAGTGTGCCTGCGGTAGGTCTTGGCAAACCCCATATGCCCGAATCTTGGATCGTCATGCATAGCTTGCCACACGTTGTGTCGCAAACATTTGGGGACAACCAAAGTAGGCGAGCCCCCTTTGCAGCAAAATTTCGCTTGTAAAGAATTCCATCCTGCATGAAAATTGGCTCTGATGCGTCTTATCGACGGCAGATGAGAAAAAATGAGACTGATGAGTGCGGCGAGTTGGGCGGGTTGGTAAAGATGCATGACTACGAAATCTTAGCGCCAAAAAAACACAGAGACAAAAGAAAGAAACGTAGACAACACGAGCGCTAACTTCAAACCAAGGTTTATTAGGAAACACACATGAATATATACGAACTCAAATCTCAGAAATCTCACGCCTTCTTTTTTAAACAATGTCATACAAAACAAGAAATGTATTATCAGGAAATAACAGGTAAACGCGCATGAGTAACTGGAACCAAGAAAACTTAGAAAAACTTAACAGCCCCCCGAAAAACCCTACAAACGAAAAAACATCAACTGCGCAGGCTTAACTCGGTGAGAACTATGAAACGTGCTCATCAGGAATGAAAATTCTTTATCGTGAAGGAGCACAGACGGTTGACTCACGCACTTATCGCCATGTTTTCGGATGATGCAGGCCTCAACTAATTCTCGGGTTAGCTGCTCTCTGTGACGAAATAGCACAGCTGTTTTTTCGAACATTGGTGTGCAGCCACACTGACGGCAATGTAATGCCAAGTGGGATGACGGTGTGCCTTTCAAAGAGCTATGGTGCTCGCGTAGACGGATACTGAGACACCGCCCAGATTGGCCCACGTAAACGTGTCCGCACGAAAAGGGCGTCTCGTATACCACCCCTTTTACACAAGACACGAAACGAATGCCATGTCTCATTGTGCACTTGCCTTTTTTACCACTATTTTTATTTTCACGGTGCTGCAGTCTCGGGCAAATTTCCTTCAGTTTACTTTTGGCTGAAAACACCACGTTGACGCCAAAGCGTGCCGCCACTCTCTTAAACCGGTGGGACACTCCGTGAATATAAGGGATTACCGAGAAAGGCCTGCTCCCTTTGCATCGATCCGTCGGCGCCAGTTTACCACCTGCTCTTATGGTTTTAAGCAACCTTTCACTAACAGCGGCTATAACAGCATCAGGGTACCCTGCCTGCCGCAACTTAACTGCTTGTTCCCACATGCTTTGTCGCATCAAGTGCGGGCATGACTTTGAGATGGCAGACCGGATACAGGAGCTGGCTATTCCGTTCTTTACAAGTCTGGAGTGACCAGACTGGTAGTCGAGCAAGCCCTTTTGAGACCTTGGTTTATATCGCCAGCATAAACTATCAGGGCTAAATGCTAACTGGAGGTCTAAATACTGCAAAGCATCGTTCCGGGGCACCTCACACGTGAACGTCAAACCGTGCCCTTGCTCCCTGAACACCTTCGTTACATTAATCATTTTTCTGGTAAAATCACACCTGTCCACGAAAACCAAGTAATCGTCAACATAACGAAACACTTTGATTGCCAGATCAAAAAGACTACCCTGTATAGCCCTGTCCACCTTTGCCAAAAATATTGTGCTCAGAATAGGCGCGACACAAGAACCGATACATACGCCAGATTTCTGAGCAAATACTTTCCCTTTCCATGTGACGAGTGTCGCTTCCAGGTAACACCTCAGTACCTCGAGGAACCCCTCAACTGACACACCTGAACGAGAGGTGAACTCATGTTCGTCCTCTTGAATCCCAATACACTCCTTTACACTCTGCAGAAGAGGGGCTTGCGGTAAGGAGTAGTAAAGATCCTCGATGTCGAGGCTAAATGCCCTTAAGCCTACCGAGTCGTTGTTCCTAAGAAAATCTACGAGCCAATCCGAACTGGCCACTTGAAAGGGTCATCCACAACAAGAGATTCAAGGTTCTTTTGAAGATATCGGGACACTATTTGAAGCCAAGTGTTCCTTTCAGAAACTATGGTACGGAAGGGAATGTCTGGCTTATGGGTCTTAGCGGTAAAGAAAACATCTAGAGTATCACCCATTTCTTTCTTTACCTTAATGACCAGTTTATCTAAAACTTAGGCTTTTGAGCAGTTCCACTGCTTGTTTTTTTACCTTGGAAGGGTTGTGCGACACTTCGCGAAAATTCTTGGCAATAGCCACGCTTCCTTTCTCGGAAAACAAACCACGAGTCAGAACCACGAAGAACCCTTCCTTGTCGGACACTACACAAGTGAGGCCAGAGGAATGCAAGAAATCAACAACCGAAGACATGACAATATCATGCACTCGCCTTGGTCTATGCTTAAGCAGAACATCGGTGCACTCCGCCACACAAGTAGTCCTGCTGTCCTCGGGCACTCTTCGAGCCACGGACCTTGAAACCGATACCAGTTCTGCCGGGCGAAGGGCCGGTTCCACACAAAACTTGGGACCTTTACTCAACACATCCAAGTGCTTGACTGGCACATCACATTCACTCAAGTTGAGCACCTGACTACGGTCTCAAATGAGCCCGACTACGGTCTTGACGTTGTTCTGTAGGGAACGTTTCGAAATCTGGAAACCGTTAGTCAAGAGCGGCCAGACAGACGTCTTAATTATCGGCGTCGCATTCAGTCGTGTGAAGGGGAAGTCGTGATAAGCAGTCAATATCCGCGTGACGGCAGCCACTCTTGAAGCAAACGTCAAAGCCGTATTCTTGCAAACGAAGTGCCCATCGTGCAAGACGACCGGTTGGATCTCGTAGACCAGTTAGCCAACAAAGTGAGTGGTGGTCTGTGACGATAGAGAATCGGCGGCCATAGATTTGCGGGTGAAACTTGTGCACGGCGAAGACAGCTGCCAGACATTCCTGCTGTGTAACAGTGTATTTGCGCTCAGCATTACTCAAAGAACGACTCGCGTAAGCAATGACATGTTCGGTGGTGCCATGACGCTGAACTAATACTGCTCCGATACCGATTCCGCTGGCGTCACTGCACACTTCAGTGGAGGGTGATGCATCGAAATGACGAAGAATAGGCGCAGAAAACGATGACTCGCACTCTTTCGTCCACTTCTGCAGCCTCCGCTGGAGATGCACGATCTGCACCTATCTCAGTCATTGAAGCTTCTTCGTCAGAGTCTTCTGTCGTCTCCGGACAAAGACCACAAACAATGAGCTTTGTGCCTGTACTAATTCACAGGTCGCTCATCTTCGTATTCTCAATTCCCCAGATTTTCTCTTTTCTTCCTTAAGTACCCACAACCAATTAAGCACCACCGATGAATCTCATTGGTTAATGGTCATTTTCGGTTGCCTTGGTTGCCTTGTTCTTCCTGACGCTTTTCCTGTAAGTGAGAGAACGTGCCCAAACCTACTAACGACGTTACCTGACACGAGGAAAAATCACAGCATATTCATGAGGTGAATCGTGACGAGTGGGATGAAGCACGGACGGACGGATGGATGAACGAACGGACGCAAGGACTGACGAACAGACTGACGAACGCTTCGCCCTACTCATCACCATTCACTCCATGTATGTGCTGTGAAACAGTTTTATTTACATGCATTACAATGCAACTGGCTGCTACTAAGACTACGACGACACGGGACATAGACCCACGGCGTAAGGAGAAGCTAAATTCACGCGTGAGGGCCAAATCTCGCTGCTCCACGGACCGAATAGTCACGTCATTAGTTTATTACGGTGCAGCAGTAGAGACGTCGCATGCACACAGCGGGAGCTACGCTCGTGGAATCGTCGTGCATACTCTCGACTCCTATGCTTATGCGGCGTGCTTGTATGGTCACGCAGGCAACGCGCTGTGAATGAAAACCAACAATTCACCACAAAAATCACCAAAAACCAGTCACCTTTAGAACTGTCACACGAAACACAAGTCATTGCCGCAAAACTTAAACACATGGCATTTAAGCGGGCAGCCTCTTTCCTAGTCACGCCAATCCGACCAATGTAGACAGATTTAACGCTGAATCCTCTCGATCGAGGGCATAAAACCGTCAAACGGACGGATACTATAGCAGCGATGCATTTCCATTCGTACCGCGAGTGGAGGAGAGCAGATGAAGCAAGGACGCCAAGTTTCGATGACGCGCACGTCACGTGATGCGCCATCGGCTGCCGAAATTCCTCCTCTGTTTCCTCGTGTGAATCCACCTTTTAAAGGCCGGTCAAGTTACCGTGTTGTCCGCTGAAATATGTGTCCGTGGGAAGATGTACTTGGACGTACGTGGCTTTGTGAGTTATGAATGAAATGGCAGCAGACGCTAACTGCACGTGAAGAGAATACAGTTGTGGACACTCTAGTACACGGGCAAAGCGGCTTTATCGTCTCTCGCACAGCAACTTTGTCTCGGCCACATTGTATGCGCAATTGATATTTCACAGCCGCAATTATATGGGCGATTTCGGGCTGGTGCGCTTAGGCTACTCCAGTGCTGCAGAGCGCAAATCTTCTCTGATGTAAAAATTTGCCGTGGTCTTTAGATAAGTTCGTTCAACTAAAATATTCTCATTTCAGCAATTATTGCAAATGAAGAATTTCGCGTAAGCAAACGAGCCGACATTTTTTTGAAGTCCGTTATGAGAAAATGTTTGCATTGTTCGTACAACGAAAAATGTATGGTACAAGTGCCCGTGGGCTAGATTACATCAACAAAAAAACGATAAAAGAGCTAGCTCAGGCATCGTATAGCACACGTGAATAGAGTGAATATGAGCTTTATCAAATTGCAGTTTGAGACTACTAGAATCCTCTACATTTTGAAGACCATGTACATGGGTTCTTGGTGCAGGTCAAAGAACCAGAGATGGTGGAAATTTTCGGAGCCGTCCATGAGCAACTAGTTCAAGAGCAACTATGGAGGGGGAGAACAGGTGGAACGCGACAGCGACAATGATCGCAAGAAATGTACTTTGGTATTCTTTACAAGCTACGGGGAAACTTGAGAGGTAAATCTGAGGAGGCAAACATTTTATCACTGGAATTTGCTTAATTTAGACACCTGGATCAAAAGACTTGTCGTGATTGTATGTTGTTTGACCACTCGTTTTTTCTGTTTTTTTTACCAAATGCACCTGCCTTTGGTAGTACGCACATGTGGTCGTTTGACTACTTATCAATGTATAATGGGTGGTATTGTCACTGGCCCAGGTGCGTTTTTTTTAAATGCTCGTGCTATGTGTAGTACGCACACGTGCTCGTTTGGCTGCTTATCGGTGCATGATGGGTAGTTGGGCCACTGGTATATGTATATTTTTCTTTTTCTCTCTCTCTTTTTTTTCTCTCTGTCTCGGCTGGTCGATGGCATAAAAGCGCATCGGAGCCTACTAAACTTCGTGTGATGAAGATCGGTCTCCGATCGAAATATCACCAATAAACAGTTTTTTAGAGGCGTATACTTATGGTCCCGTAATTCTACGGCAACCGAAGCCAGACTCTTTATAATCCATATATATATATATATATATATATAATATATATATATATAAACAAGAACTCTTTCAAGTGTTTTTTTTTCGCTTTAGTTTTCACTGATAATGATGTTTCATGCACGCATGTCGCCCTACCGAATTTACCGAGGTGTTAAGGTCCCTAAAACACGTTACGGGGATAAAGTACACAAAGAGAGGTTGAGAATTCACAAATGTGAAAATGCACAATTGGTTTCATGGCCCCGTGGTGTTCCGTAAACTCGCAAAACTTCAGGAAATAGTGCAGCAGTCCGGTTAACGCAGGAGTTCTGGTGGGCGAGGCTGATGGTTGCGTCCTGGATAACACAAGAATGCTTTGGACGTGGAGATAGTGGAAATCGCAGCCGGCATTCTTGTGAAGAACAAACGAGGTTTCGAACACCTTGCAGAATGGACAGTTCGAATATTATAGGCATGGAATTCTTCGTCGTGGCACAGGTCGTGCAGGCAGCTTGCGTGTGCGTTGATCGAGGTTGATTGGGCGCTGCCTGTGTTTCTGCCGAGTGTAAGGGGTGCTTTTGTGGCTTTTGGAGATTTTTCCATGGCGATGTCGCAGATGGTTTGATGGAAGGCACATTCTTGATCTTTGGTGGAGAATGTATCCACGACGATGGGCCTTTTTGCAATGTTCTTTGAGCCTTAAAAGTGGTTTCGATGAGGTTTCCTTTCGTCGTTGACAATGTTGAAGTATACGTTGACGTTGCAGTTTCTTGGTTTTGCGTTGACGTTGTAGTTTCTTGGTTTTGTCGACTTGCTTGTGGTGTGACATTGATCGTGCTGTGTCAGGATTCTTAGCAAGTCCTTCGCAGGCTTCTACGACGTGAACCAATGCAGATGTTTCCGACATAAAACAATGTGCGGGGTTTCGTGCACTTGAATATTCTGTATTCATAAATCGTTCATTGTTGGTGGTTGTCTGAAGAAGACTTGTGTCATCAGAAGTCGCACCTCTGCTTTTGTTTTCATTGTTGGCAGTGAAGTTGTATACTGGATTCACGTCACTTCGATCTTGTAATTGATTAACACTAGACGCTTCTGCAGAAGACTTTCCTTCACAAGATGCTGATTGTGAATGCTTCTGTCTTTGTGGCACTGCTGAGCTGAATGCCAAGTCAGTTTGCAAAGTACGCATGCGGCATGAAGTATTAAATGCATCTCTGTCATTAATAGCGGATTCAATTCTTTTATGCACTGGTGAGTTGAGCATTGGTGATATATCCGCGGATGAGAAACCAGGTGGAAGGTTGGAAACACGACCACGTGGTCTTTCCGTGAGCATGTGGCTAGCTTCACCTGACGGGAATTGTAAATTCATGCTCTGTACTCGAGTGCGTGAAGGCTGCTTATGACTGCGATGACTGAGTTTGAATGCACTGAGAGTGCGTGTGCCAATCGAATCTTCGGTATAGTCTTGAAACCAAATGATCATTCCTTCTTTTATCTTTTGCCAAGACTCTTCGTTGTCGAATATGTGGGTGAGGTAAAACTTAAATGCCTCACCGGTGACATAGTTGCTGAAGTTCGTAACCATCTCCCGTTCCGACCAAGATGCAGCGGTAGCGTGGAGCTCGAACAGGTCGAACCAGTCCTGTACAGGTCCATCGTCCGCTGCTCCGGTGTACTTGGGGATGGGAAGGTCAGTAAACGGTTCTGCCATGGTGCTGGTTGCTGTGTGCGGCCAGGAGATGATTCCGTGGTCGATGTATGGTCAGGGCGTCTTGTGTAGAGCTGCGTCGATGAAGAGACACTGATGAAGTGGCTGGGAGGTCTTCATCCTGTCGACTTGTGTGACGCTATGATGAATGGGGGACGTGGCCTGGCTCATACCCCATGTTTATTCCATTCTGCACTTCTTCCTTCTCGGCTTCTACCAATCATCGCTTCATACGTCACATATATATATATATATATATATATATATATATATATATATATATATATATATATATATATATATATATATATATATATATATATATAAACGAGAACTATTTCAAGTGTTTTTACGCTTTAGTTTCACTGATAATGATGTTTCATGCACGCATGTCGCCCTACCGAATTTACCGAGGTGTTAAGGTCCCTAAAACACGTTACGGGGATAGAGATTTGGCGTAATGACGATCAGTAAGCCGCATAGGACAGGACCAAGTTTAAGACATGGCGAGGGTAAGCGTATACTACAAAGCGTAATCAGGTGGGCTCATCGTCTGCGAAGCAGTTCCTTCTTGAGGATTTTGTTTCATATTAGCGCACATCAGATGAACCATATTTATCGGCGTATTTGATAAGTGTGGGCCTGTATGTGGCGCATCTAGAACTTTCACTTCCTTGAATATTTCCTGCAACTATCACTTTGGGACATAAAATACGAGAAAAGCTATTTCACCTGCTGATGGTGCTTGTCTGTCTGAAGAGTGCAATGACGGGGCAGTATCCTGAACAAAGAACCGCCTCGCAGGTGATTGACTCAGCTTACAGGGCTTTGTGGACTTGAGCTTACACTCGCTCTGTTTCCACTTGGCGCCACAATTTGGCGCTGACGGACGAAACGTCGTCACGTGCTCACGACTGTGAATAGTTTGGGTGACTGTGCTCTGACAGTTTACAGGTGAAACTATTTCTACGAAAACCGATTTTACGGATTTCCCAATCTATCGAGCCAGTTTGGTGTTGCACTGGCATTTGCCTATAGATTTGATGCTTGTACAAAATCGCAGTAACGATACCGCATTACCTGCCAAACCTGATTTCACAAAGTATTCCGGAAAGTTAGTGTCGTAAAAAAAGGCTATCTGAGTTCATTGCGTCTAGAATGTCGGACACTGCGCCTAAATTGTTCTGAACTCTTTCTGGTATGCTGCTTTCCACACTTCTACTTCCGAGGTTGCTACTTATACTTCTGCGTCGGGCTCTACTTACGCCCAACAAGAGGAAAAAGACTAGGGAAGGAGGAGAAAGAGCTTCGTTAGCGTACGAGCTGGCCACAGATAAAAATTCCGGCTACTTCATGAACGCTGACGCAGACGCAGAGACTAACACAACAGAACCTATTCGCACTAGAAAATTTTGCAGCTTGTTTCCGGCGCACAAGATGAGTCTGAAGGGGCGAATGATCCGGATACTGTCAAAGCTGGCGAGGCCACACGGAGCTATATGATGGGCATCGTCGACATTGTGAGGCGGTTTGCTGGGGCCTACGAAAATGCCGAGGCAGCTTTCACAAGCAAGCTATAAAAATTGTGTGCGACCACTGCTCAGCAAGCACGTGCCGGTGAAAAGCACGACCTTTTTTTCTAGTCAATTAAATTATTTCTCATTATCTTTGACGAAACTTGTCGTTCGCTCAATTTTATGAAGCATGTGATTTAACGCAAATATTCGCGGGTCCCTTTGACGTCGTTAAAATGAGGTTCAAGTTTATATCAAACATACTAAGAAGTATTGGTATTCTTGGCTGCGTCAGCGTTTATTTGAGGAAAGACCTCGCAAAACGAATGGGCAGAGCCAGTACACAGACGATGACGTTGATGATGACCCAGAGTGGCAATGAGGACGAAAAGACAAGCGGATGATGGTGATTGTGATCATTCAGGGCTGAGGACGATGTAAGTAACAAATTCCTACAATACATAGGCAGTATTGTGTGTATCACATCAAACAGGGCGAAAACACTTGCCGGGCTATTGCACGCACTTCATGAGTCTTTGTGCCTACCAAAGCTAACCTTATCTTTCATTTCCTGGTATTTCGCAGACATCGGCAGCAAACACCGATATCGCAAGCAAGGCTCGGCTCTACCTGAAGACATGCATGAGGGTGGTTAACCGAAGCAACATACCCAACATCAAGCGAGTGCTGGCTAAAGGAAACATCACATGGCCGGAAAACAATCCAAACCCAGATTTTCTCCGAGCCTAACCCTTCATGTCACGCTCCGTCGACATGCCGATGCTTGTTCACTTAAAATACTCACATGAAGGCGGGTAAGATACAGGAAGCTTCATTAGTCGTTGCTGTGAAGTATGCTGACATTACAAACATTGGATATAGGAGTAACATAGAGCTGTGCTATCTCAGCTAGAAGTACAAGAAGAGCGTGGAATCTGTGGCACACAACCACGCTGAGCTTGAACCGAGTGGTTTTACCACAATACGTTATCCCTTTAACTTTGTAGAGGAAAAATATTGTACACACAAAAAAACACTACACCAATTGACAACGGCCCCGTCGCGGTGATCTAATTCTGAAGGTATTCGGCTGCTGACCCGCAGGTCATGGGATCAAGTTCTGGCTGCGGCGGCTGCGTTTCCGATAGAGGCGGAAATGTTGTAAGCCCGTGTTCTCAGATTTCGGTGCATGTTTAGGAACCTTAGGGGGTCAAAATTTTCGGTGCCCTTCACTACGGCGTCTCTCATATACTTATGTTAATCTTGGGACATTAAACACGGCATGTCAATCGATCAACGAAAATATTCAATGAATGAGAAATTTTATACCAACGTAATATTGAAGAAACGCGTGTGAAGCTTCAGGCATGATCTATCAATAATAATGGTCGCAGAACGTGCACCAAACATTTATTATTTGCATGTAAATGAAATCAAAAGCCTTCACATCTACCTTCATTGCAGACCCGCAAGTGTGCACGATTCATAGGTTCGCTTATTGCATTGGCACGCGCAGATAAGTTTTCATGGCTTCTTTCTTTACCACAGTTGTGCGTATCTTCAGTTGTCAGCAGGCGTTTGTGGTGACCGGACTTCCGGTGTCCGTGTTTGCTTGCCCTGTCTTTTAGAATGATGAAGTTACCTTGCTGCCTCTGTGCATGTGAATTTCTAACCTTGTTCCAATTCTCCTCCCAAATGTTAACTATAGTAAAAATGTTGTTGCAGATTCATTTGTTTGACAAGCTCTTATTGTAGGTTCGTGACTTTCTGATCAGACGTCGCCTCCTTGTATAATTCGTGCGCTTCTTTGATCGTATCTAACGAGCTCACTTTGAACTAAGTATCGCTGTCGGGGCTTGGTCGTTCCTTGGCCCGTGGCAGGGTTCGCGACGTCTACGTAAGTATGTTTTTGGACACTGCGCTGTTTTTCCGTTCGTCTGTAAAGCTGGAGAAGTGCTGCCATTGGTGCTTCGCGGATTTGGCGTTATTTGATCGTTGTTGGGCTGCTTAAGGCGAGTTCTCTAACACATATCTGGCTCCTTACCGCAGGCGTTCCCCAATACAGAGTGGGATTTGATAACTTACCGTGCAAGTGTGATCTACTGTGAAACTATCTTCGTCATTCAACTCACACCTGGCCTTGCATTCGTGGTTTTGAGAGAATTCGGTGCATCGCATCCTTGGCAGGTTTAGTCGTAAGAGTTGAAAACATCTGCACCATGTCCTAACCATTCACAGTGTTAGCACATGTCTTATTGTTTCCGATACAAAGAGCAGTGTCTTTAGGGCCCTTATATCACGCAGCTTGTGACTTGGTAGTCATGGAATAATACAATGGCATTGATGGTGCTGCCCATTTTATTGGTAATGAGCACAATTGGTTTCTGGGGGCTATGAAGTTTGCTGCAAAATCCCCGGCGGTCCCGTCTGGCACTATTTCCCGGCTCACTTTTCTGCGACTGTTTCATAGGCAATGGATTCATACTCCCGTGTGCCTATGTTCAGGCTATTCACTGGTACCTGTTAGTGTGTTCTTGAAAGAAGTACTGACCACCACGATGACTGGTTGTAGGTGGGTGGATCGTGTCTGCTCTCGTGCTTCTCCGAGCATATCGGCAGCGTGGTAGACACTGTTGAAAATGAAGGTGGTTCCATGGTCGCTGACACGAAGTCTACATCGCGGTCTAACGTTAGACTGTTGCGTTTTCTTGGAAATGGCTGCATTCTCCTGGGTCCATTGATTTGGCGCACGCGTTGCTCTCTGTGTTCCTGCTCACTTTCTTCTTATCGTGTGTGACTTGTTCCATTGCTCCTGAATTGTCCCTGTCAGCTTCCGCTGTCCCACCGATCGCCATGTATCCTCAAATTTGTCTCTCGAACTTGTTCACCATCCGTGCTCATTTCCATCTGAAAGAAAAAAGCCCCTGACATGTAAATCCTATTGGGCACAGCGTTATTCATTGTCCTTAGCGAATATAAATGGCATCTCCGCGGTTGCTGAGGACTCTACGGCGAGTTCTATGCAGCTTCCTATTCGGCCAGCCCATAAAATAATAAAACAAGCGTATGTGAAATCGCCGCAAATATTTCTTTTATTGTGGTTTCCAGTCATGATTAGCGTAATGAAACGTGGCTTAAAATTGTGATGCCAAATCTGGTTGATTTGGCGATATTCAGCCGAGAATCACCCATGAAACACGGAGCCGACGCAATGAGCGACTGTGCCTGCATAGGATCTTCAACGCGATCCATGTACCTGTTCATGGTCACGATGGCTTTCGCTTCGTCTGATGTCAAACGATTTGCTAGAGAGCTGAGTTGTTAAAAAACAAATACTTCATCTATACACCTCCCTACGTTCTCTTAGAGTGGTTCGCTATGAATTTTTACGTGTCAGATGGATGATCTATATTCATCACGGAACTGTGGCACGACATATAATAAATATTACACACCTAAAGCTGAAGCCTACTTTCAGAAAATATCGGATTTCTATGGTCTCGACTGTACTACAATAGCCTTATTGAAGATCGGAATACACACTCACAGGGTTCTGCCTTGTTTCGATTGCGAGCGCTTTTATATAAATTGATCCGCTGCTCGGTTCATTTTTAAATTAACGATTTCCCTGATCACATGTGCTCTTATTGAACGCACAGAGCTACAGACTTCATGTCATTGGAAAGATTCTGCGAGTACAGTCTGCAGCCGAAGGACTGTCTTTCGAAAACGTTAAGCAATATTGTCCCGTGCTTGCTCAAGAAAGACGATGGCAGTTGTGCATGTGCCACGAAGGAGTACGGAATGGACGAAGAAGAACTCGCTTGTGCGTTCTAATTAAAAAAAATCGACCTGCTTCTGGTGTCTCAATCTCTGCGGCAAGACCTCTGTTTTGACGTCGTGACACTGGTGGAGGTGCTGGAGCCTACAACTGGATAAGGGACAGTATTGCTCTGACCCGTTCACCTAGTCCAGAGACCCAGCCCCTCGTCACGACTCCGGTGCACTGATTCAGTCGGTGCCTATTAGGCCTAAGTCCGGAGTCCGCACCTGTTCCGCCTCTAACCAGCATGGCAGCTCCTACCACATCCACGGCTATCTTTCCATCGCAGACTACTCTTCCCTCGCAGGTGACTCTTGAACATCCTCGCGTTTCTGAAGTTTTCCATGGGGATCGAGTACGATGATGTCGAGGACTGGCTCGAACAGTTCGAACGGACCGCTGTATCTAACCACTGGAACGAACAGCACAAACTTGGCCGTGCATATTTCGCCCTGGAAGATAGCGCTCGCACGTGGTACGAGAACCACTAGGCTACTTTCCAATATTGGGAAGATTTCCGTCGAAAGCTCCTCGCCACATTTTCGAACACGGACCGACGGGATCGCGCACAGCAACTGATTGAGGCTCGCGTACAAAAACCCAACGAAACAGCCGCCATGTACGCAGAGGGTATGATCCGTCTGTTTTGACGAGCTGACCCTGACATGCCCGAGGCGAAGAAGGTGCGTCACCTAATGCAGGGTGTCAAAGAACCAGTGTTTCCGGGCCTCGTACTAAATCCACCAGCAACAGTAGATGAATTCATAAGAGAGGCGACTGTCATCGAGCGCGCACTGCGACAACGATACCGACACTTTGACCGCCTGCCGAACCACACGACAGTAAGTGCTGCAGCTCCGAACACTGCCGTGTGTGAAAGTTCCCCGCGACAAATGATTAGAGAAATACTGCGTGAGGAACTTCAGGCCCTCTGCGTCCCTCGTACTCAACCGCCCGTCACATCCGTTGCCGAAATCGCCCGCCAGGAGTTGGAGTTAAGGCGAGCCGTTACACCACCCGCACCAAGTCCTGAGCCACATCCAGCGAGCTACGCTGATGCGGTCCGTCGTCCTCCACCGTCATTTGTGGCGACACCCTTCCAGCCACGACCCGCGGCCGTACCTTGGTGGCAACGGGATTCCATGAGACGACCACCAGTTCGCCGAACTGACTTGTGGCGCATGGCCGACTGTCGACCTATTTGTTTCCGCTGCGGAGAACCAAATTCCATTGCCCGCTATTGCCGTCATAGCGATTCTGGAATCGGGAACTTTTCTCGTCCCGCTTCTTTCCGCTCTGAAGACCGTCGTGCCCACGATGCCGATCAACTGTCAACTGGCCAAGCAACTACACCGCGTCGCTGGCGATCTCTATCTCCTGCGCGTCCCCGTGACTTCCCTCAGAGCTACGCGGACGTCACCAGCGGCTGTTAGCCTAGCCCGCGCCGGGGAAACTAACTGCTGCGACCTCCGGGGGCAAGGTTGCCAATCGTCGAGACACCGAAAAGTTCCCCCTATCATCGCAAGAAGATATGACGACAACCACGACGAATACGACGATGAATACGACGACGACTACGACGACTAATACTAATGCCGGTGAAGTTGTACGTGCTGATCTTGGCGTTTTCATTGACGGACATCACGTTACACCACTGGTCGACACTGGCGCTGACTTTTCAATCATGCGACAAGATCTCGCCGACCGCCTTAGAAAGATCAAGACAACCGTGGACAGGGCCGCACATAAGGAGTGCTGGTGGTCAGCTGATGATTCCCACGGGTAAACTCACCACTCGACTTCGCATTGGGGATTCTAGCTTCGTGGCCACTTTCGTCCTGTTGCCAGACTTCTATAAAGAGCTAATTTTGGGCATGGATTTTCTTCGAGATCATGGCGCTGTTATCAACATCCCTCAACGTATGGTGACGTTTTGCGCACATCCGTATGTCGACGACAGCAGCGACGAACTACGCGGCGTTTGCGAATAGCCGACGATGTGACGCTCCCACCGAGATCCTGCAGCCTTGTGTCTGTATCCACTGGGTGGCCTTGCTATAAAGATGTGATAGTGGAGCACATAGCCGCTCTTTTGCTCACGCAAGGCATTTCCATCGCGAGAGGCATCCTAACGCTTACTGGTGGACAGGCAGAAGTGCTCCTCACAAACTTCAGCAATGAGCGCTGTCAAATCTAGAAGGGTACCGCAATTGCCTACTTCGACAATATAGACCAAGCCGGGGATCGTGGTGCTTTGCAACCAGACGACGCGACAGTCCCTGCCTCGACAACCTTGTCGGTGGACATCTGCTCCACGCTACCGCTTACTGATAGGAAGCACCTGCTTGGACTTATACACCAATTTTAAGACTGCTTTTCGCGTACGTCAAAGGTCCAGCGGACACCATTGACTAAGCACCGCATCATTACTGAAGTCAACACGCGACCGACTCGGCAGAACCCCTACCATGTTGCTCCGAAAGAACGCGAGGAGATTCAGAAGCAAGTACAGAAGATGCTCGTAGATGACGTCATACAACCATCGAAAAGTCCTTGGGCGTCCCCCGTGGTTTTGGTCAAAAAAAGACGGCAGCTTGCGTTTCTGTATTGATTATCGCAAGTTGAGCCAAGTCAAGAAGAAAGACGTCTATCCACTGCCTCGCATAGACGATTCACTCGATCGGCTGTGTCATGCGCGCTATTTCTCTTCAATGGACCTCCGAAGCGGCTACTGGCAAATAGAAGTCAACCAGAGATATCGTGAAAAAACGGCCTTTGTGACGCCTGATGGCCTTTACGAATTTAAAGTGCTTCCTTTGGGCTGTGCTCGGCGCCAGCCACTTTTCAGCGTCTCATGGACACCGTACTATCGGGCCTGAAGTGGCAAACATGCTTGGTCTATCTGGACGATGTTGTCGTATTCTCAGCATCATTCGAGGAACATCTCAGCCGTCTATTCACCGTACTCCAAGCCATACGCTCGGCCGGCCAGATTTTAAAACCAGAAAAATGTCATTTTGGTTTCAACGAACTCAGCTTCCTAGGCCACGTCGTCAGTCACGAGGGTGTTCGACCTGACCCGGCCAAAATAGACGCCGTAGTGCAATTTCCTGCACGCCGTGACAAAAAGGCTGTGAGAGGCTTCTTAGGGTTGTGCGCCTATTACCGGCGATTTCTCGAGGACTTTTCGTCTATTGTGGCGCCATTGACACGACTCACACGTGAGGACGTCCCCTTCATTTGGGGTGAACAGGAGCAAATGGCATTCAATGAACTACGACAACGCCTGCAAACACCTCCAGTCCTTGCGGACTTCGACCAGGACGCCCCTACAGTACTTCACACTGACGCCAGCAATGTAGGTCTAGGTGCCGTTCTGGTGCAGTGGCAATACGGCTGTGAAAGAGTAAGAGCCTACACTAGCAGAACTCTCTCTGGCATGGAGGAGAACTACTCAACCACCGAGAAGAAGTGTCGCGCCGTGGTGTGGGCAGTCATCGAATTTCGTCCGTATTTGTACGGCCGTTCCTTCAAGGTTGTTAGCGACCATCACTCTTTGTGCTAGTTTCACCTTAAAGATCCATATGGTCGTTCGGCGCGCTGGAGCCTACGACTTCAAGAGTTTGACATGACCGTCGTCTACAAATCTGGGAAGAGGCACACCGACGCCGACTGTCTCTCACGGTCGCCAGTGGAAACTGTCGCTTCCTGATGACGAAAACATCGACGAGGCATTCTTGGGAGTTGTCAACACGGCCACTATTGCAGGAGAGCAGCGCAGTGACCCTGAGCTGTTACCACTCATTGAATATTCAGATGGACGACGTAAAGACGTGCCGCGGTTATTTGCTAGAGGACTGCTATTTTTTGCTTGCGAAACGATGTTCTCTATAAGAAAAACTTCTCACCATCCAGTAACCCGCACTTGCTCGTCGTGCCTGCCTCTCTTCGAAAAGAAATTATGGAAGCGTGCCGTGATGAAGCAACTTCTGGTCATCTAGGCTACACCCGAACATTGTGCCGACTACGATGCAAGTACTACTGGCCAAAGTTACCTGCTGCTGTTAACCATTACGTGGGAACTTGCACCGACTGCCAAAGACTCAAAGTGCCTCCTAGCAAGCCAGCCGGTTTTTTACATCCAGTCGAAGCACCAGAAAGGCCGTTGACCCAGATTGGAATAGATTTCCTTGGTCCCTTTCCAACTTCCACAACAGGGAACAGATCGATAATTGTGGTCACTGATTACCTGTCCCGTTATGCGGAGACTAAAGCTATGCAACGCGGCACAGCTGCAGAAGCCCCTCAGTTTTTCATCGAAAACATCGTCCTTCGGCATGGCGCTCCGACAACAGTGATCATAGACTGAGGACCTGCCTTCACCGCAGAACTTTTGGAGTCGGTTCTCAGACTCAGCGGTGCAGCTCACCGGAGAACAACTGCATACCATCCGCAGACAAACGGACTGACGGAGCGCCTCAATAGGACCCTCACAGACATGATCAGCATGTACGTTGACACGGAACATAAAAACTGGGATAAGATATTGCCGTACGTGACATTTGCTTATACCACCGCTCGACAAGACACCACTGGAATGACACCGTTCAGTCTGATCTATGGTCGCGAAGTCACGACAACATTGGACGCCATGTTGCCGCATGAGTGTGACGACATCCATGTAGACGCCGAAGAATTCACTCAGCGTGGCCGAAGAAGCCAGACAGCTCGCGCGCGTGCGCATCTGTCATCAGCAGCACCAAGATGCACAACGCTACGACACCCGACACAAGTTTACTAGCTACTCACCAGGCCGACAAAGTGTGGGTCTGGATTCCGATACGTCGACGTGGACTGTCTGAGAAGCTGCTAAAACAGTACTTTGGTTTATACAGCCTCACGCGACGCTTGAATGGCGCGAAACTACGAAGTCGTTCCCGACACTGATTGTAGTTCTAAGCGCCAAAACCTTTTGTCCGAAGTCGTGCACGTCGTGCGTATGAACCGTATTTATCGAGTTAATTAGCTCCCGGTTACCGTTTTTGTACGACTACTTCATACGCCTGGTAGAGCACCGAAGTTGCGCATCGGACGATGCTTCTTCGGGGGGAGGCCAAATGTCACGTGCTTGCTCAAGAAAGACGATGGCAGTTGAGCATGTGCCACGAAGGACTACGAAATGGACCAAGAAGAAGAACTCGCTTGCGCGTTCTAATTAAAAAGATCGACCTGCTTCTGGTGTCTCAATCTCTGGGGCAAGACCTCTGTTTTGACGTCGTGACAATATGAATATCGCACCGGACGACAGCATTCTAGTGGTTAGCGCGGGAAATTCGTCTTTTTGAAAGTCCTGAAAGTCGATTTCCACAAAACGTTCATCACCAACGAAGTGTACACCCAATCAGACAAAAATGCTAAGCGCATTAGTAATTCAGCTGAATGCAGGAATCGAACCCGAAACCAATGCTTTCCAACGCAGGCCCCTTACGGGCTTTCTGCAACTGAAGATAGAGGGACATTGAATATAAAAAGGAGGCCTCAGATACACATCATGGGGGGGGGGGCTTGACCAACGTGAAGTAGAGGGGAGTCTTTCAAGAACCACTGTAAAAACTTCTCAAGTATTCATCCAGTTGCTTCAATAAGTACGAACTGCGCAAATTCAACACAGGGACACAAAAGAGCCACGGATGAGCGCTGTTCATACTTCAGAATGCAAAACCAACTAGCTCAAAGTTTCACTTTGTTATGTCCATTAGCTACAATAAAAGAACTTGTTTTCTTACAAATCGACGGTCGCGAAGCTATT